>CM038216.1:50611436-50745832 GCA_021442155.1 Cymbidium sinense
GTTTAGTTTAATTAGTTTATTTAGTTTTTTTGTATTTACTTTTTTATTTTAGGTTTAGGTTTTTTTTTATTTAGTTTATTTATTTAGTTTATTTTATATATTATTTCTTTAGTTTTTTAGCTTCTTTTAGGTTTAGTTTATTTATTTTTTTAGTTTATTTTTAGTTTTGTTTATTTTAGTTTATTCATTTATGTTTAGGTTTATTTTATTTATCTTAGTTTTTATTTATATATTTTATTTAGTTTATTTATTTATTTAGTTTATTTATTTAGTTTATTTTTTATTTTTAGGTTTATTTGTTTATTTGTTTATTTTTTTTATTTATTTTAGTAGTTTTACTTATTTTGTTATTTTATTTAGTTTATTTTGTTTAGGTTTTTATTTAGTTTATTTTATTTATTTATTTGGGTTTATTATTTATTTATTTTTAGTTTATTTAGTTTAGTTTATTTTATTTAGTTTATTTAGTTTATTTAATTTAGGTTTTTTACTTTATTTTATTTATTTTAGTTAGTTTTGTTTATTTAGTTTTGTTTATTTAGTTAATTTTTGTTATTTTATTTATTTATTTAGTTTATTTTTAATTTATTTTATTTATTTATTCATTTAGTTTTTTATTTAGTTTATTTATTTATTATTATTTTTTTGGTTTTTTTTATTTTTTTATTTTTTTTATTTTTTTTTTATTTTTATTTTATTTAGTTTAGTTTTTCTAGTTTAGGGTTTAGGTTTATTTTAGTTTATTTTTAGGTTAGTTTATTTTAGTTTATTTATTTTATTTTATTTAGTTTAGTTTATTTTTTATTTATTTTAGTTTGTTTTATTTATTTTTTAAGTTATTTTAGGTTATTTTAGTTTATTTATTATTTGGTTTGGTTCATTTTATTTATTAGTTTATTTTATTTATTATTTTTTTTTTATTTTATTTATTTTTTATTTTATTTAGTTTATTTTTATTTTATTTATTTAGGTTTATTTATATTTTTATTTAGTTTAGTATTTTATTTAGTTTATTTTTATTTTTTATTTAGGTTTTTTTTTTTATTTTTTTTATTTTATTTATTTTAGTTTTGGTTTTTATTTTAGTTTTATTTAGTTTTAGGTTTATTTTATTTTATTTTATTTTGTTTTATTTTTAATTTTATTTTTTTTTTAGGGTTTTATTTTTATTTTTAGGTTTAGGTTTAGGTTTATTATTTTATTTTTTTTTAGGTTTAAGTTTAGCTTTAGGTTTATTTTAAATTTCTTTTTTATTTAATTTTTAGTTTAGGGTTTAGTTTATTTTAGGGTTTAGGGTTTAGGGTTTTATTTATTTTAGTTTAGTTTATTTTTGTTTATTTAGGTTTATTTATTTTTTTTATTTTTTTATTTTATTTTTTTATTTTTATTTATTTTATTTTTTATTTTATTTATTTATTTAGTTTTATTTTTATTTTTATTTTATTTTATTTTAGGTTTATTTTTTATTTTTATTTTTAGGTTTAGGTTTATTTTTTATTTAGTTTTTTATTTTTTTTATTTATTTTATTTTATTTATTTTATTTTATTTATTTTATTTAGTTTATTTTATTTCTTTTATTTAGGTTTAGGTTTTAGTTTAGTTTATTTATTTAGTTTACTTTATTTTATTTCATTTTAGTTTATTTAGTTTATGTTTTATTTTATTTTACTTTATTTTTTTTTATTTTAGAGTTTATTTAGCTTAGTTTAATCGCTTTATTTATTTATTTATTTCTATTTAATTATTTATTTTATTTTATTTTTATTTTACTTTATTTAGGTTTATGTTTAAGTTTATTAAATTTTGTTTATTTAGTTTAGGATAATTTTTTTTAATTTAGGTTATTTTATGTTATTTATTTATTCATTTATTTTAGGTTTACTTTATTTTTATTTTATTTTATTTATTTTTTATGTTTAGGGTTTGATTATTTATTTTTTAGTTTAGTTTAGTTTATTTTATTTATTATTATTTGTATAGTTTAATTTAGGTTTAGGCTTACTTAGTTTATTTTTATTTACTTTATTTATTTTTATTTTTTTATTTATTTTTATATATTTAGTTTATTTTTACTTAATTTTGTTTAGGTTTAGGTTTCGGTTTTTTATTTTTATTTATTTTAATTTTAATTTAGTTTATTTTATTTATTTATTTATTTATTTAAGTTTATTCAATTTTATTTTAGGTTTGTTTTTTGATTTATTTAATTTAGGTTTAAGTTTATTTATTTTTTTAGTTTATTTTTATTTGTTTATATATTTATTTATTTATTTATTTATTTTAGTTTATTTATGTTTTAGGTTTTATTTTAGGTATATTTTATTTATTTATTTTATTTTAGGTTTATTTTTTATTTAGTTTAGGTTTATTTAGTTTAGTTTAGTTTATTTTTATTTTATTTTAATTTAGGCTTAGTTTATTTAGTTTATTTTTTATTTATTTTTTATTTTATTTTTTTATGTTTATTTTAGTTTATTTAGTTTATTTTATTTAGTTTATATTATTTATTTATTTTTAGTTTAGTTTAGGTTTAAGGTTTGGGTTTAGGGTTGCCAGGTTATGTTTCAGTTGGGTTTTTTAGGGTTTAGGTTTAGGGTTTAGGATTTGGGTGGTTTTAGTTTAGGGTTTAAGGTTTAGGGTGGGCTCTGCCCAGTGTTTTGGTTTAGTGTTTAGGGTGGGGTTTGGGTGTAGTGTTGGCATTAGCTTTTTAGGTAAGATTTATTTTAGGTTAGGGAGGGAACATTTAGGTGTAATTTAGAGTTTAGAGTTTTTATTTTAGTTTAGTTTTCATATTTATTTTAGGTTTTATCCGTTTAGGTCAGGTTTTAGATTTTTAGGGTAGTTTAGGATAGAGGGTCAGGATTAGGTTTAAGGTTTAGTTTATGCAGTTTAGGGTTTAGGTTTAGTGGTTTGGGTTAGTAAGGTTAATAGTTTAGGGTTGGTTTAGGGTTTAGTTAGTGGAGAGTGGTTTAAGGTGGGGTTTAGATCATTTAGGGTTTAGGGTAGTTTAGGTTTAATTTAGGGTTTAGGGTTTAGGGTTTTAGGGTTTGGTTTAGGGTTTAGGGTTTTAGGATTTAGAGTTAGGGTTAAGGGTTTTAAGGTTTGGTTTAGTTTAGGGTTTGAGTTTTATTTTTATTTTTATTTTATTTATTTTATTTTATTTAAACAAAGTAAACTAGTAGGTTTAGGTTTATTTAGTTTATTTATTATTTATTTTAGTTTAATTTATTTATTATTTTGATTTATTTTTTAGTTTTATTTAATTTAGTTTATTTATTTTAGGTTTATTTATTTATTTTGGTTTTTTTTTTAGTTTATTTTTTAGGTTTAGGTTTATTTTGCAATTTAGTTTTATTTTTATTTTATTTTTTAGGTTTAGGTTTTATTTTTTATTTTTAGGTTCATGTTTAGCTGTTTATCTTAGTTTTTTAGGTTTAGTTTTTAAGTTTATTTTTTGGATTTATTTTAGGTTTTATTTTTTAGTTTAGGTGTAGGTTTATATTTATTTTAAGGTATTTTATTTAGTTTAGGTTGAGATTTAGGTTTAGTTTATTTTAGCTTTAGGTTTAGGTTTTATTTATTTTTGTTTATCTTATTTTAGTTTAGGTTTAGGTTTATTTTATTTTTATTTTTGGTTTAGGTTTTATTTTAGTTTAGGGTTTAGATTTTATTTTTATTTATTTTAGGTTTTATTTTTAGGTTTATTATCTAGATTTAAGTTTTTATTTAGTTTTTATTTTATCTTATTTATAATTTATTTTAATTTTATTTTAGGTTTATTTTTAATTTTATTTAGGTTTTTTATTTTTTAGTTTAGTTTAGGTTTTTATTTATTTTCTTTTAGTTAAGTTTTTATTTTTTTTCTTTTTAAGTTTAGGTTTAGGTTTAAGTTTATGTTTTTATTTTATTTTATTTTTATTTATTATGGTTTAGGTTTTTTATATTTTTTATTTTTAGGTTTTATTTAGTTAAGGTTTAGCTTTTTAGCTTTTTAGGGTTTAGGGTTTAGGGTTAGTTTAGAATTTCTAGTTATTTTTAACAGAGAACAAATTCAAATTAAACATTTATTCTTTTTGATTTCATCAACCAAGTAACACACCAAGTTCTCTAAGACACAAGCAATGACATAGATAAAAAATGGGCATGCATAGTGCTAATAAGAAAACCCTAGATAACTAGAACCATCTTTGCTATAAAGGCACAGTTCCATAAGTAATAGATCAGATCGACCATTCTGTAGTTTCTCCAATTCCCATTAGAACCAACCTGGCCTCTCGAGTAGTGGGATCCACCATTATATCCTCAATCTATCCCTCCACCACCACCATGACTGTAACCTCCATCGCGCCTCCTGCCTCCATAACCACCACTGCTTCGACCACCACCTCCATATCCACCAGCACCTCTAGATCCCCCACCACCACTGCGATAATCGCCACCTCCGCTTCGCCTCCACCGCCATATCTAGACTGAGCCTAGTTGATGGTGATTTTCTTGCCGTGAAGGTTCTGACCATTCTTTGGGTTTAGGTTTTGGTTTAGTTTTATTAGGTTTTAGGTTTTAGGTTTATTTTTAAATTTATTTAGTAACTTTAGGTTTAGGTTTTGGGGTTTATGTTGGCTTAATGAGCCTCATGTTCAATCCAATCAATTTTGATGATAATAAACGAATCCTTGGATATTCCAATGTATGTTTTATGTGTTTCACATATATTAATTGCTAATTACATATCTAATACATCTCATAATATGTTTGAGGAAGTTGAAAGAACAGAAGAATGAAAGATCAAAATGGATAATGTGAAGCTAAAGATACAATATTTTAGGTTATATGCATTTATAACTATCTTAGAAATTCATATGAGTTCATTGGCATGAATCAATTTGCTCACAACTTAACTTATTATTTATATTTATTTGAAATAATGATAATTAGGTTAATTTATATAAATCTCTATCTAATTAACATTCAATTATATGTTTCATACACAGCATTTGAATTATCAAAATAAGAATTGATAATAAATTATGATTATTAACTATAATTAGTTTATATACTTAATATAATTAAATATTTTAATTTAATTTTGAGTTTATATGATAACTAACGTATGTATGATTATATATAAATTATATCATAATATTTAAATGTCATATTTCAAAATTAACAAAAATATGTTGAATGTAGTATTTAAGCCAAAGTCATTTTATAATCAAGGAATTTATATCTGATTTCATCTCCAACGGATTCTTTGAATTTTTTTTTCCTTTAATTAGATAGGTTACATGACCCACATTTGACTAAAATTGAATTTGTTATGACTTTTCAAACATTAGCTGATTTTAATAATGAATGCATGCTACATGCTTTGAATATATTAAGAGCCATATTTTATTATTTTTGACTTGCCCATGTGAATAGCTGAATTTTGGCTGTTTGAGTTTAACATTTATTTAATACAAATTATGTTTTTATTAAATATTAAATTATTATATGATAAAATGATGTTAGAATAATATATTTTTTGAAATAATTCAAAATGACCTTCTTGCTTATAAATAGCCCTCATTCTCATCATGAAAGCATTCCCCATTCAAATTCAAAATCCCTCGAGCAAATCTGAGAGAAAATTTCCTAGATTTTCCTCCAAGGGTTCTCCAAATATTGCAAGATCAAATCCTTGGTTTAGAAGCTTCAACATATTCAACTAAGTGAGCTATCTCAAATTACATGAGTTTCTTTTCTTGATCTTAATCTATTTTTAGTTGTTCATACTATTTTTTCCATCTATTTATTCTTTCCAATTTATATTTTTTGGTGGATTAGTTTTTTGACATCAAAGTTAAAGCTTTTCACGTCAAAGTTTCTTCAATCATTTTTTTGTGAAAAACTCTTGTGATAGTTTGTTGGATTTTTTTCAACTTGTTGAAATTTTTATCTTCATACAAATTTCTTTTGGTTTCTTGATATATTAATTCATTAGTCTTATTTGAAAGTTTCATTTATTCTTAGATCTATTTAATAAGTATAATTTAAGCATTTTAAATTAAATTATTATGCTGAAATTATTTTCATATTTACTAGATCTCTCTTTTTAATTAAAAGCTTACTAGCCTACTTAGATCTATCATATACTAATTTTATTTAAGTATTTTTTGATTATTTACATTAATAGAAAGCATCTTTTTGGTTAAAATAAAATAAATTATTCCTTGCTGAAATTTATTTTATTGTGCAAAATAATATTGTGAATTTATTTTGAAATTATTTTTATATTAGTCTACAAATTGTAATAACATAAACATCTTAGTAAGATCACTTTAAGATATTTATTTTATTATTTCTTATCAATATTAAGTGAGCATTTTATCATGCCAAAATTTTAAATTGTAATGTCATCATTTATAAGTAGTGAGATCACTTTTTGAATTGGATAGCTTGGTATATTTGTCAGAGATTTATTTTATCAAAATTTATTATTTTGTATTTTTCTTTTCATGCAGTAAAATTTATATTGAGTTGTACTTCCTTTGTAGGAGTACATATTGTTGTAGGGTTGTACTCACCGTATTGGAGAGTACTATTTGTAAGCTATTTTTCATTTAGTGTATTCTTAGTGGTGGTAGGCATGGACGTTGGTCGATTTTGTTTTTGGCTAAACCACATAAAATTGTGTGTCTATTATCTCTTTACTTTTGTACTTTTATTTTTGCTGCATTAAGAATTGTATCTTGTCATTATAAAATCTAAAATTAAATTTCTACTAAAACATAAAATTATAAATTTAACTTTTAAAATATTTAATATCACCCAATTCAACACCACCCCTTAGGTATATAGCTTTTGGCTTAGACTTCCACTTTTAGATAGTGTACCATCTGATTATTGGAAAAATAGAATTAGTACATTTTTAAGAGGTCAAGATGCATGCATGTGGTACATGTTGACACATCAATATCATACACCTACAGTAGAGGTAAATGGCATTAAAGTAGAAAAACTGTTTGAGGAATGGACTATAGCTGAAAGAGAACTCGATGAATTAATTGCTAGGGCCTGTAATACTTTACATTGTGCTATATTACTTGATGATTACATGAAAATTTCTATGTTTAGTACATCAAAATAAATATGAGATAAACTCATTATAACTTATGAAAGAACTAGTGAAGTTAGCGATGCTCACATAAATAGACTTGTTCATGAATATGAGTTATTTCATATGTCTCCTTGTGAATCTATTTCTGATATGTATACTAGATTCATGAAAATAATTAGCACATTGCATTCTCATGGAAAAACATATAGGAATCAAGATGTAGTCTATAAGATTCTTAGATGTCTTCCAAAAGAATGGGAAGCTAAAGTAACAGCTATTAGTGAAGCTAAGGATTTATCTACTTATCCATTTGATCAGCTTTTGGGTTCTTTGATAGCACATGAACATGTTATTGTTCAAAGGGATAAGATGGATAACTCGGCAAAAAGGGAGAAGGAGAAAGGAAAAGCCATTGCATTACAAGTTGATGATAGTGATGAGCATAACACCTCAAGATCATATGGTGATAGTGATGGGGTGGTCATGCTATCTAAAGGCTTGGGAACTTGTAAAGAAGAAGAATCAAAGGTATAAAAAATCTAAAAACTATAAATTTCAAATTAAGAAATTTCCTATAGGTTAAGGGAACATTTGCTACCAATGTAATAAGCCTGGACACAAAAGAGGTGATTGTTCAGAACTTGTTGAATCAAAGAAGAATAAGATTGATGTGGAAAGAAGAAAAATATGAAGGGAGAAAAGTACTATAAGAAGAAGAAGAAGGCTTTATGGGAACCTAGATTCAAATAAATGAAGTACTTGCTCATCGATGAAGAGGTCAACATATGTCTTATATAAAGGGAGAATCTGACTTAGATTCTCAAGAGGTATGTAATGATATATCTTATGATGAATTAGATGGTGCTTTTAATGATTTAGTTATTGAGTCTAAAAAATTAAAAAGAAAATACAAAACCATTGAAAAATAACATAAAAATTTAGATATGAATTTTTGTGATTTAAAAAATAAATGTGATAATTTAAAAAGTAAAGCTAATTTTTTATTAAATTGTTCCTTACATGTATGTAAACTTGAAAGAGAGAATATCTTGTTAAAAGTAAGATTAGAATTATGTTTGAAATCACAAGTTCATTATAATGCTTCATCAAGTAAGACATTTAATAAAAATTATTTGCATCATACACATCCCACTCATATACCTTATAATTATCGTGCTAAGCCATATGCAAACACTAATGTTTGGTGAAACTATTATGATAAAAAAGGGCATATTTCATTTGATTTCTTTGCATCTAAATTACAAAATAATAAGAAATCATCTTATGTTTGGGTACCAAAAGGTAGAAGCACTACACAAACCACACATGCTAGATATCTTGCTCCAAATTTAGAATATGGACCAAAACATGTTTGGGTTCCAAAACTTAACATGTGATTTTTTTTGTAGGAATGCCTTCAAAGAAAAATCAAAGGAGGCATGTGGTACTTGGACAGTGGATGTTCAAGACATATGACGGGAGATAAAGATAAATTCACAACTTTAAAATCAAGTGATGGAGGATTTGCTACATATGGAGATAATGCAAAGGGAAAGATCATTTGTATTGGTTGTATTAGTGAGAATTCTATCACTTTAGATAATGTTTTTCTAGTAGAAGGATTAAAACATAATTTAATTTCTATTAGTCAATTATGTGATAATGGTTTTAATGTAGTATTTCATACATCATATTGTATTATAAAAAATAATGAAAATGTTTTCTTAGTAGGAAAAAGACATAAAAATATTTATGTCATTGATTTAGATAGCTTTCATGATGTTAATTTGAATTTACTTTATTTTAAAAGCACTCATGATATAGTTATGGCATAGGAGACTATGCATATTAACATTTACACACTCAATAAAATTGCTAAACTTGATTTAGTAGTTGGATTGCCTAAATTAAATTTTCATTCAAACTATGTTTGTGATGCATGTATTCATGGTAAGCATTCTAGAAGCTTATTTAAAAGTAAAAATATTGTTTCTACTTCTAGACCTCTAGAATAGTTGCACATGGATTTGTTTAGTCCAATTAATACCACTAGCTTAGGTGGTAAAATAAATGATTTTGTGATTGTTGATGATTTCTCTAGATATACTTGGGTTTTATTTGTAACATACAAGGATGATGTTTTTGGTTAGTTTAGAAGATTTTTTAAATATATTCAAAGAGAACAAGGCCTATTGATTAATAGGTTTCAAACTGATCATGGTGGTGAATTTGAAAATAAATTATTTAAGGACTATTGTGAGGAACATGGGATTAGACATAATTTTTCTACACCAATAAAATTGAGTAGAAGAAAGAAAAAATAGAATATTAATTGAATTAAGTAGATATATGCTTGATGAGTATAAATTGCCAAAATATTTTTGGGCAAAAGTAGTAAATACTGCATGTTATATGATGAATAGGATCTATGTTCGACCAATTTTGAAGAAGACACCCTATGAATAATTTTTTGGAAAGAAGCCTAAGATTGAACACTTTCATGTATTTGGATGTAAAAGCTTTATTTTTAATAATGGAGAAAAGCATCTAGGTAAGTTTGATTGCAAATCAAATGATGGTATTTTCTTAGGTACTCGCTTTCTAGTAGATATTATAGAGTTTTCAATAAGAGAAAAATGATTGTAGAAGAATCAATACATATTATTTTTGATGAAAATTTAGATGAACCCATTAGAAATGAAGTGAGTGATGAAGAGATTGATAATCTTAAGAAAATATTTTAGAAGATAATGTGGATGATTCATTAAAGAATGGAAATATAATAAAAATCATCCAAAAGAACTAATTATAGAGATCCTTCAAAAGGAGTTATGACTAGAAGACATAGTAGAAAGGTTGTAGATCATTCAACATTTTATCGAGGTTGAACCTAAAAATTTAGAAGAAGCATTAAAATATATTTTTGGATTATTGCTTTAAAGAGGAGTAATTGTAAGAAATGATGTTTGAGAATTAGTCCCAAGAACAAAATATCAAAATATTGGAACAAAATGGGTCTTTAGGAATAAGCTAGATGATTAAGGTTGTATTATTAGAAATAAAGCTAGTTTAGTTACACAAGGGTTCACACAAGTTGAAGGTATAGATTTTGAAGAATCTTTTACACCCGTAGCAAGACTAGAAGCTATTAGGTTACTCCTTGCTTATGCTTATTATAGGGATTTTAAACTTTTCAAATGGATGTCAAGAGTGCATTTTTGAATGGATTTATTGACCAAGATGTATTTGTAGCAACCACCTAGATTTGAGAGCCTTGATTGTCCAAATCATGTGTATAAATTAAAGAAAGCCTTATATGGTTTAAAATAGCCTCCTCGTGCTTGGTATGATAGTTAAGTAACTTTTGATAGATCATGGATTTAGAAATGGTAGAGTAGATAATGACCTTATTCCTTAAGAGCATAGATGATGATTTGATTATGGTACAAGTGTATGTAGATGATATATTATTTGTAAGTACAAATGAATCTTTATGCCATGAGTTCTCATCTTTGATGTCTAAAGAGTTTGAAATGAATCTATGATGGGAGAACTTATTTTTTCTTAGGTCTTCAATTGAAGCAACAAGAAAATGGCACATTCATCTGTCAAACCAAGTACACAAATGAATTGCTTCAAAGGTTTGACATGAAAAGATTTAAATCTAGTAAAACTTCTATGATCCCATCTACAAAATTGGATTTAGATGAATTAGGAATATCTGTTGATCAAAAACTTTATAAGAGTATGATAGGTTCACTTTTATACCTTGCTACTAGTAGGCCTGATATTTTGTTTGTTATTTGTTTGTGTGCTCATTTTCAAACCAACCCGAAAGAATCTCATTTAATAGCAGTCAACCTCAAAAAATCTCACTTTTATACCTTTCGATATTTGATAGACACTACTAAGTTAGGTTTATGGTATCCTAAAATTTTTATCATTTGATTTGGTTGCTTATTCTGATATTAATTTTACTAGATGAAAAGTAGATAGAAAAAGCACATCAGGCATATGTCAATTTTTAGGATCATCGCTAGTGTCTTGGTCATCTAGGAAACAAAATTCTGTAGCTTTATCCACTACTGAGGATGAGTACAAAGCTACGGTAGTTATGTTGCTCAGTCCTTTGGTTAAAGAAACAATTAAAAGATTTTGGTATTAAGTAAGATCACATTCTAGTTTAGTGTGACAATACTAGTGCTATTAGTTTAACCAAAAATCCTATCCAAAGACTCCACCAAGCATATAGAAATTAGACATCATTTTATTAGGGATCATGTTTTGAAATGTAATGTTAATTTCATTAGTACCAATTTACAAATTATAGATATTTTACAAAACCATTACCGTAAGAACATTTTTGTGATGCATTGGAACGTTAGATCCTAATATTTAAAACTATATGTAGTTTGTTCTCACTTTTTTATATTGTCAAAAAGGGGAGAAGAGTAAAATGTTGCTTAGTATTAAGTTTATTTCATGCATACAGCTAGGGGGGAGCAACATTATTCATGTCTTGTGCATAAATTTTTTTAAGAAGAGAAATTTTTTTAGAAACAATGATGAAAGGTCAACCTTCATCAAAATCAATACCCAACATTAGTTTATCATCATCAAAAAGGGGGAGATTGTTGGCTTAATGAGCCTCATGTTCAATCCAATCAATTTAGATAATAACATACAAATGCTTGGATGTTCTAATATATGTTTTATGCATTTTAGATAAATTAATTGCTAATTACATATCCAATTCATCTCATAATATGTTTGAGGAAATTAATGAAGAATGAAAGATTGATCAAAATGGATAATGTGAAGCTCAAGATATAATATTTTAGCTTATATGCAATTATAACTATCTTAGAAATTCATATGAGTTCATTGGCATGAATCAATTTGCTTACAACTTGACATATTATTTTTCTTTATTTGAAATAATAATAGTGAGGTTAATTTATATAAATATATATCTAATTAACATTTAATTATATGTTTCATACATAGCATTTGAATTATCAAAAAAATAAATAATAATAAATTATGACTATTAAGTGTAATTAGTTTATATACATAATATAATTAAATATTTAATTTAATTTTAAGGTTATATGAAAACTAACATATGTATGATTATATATAAATTATATCATAATATTTAAATATCATATTTCAAAATTAACAAAAGTATGTATAATTTTCTATTTTAGCCAAAGTCATTTTATAATAAAGGAATTTATATCTAATTTTATCTCCAACAGATTCCTTGGATTTTTTTTCCGTTAATTGGATAGGTTACACTACCCACGTTTGATTAAAATTGAATTTTATATGACTTTTCAAACATTAGTTAATTTTAATAATGAATGCATTCTACATGCTTTGAATATATTAAGAGCCATATTTTATTATTTTTGACTTGCCCATGTGAATAGCAAAATTTTGGCATTTTTAATTGAATATTTATTTAATATAAATTATATTTTTATTAAATATTAAATTATTATATGATAAAATGTTGTTAGAATAATATATTTTTTGAAATAATTCGAAATTACCTTCTTGCTTATAAATATCCCTCATTCTCTTCATCAAAGCATTCCTCATTCAAATTCAAAATCCCTTCAGCAAATCTAAGAGAAAATTTCTTAGATTTTTCTTCCAAGTGTTCTCCAAATATTGCAAGATCAAATCCTTGGTTTAAAGCTTCAACATCTTCAACTAAGCTAGCTTTCAAATTACTTGAGTTTGTTTTCTTGATCTTAACCCATTTTTAATTGTTCATATTATTTTCAGATCTATATTTATTCTTTCCAATTTATATTTTTGGTGGATTTGTCTTTGCATCAAAGTCTAAGTTTTTCACATCAATGTTTCTTCAATCATTTTTTTGTGAAAAACTCTTGTGATAGTTTGTAGGATTTATTTCAACTTGTTAAAATTTTTATCTTCTTACAAATTTCTTTTATTTTCTTAAAATATTTCTTCATTAGTCTTATTTAAAAGATCATTTATTCTTAAATCTATTTTAGAAGTATATTTTAAGCATTTTAAATTAAATTAATGTACTGAAATTATTTTCATATTTGCTAGGTCTCTCTTTTTAATTAAAAGCTTACTAGCATACTTAGATCTATCATATACTAATTTTATTTAAGTATTTTGTGAACATTTGCATCCATTTAAGGCATCTTTTTGGTTAAGATAAAATAAATTATTCCTTATTGAAATTTATTTTATTATGCAAAAGAAAATTGTGAATTTATTTAGAAATCATTTTTATATTAGTCTACAAATTGTAATAACATAAACCTCTTAGTGAGATCACTTTAAGATATTTATTTTATTATTTCATATCAATATTAAGTGAGCATTTTATCTTGCCAAAATTTTAAGTTATAAAGTGATCATTTATTTGTGACCACTTTTGAATTGGATATTGGTATATTTGGAGAGATTTATTTTATCAAAATTTATTATTTTGTATTTCTTTTGTGCTATAAAAATTTATATGGTTGTACTCTTTCTTAGAGTACATATTATTGTAATTGTTGTAACCATCAAGTATAGAGTACTATTTATAAGTTATTTTGCATTTAGTGGATTCCTAAGGCTAGTGGACGTAGGCCAATTTTAGTTTGAACCACATAAAAATTGTGTGTCTATTATCTCTTTACTTTTATTGTACTTTTTTATTTTTATTGCATTAAGAATTGTATCTTATCATTATAAAAGCTAAAATTAATTTTCTACTAAAACATAAAATTTAAGATTTAACTTTTAAATTTTTAAAATCAAATTCATTATGCTATAGTGACTCATAGTTTAGGGTTTATGGTTTGTGGATTAGCTTTAGGGTTTAGGGTTTATGGTTTTAGGTTGAGGGTTTTTTAAATTATGTAAACTAGTAGGTTTTATTTTATTTAGTTTATTTTTATTTATTTTTTTATTTTATTTATTATTTTTTTATTTAGGTTTATTTTTTATTTTTTATTTAGTTTTGTTTTTATTTATATTGGTTTATTTATTTTAGTTTAGGTTTTATTTTAGTTTATTTTCTTGGTTTAAGTTTGTAAGTTAATTTTAGTTGAGTTTTATTTTATTTTATATTTTAAGTTTAGTTTTATTTTTATTTTAGGTTTAGTTTAGGTTTTTATTTTATTTTTATGGTTTTATTTATTTTGGTTTATTTTTATGTATTTTAGTTTAGGTTTAAATATTTTAGTTTATTTTATTTTTTATTAAGTAGGTTTAGTTTATTTTTATATTTTTTTTTTAGTAAGTTTTTTATTTTATTTAGTATTAGATTTATTTTATTTTATTTATTTTGTTTTTATTTAAGTTTAGTGGGTTTAATTTTATTTTTATTATTTTAGGTTTATTTTTTATTTATTTTATTAATTAAATATTTATTAAGTATTATTTTTTTATTATTTATTTTATTTTATAAGGTTTTTTCTTATAATTTTTAATTTTGATTTCTTTATTTTATATTAGTTTAATTTTTATTTTTTTAGGTTATTTATTTTATTATTTTATTTATTTTATTTTTAGGTTATTTTATATTAGGTTTTTATTTTTGTGGCTGGTTTTAAAGTTTTATTTTAGTATTTTGGTTTAGTTTTTATTTTTATTAGTATCATTTTGGGTTTATTTTTATTTTCCATTTAAAGTGGTTTTATTATTTTATTTTATTTAGTTTATCATTTTATTTAGGATTTTTTTTAATTTAGTTAAGGTTTATCATTTGGGTTTTATTTATTTGGTTTAGATTTTTGGTAGGGCTCATTATTTTAGGGTTTATGGTTTAGGATTTATTTTAGTGTTAGTTTAGGCTTTATAGTATTTAGAATTAGGGTTTAGGGTTTATTTTTTTATTAGGGTTTAGGTTTATTTAGTTTATTTTTATATTTATTTATTTATTTATTTTTTATTTATGTAGGTTTTATTTTAGTATATATTTTTTTAAGGTTTAGCTTAGGTTTATGTTTATTTTTTTAGTTTAGTTTTATTTTTAATTTATTTTTTTTTAGTTTTAGGTTTATATTTCATTTTTTAAGTTTAGGTTTTAAGTTTATTTTTAGGTATTTTTTAGTTTAGGTTTAGGTTTATTTTTAGTTTATTTGATTGTATTTAGTTTAGTGTTTAGGTTTTATGTATTTTAATTTAGTTTATTTTAGTTTAGGTTAAGGTTTATTTTACTTTGTTTATTTTATTTTTATTTTAAGTTTAGTTTTTATTTTTATCTTAAAAATTCATATGGGTTTTATTTTTTATTAATTTTTAGGCTAGTGTTTTTATTTAGTTTTTATTTTATTTTAATTTAGATTTATTTTATTTTTATTTTACATTTAGTTTTTATTTTATTTAGTTTTTTATTTATAGGTATATTTTATCTTATTTTTTAGTTTAGTTCTTTATTTATTTTATTTTAGATTAGTTTTTATTTTTTATTTTATTTTATCTTAAGGTTAATGTTTAGGTTTAGGTTTTTTATTTATTTTATTTTAAGGTTTTATTTAGTTTAAGTTTATGTTTTTTGATTTTTCAATTTTGAAGTTTCCAGGGTTTAGGGTTTGGGGTTTGGAGTTTACGTTTTAGGGTTTAGTGTTTAGGCTTTAGGCTTTATGGTTTAGGGTTTTAGGGTTTAGGGTTTAGGGTTTTTTTATTTTTTTATTTTTTAAATTAAGTAAACTTGTATGTTTAAGTTTATTTAGTTTATTTTTTATTTACATTAGTTTATTTTAATTTTAATTTTTATTTAAGTTTATTTTTATTTTAATTTAGTTTAGTTCATTTATTTTATGTTTTTTTATTTTAATTAATTTTTTAGATTTAGGTTTAGGTTTAGGTTTATTTTTTAGTTTAGTTTTCTTTTTACTTTAATTTTTAGGTTTAAGTTTTATTTTTTATTTGTGGGTTTGGGTTTAGGTCCTTTTTTCTAGGATTAGGTTTTAGATTTTTTTTATGCTTATTTTTAGGTATTATTTTTAATTTTAGGTTTAGGTTTATTTTTAATTAATCTTATTTTAATAATTTTAGGTTTAGGTTTGGGTTTAGTTTACTTTAGGTTTAGGTTTAGGTTTTCTTTATTTTAGCTTAGTTTAGCTTAGTTTAGGTTTAGGTTTAGATTTTTAACATTTTAGGGTTTAGGGTTTAAGTTTTAGGTTCTTATTTTAGGTTTATTTTTAGGTTTTATTTTTCAGTTTAGGTTTAAGTTTACTTTTAGTTTATTTTATTTTATTTAGTTTAGGATTTTGGTTTTGTCTATTTTAGTTTTAGGATTATTTTTTATTTATTTAAATTTTTTTTTTAAGTTTAAGTTTATTTTATTTTTATTTTAGGTTTAGTTTTTATTTTTAGTTAAGGGTTTGCGTATTATTTTTATTTATTTCTAGGTTTTTAATTAGTTATTATTTTATTTTATTTTAAGTCTATTTTATTTTTTTTACATTTATTTTTTATTTTATTTAGGTTTTTTATTCTTACGTTTATTCTATTTTTTGTTTAGTTTATGTTTTTATTTATTTTATTTTATTTTACTTTATTTTTATTTATTATTTTATTTTATTTTTAGGTTTAGGTTTTTCTTTTATTTTATTTTATTTATGTTTAGGTTTTTTGATTTATTTTATTATTAGGTTTTATTTACCTTAGCTTTATGTTTTTCAGTTTTTAGGGTTTAGTGTTTACTGTTTAATATTTAGGGTTTGGGGTTTAGGGTTTTAGGGTTTATGTATTTAGGGTTTAGGGTTTAGGTTTACGGTTTAGGGTTCAGGGTTTAGGGTTCAGTGTTTTGGCTTTAAGGTTTAGGGTTTTACGATTTTGGGTTTTGGGTTTCAGGTTTAGGGTTATGATTACAGTTTAGGGTTTAGGGTTAGTTTAGGTTTTAGGGTTTATGGTTTTTTAGGGTTAAGGGTCGTAAGTTTAGGGTTCAGGATTTTGGGGTAGTTTTATGGTTTGGGGATAGGGTTTCAGATTTAGGATTTAGGGTTTAAGGTTTAGGTTTTATATTTTGGGGTTTTTTTAAATTAAATAAAGTGGTAGGTTTAGGTTTTTTTAGTTTATTTAATTTATTTTTTATTCATTTACTTTATTTTATTCTATATTTTTAATTAGTTTATTTATTTATTTTATTTAGTTTATTTTATTTATTTTAGGTTTATTTATTTTAGTTTTGGTTTTTATTTTAGTTTATTTTTTCAGTTTGGGTTATTTTTTACTTGAGTTTTAGTTTCATTTTATTATACAAGTTTAGGTTTTTAGGTTCTTAAGATTTAGGGTTTAGAGCTTAAGGTTTAGTGTTTAAGGTTTTATGGTTTAGGGTTTTAGGGTTTAGGATTTAGTGTTAGGGTTTAGGGTTTAGGGTTTAGGGTTTAGTATTTAGTCTTTTAGGTTTGGTTTTTTGGGTTTAGGGTTTAGAGTTTAGGGTTTAGGGTTTTTTGGTTTGGGGTTTAGGGTTTAGGGTTGTAAGTTTAGTGTTTAGGGTTTACATTTAGTTTTAAGGCTTAGGGTCTAGTGTTAGGGTTTATTTTATTTTATTTTAACTTATTATAATTTTTTATTTTAGGGTTTATAGTTTATGGTTTAGGGTTTAGGGTTTAGGATTTAGGGTTTAAGTTTAGGGTTTAAGTTTTAGAGTATAGGGTTAAGGGTTTAGGGTTTTAGGGTTTAGGGAATTTAGGGTTTAAGGTTTAGAGTTTTTAGAATTTGGGGTTTAGGGTTTAGGTTTTAGGTTTACGGTTCAAGTTATAATTTAGGGTTTAAAGTTTTTAGTTTCTTTTAATAGATAACGAGTTTAGATTAAACATTTTTTCTTTTTGATTTTATCAACCAACTAACATGCCAAGTTTTCTAAGACACAAGTGATGACATAGATAAAAAATGAGCATGCATATCCACCAGGTACTCTAGATCCCCCACCATTGCTCCTATCGCCTCCATAACCACCCTTTGCTAGACCACCACCTCCATATCCACTAGTACCTCTAGATCCCCACCACCCGAGATAACATGCGCCTTCACCTCCATAGCGGATCTAGATTAAGCCTAGTAGACGGTGATGTTTTTTCCCTCAAGGTTCTGCCCATTCTTAGGCTTTAGGTTTAGGTTTAATAAGATTAAGGGTTTAGATTTATTTTTTAATTTATTTAGTTACTTTAAGTTTAGGTTTAGGTTTAGGGTTTGAGGTTTAGGGTTTAAGGTTTAGGGTTAGGGTTTAGGGTTTAGGGTTTAGGGTTTAAGGTTTAGGGTTTATGCTTTTAATGTTTAAGGTTTAGGGTTTTTTAAGGTGTAAGGTTTACGATTTAGGGCTTAGGGTTGTAGGTTTAAGGTTTAGGGTTTAGGGTTTAGCATTTAGGATTTTGGGTTTAAGTTCTTTTTTTTTAAATTAAGTAAATTGGTAGGTTTAGGATTATTTAGTATATTTAGTTTATTTATTATTTATTTTATTTTACTTTATTTTTTACATTTATTTAGGTTTATTTTTAATTTTTATATCATTTATTTTATTTATTTTTGGTTTATTCATTTTAGTTTAGGTTTTTTATTTTAGTTTATTTTATAAGTTTAGGTTTATAGGTTTATGTTTATTTTATAGTTGAGTTTATTTTAATTTTATTTTTTAGGTTTATATTTTATTTTTATTTTAGGTTTAGGTTAATGTTTTATTTTACTTTTAGTTTTTCTTTTAGGTTTATTTTTTAGGTAATATTTTTTTGTTAAAGTTTAGGTATATTTTTAGTTTATTTTATTTTATTTAGTTTAAGTTTAGGTTTAGGTTTTATTTATTTTAGTTTAGTTTATTTTAATTTATGGTTTATGTTTATTTTATTTATTTTATTTTTCTTTTAGGTTTAGGTTTTTTTAGTTTAGGGTTTAGGTTTTATTTTTTATTTTTTTCTAGGTTTTATTTTTAGGTTTAGGTTTTTATTTAGTTTTTATTTTATTTTATTTTATGTTTATTTATTTTTATTTTATGTTAATTTTTATTTTGTTTATATTTTTTATTCTTAGGTTTATTTTATTTTTTAGTTTTGTTTAGGTTTTTATTTATTTTATTTTGTTTTAAGGTTTAGGTTTATGTTTTAGTTTAAGTATTTATTTTATTTTAATTTATTTAAGTTTATATTATTTTAGGATTTGTTTTCTTTAGGTTTAGGTTTTTAGGTTTTTAGGGTTTAGGGTTTAGGGTTTAGGGTTTGGGGTTTAAGATTGTAGATTGTAGGTTGTAGGTTTAGGGTTTAGTGTTTAGGGTTTTCTTATTTGCTTGTATTTAGGATTAGGTTTAGGGTTTTAAGGTTTATTCTTTTGGGGTTTAGGGTTTAGGGTTTTGGGGTTTATTCTTTTAGGGTTTAAGGGTTAGGGTTAGGGTTTAGAGTTTAAGCTTAGGGTTTCGGGTTTAGGGTTTAGGGTTTTTGAGGGAGTAGGGTTTAGGGTTGTAGCTTTAGGGTTTAGAGTTTTGGGTTTAGCATTTAGGGTTTAAGGTCATTTTTTTTAAAATTCCGTAAACCAGTAAGTTTAGGTTTATTTAGTATATTTAGTTTAATTTTTTTTATTTTAGTTTACTTTATTTTTTATTTTTATTTAATTAAGTTTATTTATTTTAGTATATGTTTTTTATTTTAGTTTATTTTTTAGGTTTAGTTTTAGGTTTAGGTTTATTTTTTAGTTGAGCTTTATTTTTATTTTATTTTTTTAGGTTTAGGTTTATTTTTTATTTTTAGGTTTAGGTTTAGGTTTCTATTTTACTTCTTTACGTTTAGGTTTTAGGTTTATTTTTAGGTTTTATTTTTTAGTTTAGGTTTAGCTTTATTTTTAGTTTATTTTATTTTATTTAGTTAAGGTTTAGGTTTAGGTTTGGTTTATTTTAGGTTTAGGTTTAGGTTTTATTTATTTTAGTTTAGTTTATTTTGTTTAGGTTTAGGATTATTTTATTTTGTTTATTTTATTTTTATTTTAGGTTTAGTTTTTTTTAGTTTAGGGTTTAGGTTTTATTGTTTATTTATTTTTAAGTTTTACTTTTAGGTTTATTTTTTAGGTTTATGTTTTTATTTTATTTTATTTTAGGTTTGTTTAATTTTATTTTAAGTTTAGTTTTTATTTTATTAAGGTTTTTTATTCTAAGGTTTATTTTATTTTTTAGTTTGTTTAGGTTTTTATTTATTTTATTTTACTTTATTTTTATTTTATTTTATTTTTAGGTTTAGGTTTAGGTTTTAGTGTAAGTTTTTATTTTATTTTATTTTTTATATTATTTTGATTTAGGTTTTTTATTTATTTTATTTTTAGTTTTATTTAGTTTAAGTTTAGGTTTTTAGGTTTTTAGGATTTATGGTTTATTATTTAGGGTTTAGTGTTTAGGGTTTAGGGTTGTAAGTTTTAGGGCTTTAGGGTTTAGGGTTGTAGGTTTTAGCGTTTAGGGTTTAGGGTTTAGAGTTTAGGGTTTAGGTTTTTTAGGGTTTAGGGTTTAGGGTTTAAGGTTAATTTAGGGTTTAAGGTTTAGGGTTTTAGTATTTTAGGGTTTAGGGTTTAGGCTTTAGGGTTTAGGGTTTAGGATTTAGTGTTTAGGGTTTAGGGTTTAAGGTTTAGGTTTGTTTAGGGTTTAGGGTTTTGGATTTTTTAGGGTTTAGGGTTGTAGGTTTAGGGATAATGATTTTATCTGAAATGATTCCATTCTTGCTTCTTTGCCACCTTTAATTGAAGAAAATGTGATCCTTGATGAGGGCTTGAATGGTGAGCAAACTAAGGATAAAGTTTCTAATCCTCATTGGGAACTTATGCTTTAAATGGTTCTAATCCTTCTGCTACTTCTTCATCTAATTTTGAACTGATTTCTAATCTAATACTTCAACATAATAATGATTTGGAAGAAGGTGAAGTGGTATGCAATGATGGTTTAAATGTGCAACCTTACTCCAAACATACCCCTAAAAAATCTCTATCGGAAGGTGATGTTGTGGATATGACTAATAAATTACAAATGGTTTTTAGAAAGAAAAATAAAACTTCTAAAACTAAATTTCTTAACTTTGCCAGAGTTACTAGATTTGGCTCTTCTGCCCAAAAATAAATGGGTTCTTTCTTAATTTGGAATGTTAGAGGGATTGGTACCCTCTATGTTAGAAATAAAATTAGAAATTTAGTTCGTTCTCATAACGTTTACTTTTTGGCTAATTTGGAACTTTTTATTCTTCCTTATAACTTTTCTTTTGTTGCAAGAATGATTGGTTTTTCTAATTTTTTTGCTAACTCGAGCAATAAAATTTGGATTTTTTGGAATAGTCCCTATGTTCTGTAAATTTTGGATGATTTATCCCAAGTTGTTAATGTTAAGATTACTTATGATAGTTGGTGTTTTTTTGGCTCATTTTTTTATGCTTTTTGTAATAGAAATGGTAGATGGCTTCTTTGGAAGGATCTTATTAGTTTTTCTTCTTCTGTTAATGCTCCTTGGTTTATGGGTGGGGACTTTAATACTATCTCTTCTTCCTCTAAACGGGTTGGTGGTAATGCTTTGAACTTATTATCTATGGAAGATTTTAATAACATGATCCTTGATTGTCATCTTATTCATATTGGCTTTAGTGGGTCTCAATTTACTTGGAATAATTATAGACTCTGGAAAAGCTAGATTGGGTTCCTTTTAATCATTTGTGGATTAATATTCTCCCTAGTACTTCTGTGGAGCACTTAAGCAAAACCCTTTCAGACCATTCTCCCTTGCTTATCACTATGAATTTTATTGCTAGTAAATTTTCCTCCCCTATCCCTTTTTGCTTCCAAAATATGTGGCTCGTGGATGATAAATTTTTGGATGTTGTTGTTACTAACAGGGGTGAACCTGTTCATCTTGATGATTCTATTTTTTGGGATGAGGAGATTGTGGTTCAAATTAAAAGGCTTAAACAATGCCTTACTTGGTCAAGAACATTATCAAAGATATGGAGAATGAGGTTATAGTTTTGGAAGACGTTGTTGTTAATGATCCTTCTAAAATTCATTTGTTAGCTCAAGCTAAAGATAGGTTAACATGTTTTCAAGACATGGAGGAGACCTATTGGCAGAAAAAGCTTCTATAAAATAGATCTCTGATGGTGATCATAATACTAAATATTTTCATGCCATTGTTAAAAGAAAAAGGCTATAAATCACATTCACGAAATGAAAATTAATGATGGAGTTTGGTTCGAAAAAAAGGAGCTCGATTCTACTTTTATAAAGAGCTTCAAAATAAAATGTTGCTTATGATGATATTTCTTGACTTGAAGTTATTCCTAATCTTATTTCGATGATGATAACATTATGCTTTCCTTACATTCGAGTTTGAAATTGATACTTTGTAGAGTATGAATAAAGACTAACTCTCACATTGTTATACTACCCTCTTTTTCCAAAAATGTTGGATTATCATTAAAGAGGACTTAAAAGCTATCCTTGATTTCATTAAAATATTTTCTAGAACCTCCATTATTTTAAAAAGACAATCCTAAAGGAGTGATTTTAGGCCGATTAGCCTTTACTCTTTTTAATAAACTTATTTATAAGATTTTGGCTAAAAGCTTGACTATCTTGTTTCTATAATTATCTCCCCAATCAAACCATTTTGGGGAGATCCATTTCTGATAATTTTTTTTTTAGACCAAGAGATGATCCATGACTTAAATGCCAATGTTCACGATGGAAACCTATTTTTTAAGCTTGACATTTCCAAAGCTTATGATAATATTGGTTGGGTTTTCCTATATAAAATTTTGGTTTTATTTGGATTCTCTAACCAATTTATTGCTTTAATTAAGAATGGGATTGAGAATTCTTGGTTTTCTTTGCTCCTCAATGGTGAAGTGCATGGTTTCTTCTCTTCTTCTCATGGGCTAAGGTGTGGGACCCTCTCTCCCTGTCATTATTATGGAATATCTTTCTAGATGTATTTAGTAGATGTTTAGTAGAAGGCCTAACATGTACTTAAACTATTGGTGGGTTTCCCATTTCTCACCTTAGTTTTGTTGAAGATTTCATTATATTTTGCAATGCCTCTACTCTTTATATTAAAAAATTGTGTAAGTTCTTAACTATTTTTGGTAAGGAGAGGGTTTGAATATTAATCTTGATAAAAGTTGTTTTATTACTAGCTCTTCTATTTCCTTATCTAAGATCAATGCTATAAAAATATTAGATGTTTTTCGCATCAAATTCTCCCTATCAAGTATCTGGGGACTCCCTTATATAGGGGAACAAAAGATCTTCTTTATTTGATTAAGTTATTCAAAAAATAAATAAGAAAACCTCCTCTTGGGAGTTCCATTTACTTTTCTTTGGAGCTAGACTTATCCTGATGAAAAGTACCCTTTACTCTCTGCCTCTGTATCTATTCCTACACGTTCTATTATTAAAAAGATCAATAGACTCTTTAATAAATTTTTTTAAGGATCTAACTTTTCTATCAAAAGATTACATTGCTAATTGGTAACTATTGGTCCTATTAATGAAGGTGGTTTGGGTTGCAAAACTTTAGAGGATTCTATTAACTATTTTTCCTATAAAATTCAGTGTAATATTAGAAATAAACATTGTTATTTATCAAAGTTTATGCATGCTAAATATTGTCAGGGCAAACATCACCTCATTTATGCTTTCAAATATGGGGATTCTTCTATGTGGAGAAGAATTTGTAGTATCAAATGGAATGCTGAGAACTTTATTTCTTGGGGTGTCAATTCTAGTTCCTCTTTCTTTTGGCAAGACAATTGGCTGGGGCATGGCTCTATTGATTCGCTCAATACTCATTCGATGCTTAAGATTAATTAATTAATTACTCATAATAAGTGGGATGTGGCTCAATTGAATATCTTTTCCCTAATGTGATCATGACAAAATCCTTAAAATTTATCCTTTCCCTAATGAACCCACCGTTCTTCAATAATTTTTCTAGAGATTTTGATTTTAAGGATGTTTGGCATTTCATCATATTTAAATATCAAGAGTCCTTGATTTTGACAAAATCTAGAATATTAGTGCCTCTACTTTGTTCTCAGTTTTAACTTGGCACATTTTAAAGCATTATATCCCTATGGTTGATACTTCTAAAAAAAGGTTTCCATCTCCCTCTAAATGTCAATGTTTCTATCACATTGAAAGTGTGGATCATGTGAATGGCCCTATTACTGCTAAAATGTAGAATTGGTATGATAATATTTGTAATACTTTCCATTTTAATAGTTCATTTTCTATTATGCAACTTCTTGAAGCATGTTTCTCCTATACTTCTAAGGCCCATGTTAAAATTGTTTTGGCTATTACTATTTTTTGGTATATTTGGATGGATAGAAATGATGCTAAGCATTGTACTATTTCTATGAATTATCATCATATTATTAGAGCCAAATATAAAATTTTGTCTTTTCAAAGCTAATCTTCTTACTCACTTTAGTTTTAAAGGGTGCAAGTCTGTGGCCTTGAATTTTGGGATTATCCTTCCTCCAGGTAATGTCTCTCCTACCTAGAAAATTATATACTAGATTAAACCTAATTATCACAACATTAAGGTTAACACTGATGGCTCAATTTCTAATGGTTATTATGGATATGGTGGGATTTTGAGAGATCATAGTGTCAAGGTTATCTCTACTTTTACGCCCTTTAGAGCCTTGTATGTGTGTTATTTGTTGAGCTCAAAGGCTTTCATCATGGCATTTCCATTTGTTTACAACAAGGTTTTCATAAGATCCGGTTTGAAGTTGATGCTCTCCTTCTTTAGATTTACTCAAATCTTATGCTCATGGTAATATCAAGTGTATTCTTTACTTAATCATACTAGAGGCTTCTGCTAACCTAAAATTTCAAATTTCTCATATTTATAGGGAAGCCAGGTGACTTTCTTGCCAAGCCAAGTCTTCTTCTTTGCAAATGTTTTCTAATGATGACATCCCTTTCCTTTAAGAGGTCTTGTGAATCTTGATAAAATTTTCCTTCTTATGTTAGAAGCTTTATTTTTTCCTTTTGGCCCCCTTGTTATTATTTTTAAATATTTCTGGTTTTCTTTTGGTTTGGTCTTGATTTTTTTCTCATAAACCTTTTATTTTCCAGTTTGGTTTCTTCCATTCTTTGATGGGTTGGGTTGTCTTCCATTTATTGATTTTGCTATTATATTTATTTCTAGTTTTCTCTCCAACCTATAGAGGTGTTTATAGTAGGTGGAGTGGGTTTCTCTTGTCTTCTAGTTGGTGTGGTTCTTTTATTGGTTGGATCTCTACTTTTTTTATTTACTCTGATTTTATATTGGTTGTTTACGGTGTTTCCTATATTTTTTTCTCTTTCTGGTGTTTTATGCTATTTTATGACCTCTTATGGTTGATCTTTACCTTGTTGTTTGTTTATTGATGGTTTTTCAGCTATTTTTTGGTTGTCCTTTTCTCTTGGTTTTGCTCATGCTAAGAGAGTTGTGTGACCATGAGGGTTTTATTTTTTGGTTGTAGGTTGAGAACTATTTTCCTATGGCTATCTATCCTTTCTTTAGTGTTGTCTAGATGAGTGGGTTGGATGCTTCGGATTGTTATATCTTCAACTATATCTAGCTATTTAAACTAGATTCTCTTATCCTTGGATTTGCATTGGTTGCTATCTACGCTTTCCTTGGGATTTTTTTGTTTTTATGATGACTCTTTCTATCTTTCATCGATGGTTCTAAGTCTATTGATTTGAATCCTTGGCGCCTTGGTGGCTTGCAAGGTGGACTACCTTTGCTTAGATTGATTAGTCCGGTTTGGTCAAAAGAGTATTTACTTTGTTATAATTTTCTGATCTTTTCAGTCTATGTTTGGAACCCACTTCTTTCTTTCCCATTCTTCTCTCTAGTTTCTACTGGATTTTCATTTCTTATGGTCAACCTCTTTCCCTTTTTTTTGATGGTTGCCTTGGTTCCTAACATTCTTGATGTTAGTCTTACTATTCCTCCTGATAGTATTGTTCTTTCTGCATGTTCGTTTAATGAATGACCTTATCAACTATGGTTATCATTTTACCTTTGTTTGGTCTCCGTTTAGTCCTTTTTCCCATATTGTGAGGTTTACTCCTAGCAATAGTGTTAGCAATTCTTGGTGGTGGCTTTGGTGCTACTCCCTCTGGTCTAATGCTTTCTTGATAGGTTACCTCCTTATCTACTTTGCTGAATTTAATATATCGACCAGGTGTGTTTTATGGTTATATTTGTTGTTTGAAGTTTTATTCAAGTTTGTGCGATGATCTAAGGTGCTACAAGGGGTACTAATGATGGCCTTGATGTTTCCTCCTTCTTTTGGTGGTAGTCTATGTAATTGTAACCCTTCACCTTGAAGTTTGATGCTTACATATGCCGCTTCTCCTTAAGATGATTATAATCACTTCCATTTCTTCATCTTTTCACTTCTTTCTGCTCTTATATTTTATGCTTAATTAACTATTTCATTATTTGTACTCATCCTTTTGCAAGCTTGTTGCAGATCTCTAATACAAGTTGGGAGACTTTTGTCAGGATCGGCTGGTTTCAAAAGGAGCAGAGAAGTTTGTCTGATTGTAAGGATTATTTTGGTGGATCTCGCTTTTTTTATTAACTTACTTTCATTATCTATTGTATTTGCTATGGGGCTTATCTCCTTAGGACTTTTTGTAGCTCTTTGAGCATTAGCTTAGAGATTTGCCCCTCTAAGGACTTTGTACATTTTCTTTGTGGCAATAAAATTTCCTAATTTCACAAAAAAAAAAATTAAAAAAAAAAAGTAAAACCTGAACCCTAGACCTAAAACCTAAACCCTCAACCCTAAACCCTAAATTGTAAAAACCCTAAACCCTAAACCCTCAACCCTAAACCCTTAAACCTAAATCCTAAATCCTAAACCCTAACCCTAAACCATAGCCTTAAACTGTAAATAAAATAAACCAAAAAATAAAATAAATTAAAGACTAAATAAAAACCTAAACCTAAACAATAAACCTAAAAATAAAACCTAAAAATAAATAAAAAATGAAACTTTAACCTTAAACTAAATAAAAAAACTTAAACCTGAAATAAAAATAAAATAAACCTAAACCTAAACTAAAACAAATAAAACCTAAACTAAATAAAATAAAATAAAGTAAAAATAAATTTAACCTAAACTAAAAAATAAAACCTAAAAAAATAGAATTAAAATAAAAACCTAAAACCTAAACCTAAAACAAAAATAAAACTAAAACTAAACTTAGAAAAATAAAGATAAACTTAAATCTTAACCCAAAAATAAACTAAAATAAAACCTAAAATAAATAAACTAAACTAAATAAAATTAAAAAATTAAAATAAAAAATAAAAAATAAAATAATATAAATAATAAATAAACTAAATAAACTAAACCTACCGCTTACTTAATTTAACAAAACCTAAACCCTAAACCCTAAAACAAACCCTAAACCTAAACCTATAAATAACCTAAAACCCTAAACCCTAAACAAACCCTAAACCTAAACCTACAACCAACCTAAACTAAACTTAACCCAACTAAAGCCCAAACCTAAAATCAACCTAAACACTAAACTAAAACTAACCCTACCTAAAACCTAAACCTCACTCCTAAACCTAAACCCTAAACCCTAAAACCCTATAACCCTAAACTAAACCTAAACCTAAAACCTAAACTCTAAACCCTAAACCTTTAAACCAAAACCCTAAACCCTAAACCCTAAAACCTTAAACCATAAACTCTAAACCCTAAACCCTTAAACCAAAACCCTAAACCCTAAACCTTAAACCATAATCCTAAACCCTAACCCTAAACCCTAAGTAAAATAAACCAAAATAAAAAATAAAAACTAAATAAAAACCTAAACCTAAACAATAAACCAAAAAATAAATAAAAAATAAACCGTAAACTAAAAAAAAACTAAACATAAAATAAAAATAAAATAAACCTAAACCTAAACTAAAATAAACTAAACTAAAATAATTAAACCTAAACCTAAACATAAAATAAATAAAACCTAAACCCTTAACTAAATAAAATAAAACAAACTTGAAATAAACATAAACCTAAACTAAAAAAATAAAACCTAAAAATAAACCAAAAATAAAAACCTAAAACTTAAACCTAAAAAATAAAATAAAAATCTAAACCTAAACCTAAAAATAAAAAATAAAACTTAAACCTAAAAAAACTAAACAAAAAATAAACATAAACCTAAACCTAAACATAAAAAATAAACAAAAATAAAAAACCTAAACTAAAATAAATAAACTAAACTAAATAAAAATAAACCTCAATTAAAATAAAAATTAAAATAAACTAAAATAAATAAAAAATAAATTAAATAAACATAAACCTACTAGTTTACTTAATTTTTAAAAATAATAAAAAAAATAAAAAGAGATAAAAAAAACCTAACCCTAAACCCTAAACCATAAAACTAACCCTAAACTCGAAACACTAAACAACAAACCCTAAACCCTAAACCCTAAACCATAAACCAAAAAAAACCTAAACCCTAAACCCTAAACCTAAACACTAAATCCTAATCCTAACCCTAAACCCTAAACCCTAAACTAACCCTAAACCCTAAACCCTAGAAACCTAAATTCTTCAACCCTAAACCCTAAACTAGCTCTAAACCATAAACCCTAAACCCTAAAAACCCTAAACCCTAAAGCCTAAACCCTAAAACCTAAACCTAAACCCTAAACCCTATCCCTAAACCCGAAACTGTAAAATCCTAAACCCTAAAACTCTAAACCCTAAACCCTAAAACCAAACCTCAAAAACCTAAAAACTTAAACCTAAAAATAAAATAAATAAAAAAACCTAAACCTAAACAAAGTAAAGAAATAAAAAAATTAAAAACCTAAAATAAAACCTAAACCTAAACCTAAAAATAAAATAAAATAAACAAATAAATATAAACTAAAATAAAATATATAAAAACCTAAACTAAATTAAAAAATAAAATAAACCTAAGAATAAAAAACCTAAATAAAATAAAAGCAAAATGTAAAATAAAAATAAAAAAAACCTAAAATAAACCTAAAATAAAATTAAATAAAACTAAATAAAACTAAACATAAAAAAATAAACCTATAAAAAAATAAAACCTAATAGACCTAAACCTAAACCTATAACCCTAAGAATGGTAGAACCTTGAAGAACATCACCACAACCAAGCTCACTCTAGAGCGGTGGAGGTGGTTATCGGTGGGGAAGCTGGAAGTGCTAGTGAATTTGGAGGTGGTGGTCTGAATGTGGTGGTTATGGAAGCGGGAGGAACGAAGGTTACAACCATGGTGGTGTGGAGAGAGATCGAGATGATGGTGGATCCCAATACTCAGAGGCTGGGGTGGTTCGATGAGCTGGAGAAAGCGAAGAGCGATCTTATCTTCTGCTTATGAAATTGTGTCTTTATAGTACATACAGTTCTAGTTATCTAGGGTTTTTGATTTGCTCTATGAGTGCTCATTTTTTATCTATGTCGTCACTTGTGTCATAGAAAACTTGGTATGTTACTTGGTTGATAAAATTGAAAAAAGAAATGTTGAATCTAAATTTGTTCTCTAAACCCTAAACCCTGAACTCTAAACCCTAAACCAAAAACCCTTAACCCTAAACTAAAACCTGAAACCTAAACCTAAAATGCAAAACCCTAAAACCTAAACCCTAAATTGTAAACCATAAACCCTAAACCCTAAACCCTAAATCCTAAACCCTAAACTAACCCTAAACCCTAAATCGTAAAAACTAAACCTAAACTAAATAAAACCTAAAATAAAATAAATAAATAAAATAAAATAAAATGAAACTAAAACATAAACCTAAACCTAAACCTAAAAAAATTAAATGAAAATAAAAACTAAACTAAAATTAAATAACATAAAACTAAAAACTAAAAAAAACCTAAATAAAATAACAATTAAAACTAAAATAGAAATAAAATAAAACTAAAATAAAACAAAATTATAATTTAATAATAACATAAACCTAATAATTAAACTAAAAAATAAAACCTAAAAATAAATAATGAATAAAATCTAACCCATAAACTAAAAGAAAAACCTAAACCTAAACTAAAAATAATTTAAACCTAAACCTAAACTAAAATAAACTCAACTAAGATAAATAAAACGTAAACCTAAACCTAAAATAAATTAATCCTAAACCTAAACCTAAGCTAAATAAAATAAAATAACCTAAAATAAAACTAAACCTAAACTAAAAATAAACCTAAAATAAACCTAAAATAAACAACACAAAAATAAAATAAAACCTAAACCTAAAACTAAAATAAAAAATAAAACCTAAATCTTAAAAATAAAGAAAAATAAAACTAAATTAAAAAAAACATAAACCTAATCTGAAAAGTAAACTAAAATAAAACTAAACTAAATAAATAAACTAAACTAAAATAAAAAATAAACCTAAATAAAATTAAAATAAATAAAATAAATAAAATAAATAAACTAAATAAATTAAATAAACTAAACCAACCAGTTTGCTTAATTAAAATAAACCCAAAACCCTAACCCTTAAATCCTAAACCTTAAGTAACCTAATCCACATGCCAAACCATAAAAAACATAAACCCAAACCCTAAACCCAAGATCATAAAAATTAAAAATAAATATAGAGAAACCTTAACCCACAATAACCTAAACCTACCAGGCCATAACTCTAACCCATCATTAACCCATAAAACCAAAAATGTACCTGATCCACTGGTGACCTAAACCATAAACCCTAAACTTAAACCATGACCCTGACACTAACGATAAAAAATAAAATAAACATAAAAATAAATTATAAACCTAAAAATAAAACCTAAAATTAAATAATTAAAAGATGTAAAGCCTAAAAAAACCTAAACCTAAATAAAATAAAATAAAATAAACTAAACTAAAATAAATAAAACCTAAATCTAAACCTTAAATAAATATACTAATAATAAACCTAAACCTAAACTAAAATAAAACTTGAAAAACCTAAAAATAAAACCTAAAACCTAAAATATATAAAATAAACCTAAAGCTAAAATAAAACCTAAACTTAAAATAAAATAAATAAAATAAATCTAAACCTAATCCTAAAAATAAACTAAAATAAAACTAGAAAATTAAACTTAAATTAATATAAACTAAATAAAAAAATATCATTAAGCCTAAATAAAATAAAATAAACTAAAATAAATATAAAATAAACTAAATCAACTACTGGGTTTGCTTAATTTTAAAAAGACCCTAAACCCTACCTAACCCCTAAACTAACTCTAAACCACAAATCCTACCTGAAACAAACCCTAAACCACACCTGAGCCACAAACCTTAGGCCTAATCCTAAATTCTAGGCCACTGGCTTAAACCCTAAACTCACCTTAAACCTTTAAGCTAAAACCTAAATCCTAAACCCAAACCCTAAGCTGAGCTAAACCCTAAAAACCCTAAACCTTAAATAAAATAAAATAAACTAAAAATAAACATAAACTGACACCAAAAATAAACTAAAATAAATAAACTAGACTAAATAAAAATAATAAATAAACTAATATAAATAAAAAGTAAACTAAATAAATCTAAACCTAGTTTATTTAATTCTAAAATAAATCCCACCTAAACCCTAAAACTAACTCTAAACCCTAAACTACAACCACAAATCCTAAATAAATAAAATTTTAAACACAAACCTCCAAATCCTAAACTTTCCCTAAACTAAACCCAACCCCAAACTCTAATCCCTAAACCTTAAACCCCTAAAACCTAAACTGAGACAAAATAAAACCTAAAATAAAATAAGTAGAGAAACCTAAACCTAAAAAAAATGAATTAATAAAATAAAATAAAAACCTAAACTAAAACCTCAACCTAAACCTAAACCTAAACATAAACCTAAAAATAGAAAAAAATAAAAAAATAAAAATTAAACTAAAATAAAATAAATAAAATCTTGAACCAAACTAAAATAAAATAAATTAAAACCTAAACTAAATTAAAAAATAAACCTAAAAATAGAAAACATAAATAAAATAAAAACTAAACATAAAACAAAAATAAAATAAACCTTAAAAGAATAAAATAAAAGCTAAATAAAATCCTAAACCTAAAAAATAAACCTAAAAATTAATAGGAAAATAAAATCGAAACTGTAAACTAAAAAAAATACTAAACCTAAAATAAACAAAATAAAATAAACCTAAATCTAAACTAAAATAGGCTAAACTAAAATATATAAAACCTAAACATGAACCTAAAATAAACAAAACCTAAACTAAATAAAATAAAATAAACTAAAAATAAATCTAAACCTAAACTGAAAAATAAAACCTAGAAATAAACCTAAAATAAAACCTAAAACCTAAACTTAAATAAATAAAATAAAAACCTAAACCTAAAACTAAAAAAAAATAATAAAAGCTAAACCTAAAAAATAAAATTGAAATAAAACTAAAGTAAAAAATAAACATAAACCTAAACCTAAACCAAAAATAAATAAACTAACTTTTAAAACATAAACAAAAATAAATAAACCTAAAATAAATAAACTAAACTAAATAAAACTAAAAAATAATCCTAAATAAAAATAAAATAAAATAAACTAAATAAATAATATAAAAATAAACCTAAACCTCTTGGTTTGCATGATTTAAAACCACACCTAAATCACCCTAAATGTACACTAAAACACTACCAACACTGTGCCCTAACTATCTCCTGAGCCCTCACTAAACTGAGCCTAAAACCATAAACCACAGGCCACTGAGCCTTAATGGCATACCTAAATACCACAGATCTACATACTACCCTAAACCAGTAAACCTGAAACTGACCACACTGACCCTAAAAACTAAAACCATAAACCTAAACCCAAACCCCAAACCTAAACCTAAACCACAAAAACCCAATCCCAAACCCCTAAACCCCAAATTCTAAATCCTAATCCCTCAAAGTGTAAACCATAATACCCTAAACATTAAATCTTAACCCTAAACCCTAAACACTAAACACCAAACCCTAAACATAAACCTAAAGTAACTAGAAAAAATTAAAAATAAACCTAAACCCTAAAACCTAATAAACCTAAACCTAAACCTAAACCATAAGAATGGGAAGAACCTTGATGCTAGGAACATCACGGTCAACCAGGCTCAGTCTAAATCTAGCGGTGCAAGTGAAGGCGGAGGTGGTGGTTATCGTAGTGGTGGCAGGGGATCTAGAGGTGCTGGTGGATATAGAGGTGGTGGTCAGAGTGGTGGTGGTTATGAAGGCGGGAGGAGTGACAGAGGTAACAGCCATGGTGGTGACGGAGGGAGAGAACGGGGATATGATGGTGGATCCTGCTACTCGAGAGGTCAGGGTGGTTTTGATGGGAACTGGAGAAATTGAAGAATGGTCAATCTTATCTACTTCTCATGGAACTATGTCTTTATAGTAGACATGGTTCTAGTTATCTAGCATTTTTGGTTTTCTCTATGCGTGCTCATTTTTTATCTATGTCATTGCTTGTGTCTTAGAAAACTTAGTGTGTTACTTGGTTGATGAAATAGAAAAGAAGAAATGTTGAATCTAATTTGTTTTCTTTAAAAAAAACCAAAAACCTTAAACCCTAAATCTAAACCCTAAACCTTATACCTAAAACCTAAACTAAACTAACCCTAAACCCTAAAAACCTAAATTCCTAAACCTAAACAAAATAAAAATAAAATAAATAAAGAAACCTGAATAAAAATAAAATAAAATAAGTAAAAAAAAATAATAACCTAAACTAAAACTTAAACCTAAACCTAAACCTACCCTAAACCCAAAAATTAAATTAAATAAAAAATTAAAACTTAACTAAATTAAAGTAAATAAAAACCTAAACTAAACTAAAAATAAAATAAACATAAAATAAAATAAAACTAAACATAAAATAAAATAAAATAAAGCTAAAATAAAATAAAATAAAAAACTAAATAACCTAAACCTAAAAAAAACTTATAAATTACTAAAAATAAAACCTAAATCATAAAATAAAAAACCCTAAACCTAAAAAAAAAAATAAAGCTATACCTAAAATAAATAAAACCTAAACTTAAAAAACTAAACCTAAACCTAATCCTAAACTAAATAAAATAAACTAAAATAAAAATAAACATTAACCTAAATTGAAAAATAAAATGTAAAAATAATCCTAAAATAAAAATGTCAAACCGAAACCTGAAAAAAATAAGAACATAAACCTAAACCTAAAAATAAAAAATAAAACCCACACCTAAAAAATAAAAATAAAAGTAAACCAAAAAAATAAACATAAACCTAAACCTAAACCTAAAAAATAAAAAAATAAAAAACCTAAACTTAAATAGATAAACCTAAAATAAATAAACAAAACTAAATAAAAATAAAAAAACCTAAATAAAAATATAATAAAATAAACTAAAATAAATAAAAAATATAAATAAACCTAAATCTGGGTTTACTTAATTTTAAAAAAAACCCTAAACCCTAAACTAAATACTAAAAAAACCCAAACCCTAAAACCCTAGACCTGACTACTAAACCATAAATCCAAATGCTAACCCTAGACCCTAAGCATAAACCCTAAGACCCTAAATCCCCAAACCATAAACTCCACCCTAAACTGACCTTAAACCCTAAACCCAAACTCTAAACCCACCTTAAAACCCTAACCCCAAACACAGCTTAAACCATAAACCCTAAACCCCAAAACCCCAAAACCTACACCTAAACCCTAAAAAAAACAGAAACCCTAAACCATAAACCTCAAACCCTAAACTTAAACCTAAAGTAACTAAATAAATTAAAAAAAAACTGAAACCCTAAATTCTAATAACCCTAAACCTATACCTAAACCATAAGAATGGGAAGAACCTTGATAATAGGAACATCACAATCAACCAGGCACAGTCTAGATCTAGCGATGGAGGTGAAGGCGGAGGCGGCCATTATCATAGTGGTGGTGGGGGATCTAGGGGTGCTAGTCGATATGGAGATGGTGGTCAGAGCAGTGGTGGTTATGGAGGCGAGAGGAGGGACCGAGGTTATAGCCATGGTGGTGGCGGAGGGAGAGATCAGGGATATGATGGTGGATCACGCTACTTGAGAGGCTAGGGTGGTTCTGTTAAGAACTGGAGAAATGTAAGAATGGCCAATCTGATTTGCTGCTTATGGAATTGTCTTTATAGTAGAGATGGTTATAGTTATCTGGGCTTTTTGATTTTCTCCAAGCGTGATCATTTTTTATCTATGCCCTCGCTTGTGTCTTAGAAAACATGGTGTGTTACTTGATTGATGAAATAGAAAAGAAGAAATGTTGAATACGAATTTGTTCTCTTTAAAAAAAACTAAAAACCCTAAATAATAAACTAAAACCTGAACCCTAGACCTGAAACCTAAACCCTAAACACTAAACCCTAAACCCTAAACCCTAAAATGCTAAACCCTAAACCCTAATCCCTTAACCCTTAAACATAAAACCTAAACCCTAAACCCTAAACAATAAACTCAAACTAGAACCCTAAACCCCAACTCTAACCCTAAACAATTAAATGCTATAAACCTAAACCAAAACTAAATAAAACTTAGAAATAAAATAAATAAAAAGCCTAAACCAAAATAAAACAAAATAAAAATCTATACTAAACCCTAAACCTAAACTTAAACTTAAAAAAAAAATAAACTAACAAATTAACACTAAATTAGAAAAAAATAAATAAAAACCAAAACTAAACTAAAAAATAAAAAAACTAAATAAAATAAAAACTAAAAATAAAAAAAATAAAATAAACCTAAAATAAAGTAAAATAAAAACTAAATAAAACTTAAACCTAAAGAATATACCTAAAAATAAAAATAAATAATAAAACCTAAACCCTAATAAAAAAATCCTAAACCTAAAATAAAAATAAAATAGAAACCTAAACTAAAATAAATAAAACCTAAACCTAAACCTAAAATAAACTAAACCTAAATCTTAAATAAAATAAAATAACTAAATATAAACATATACCTAGACTAAAAAAGAAAACCTAAAAGTAAACCTAAAATAAAAACCTAAAACCTAAACCTAAACAAAATAAAATAAAAACCTAAACCTTAAAAATAAAGTAAAATAAATAAACTAAACAACAATAAGAACAACAACAACAACAAGCCATTATCCCACTAAGTCGGGTCAGCTACATGAATCCATCATCTCCATTGTGTCTTATTATGTGTCAGATTTTAATTCAATTCAAGTATGCTAAGGTCATTTTGTAAACATCTTAACCATGTCTTTTTTTGGTCTACCTCTACCTTTCTTAACATAAGGCAATTCTAAAGCATCTACTCTTCTAACCGGGTCATTTGATGGGTGACGCTTTATGTGGCGAAACCATTTAAGGTGACACTCTCTAATTTTATTTACCACTAAAGCTACTCCAACTTTTTCCTGAACATACACATTTCACATTTTAACTCTAAGAGTAAAGCCACTAATCCACCTGAGCATCCTCATCTGTACAACACTTAACTTAGTCTCAAGCTAATATTTTATTGGCCAACATTCTACATCATAAATCATAGCAGGTCTTACCACCATCTTATAAAATTTTTCTTGAAGTTTAATCAGTACTTTTCTACCTCACAACAAGCTAGATGCATTCCTGCACTTCAACCATCCAACTTGAATTCTACTAATAACATCTCCATCTATTTCACCATCACATTGAACAATAGAGCATAAATATCTAAATCGCTAACTCTTTTTAATGACTTGTTCACCTAATGTCACAACACTATCTCTATAACTTCTACAACTAAAATTACAATCCATAAATAAATTAAACTAAATAAAAATCAAAATAAACCTAAATAAAAATAAAAAATAAAATAAACTAAAATAAATAAAAAATAAACTAAATAAACCTAAACCTACCAGTTTACTTAATTTTAAAAAAAATAAAAAAAATAAAAATAAAATAAAAAAACCCTAATCCTAAACCTAAACCCTAAACCCTAAACCCTAACCCAAACCTAAATTATAACCTAAGCACTAAACCCTAAACCTTAAAATGATAAACCCTAAACCCTAAACCTTCAACCCTAAACCCAAAACCCTAAACTAAACATAACCCTTAAACCCTAAACCCTAAAACCTAAACCCGAAACCTTAAATAGTAAACCCTAAACCCTAAAAACTTAAAAAGTGAAACCTAAACAAAATAAAACCTAAAAATAAAATAAATTAGAAAACTTAAACTTAAATAAAATAAAAAATAAATATAATAAACTAAACACCTAAACATAAACTTAACCCTAAACCTAAATTTAAACGTAAAAATAAAATAAAATAAAATATAAAAACTAAACTTTAAAAAATAAAAACCTAAACAAATCTTAAAAATAAAAAAACCTAAATATAATAAACCTAAATATAATAAAACTAAACATAAAATAAAAAATAAAATAAAATAAAACTAAATAAAACATAAACTTAGAAATGACAAGTAAAATAAATAAACTTAAACCTAATGGTTTACTTAATTTAAAAAAAACCAGGCCCAAAATCATAAAAATCCTAAACTACTAAACCCTAAAATTAACTCACAAACCCTAAACCCCCTAAACCCTAAACAAACTAAATAAACCCTAAAAAAAAAAAACCCAAAAATCTAAACCAAAAATAAAATTAACAAAAAGCTTAAACTGAAATAAAAAAAATAAAAATAAAATAAAAACCTAAACTAAAACCTAAACCTAAAAATAAAATAACATAAAATAATAAAAGTAAACTAAAATAAAATAAATAAAAACCTAAAGTAAACTAAAAAATAAAATAAAGCTAAGAATAAAAAACATAAATAAAATAAAAACTAAATGTAAAATAAAAATAAAATAAATCTAAAATAAAATAAAATTAAATAAAAATTAAACTTAAAAAATGAAACTAAAAAGAAAACCTAAATAAATACAAAATAAAACCCAAACCCTAAACTAAAAATGCTTAACCTAAAATAAAAATAAAATAAACCTAAACCTAAATAAAAATAAGCTAAACTAAAATAAATAAAACCTAAACCTAAACCCTAAACTAAATAAAATAAAATAAACTAAAATAAACCTAAACCTAAAAATAACCTAAAAAAATACCTTAAAACCTAAACTTAAAAAAATAAAATAAAACATAGCTAAACCTAAAATAAAAAAATAAAACCTAAACCTAAAATAAGAATAAAATAAACTAAGAAACATAAACCTAAACTAAAAAATGAACTAAAATGAACCTAAACTAAAATAAATAAACCTAAAATAAATAATCTAAACTAAATAAAATGAAAAGTAACCTAAAAAAATAAAATTAAAATAAACTAAATAAATTAAACTAAACGTCTGGGTTGCTTAATTTTTTTTTAAAACCCTAAACCCTAAACCCCACAAAAACCTAAACCCAAACCTTAACACTTTAATCCTACAACCCTAACCTAAACCCTAAAACTAATCACTAAACCCAAAACCCTAACTAAAATGCTAAACTCTAAACCCTAAATTGTACCATTAACTAAACCCTAAACCCTAAAAACCTAAAAACCTAAACCTAAGCTAAATAAAACCATAAAATAAAATGAATAAAAAACATAAAACTAAATAAAATAAAATAAAAACCTAAGATAAAACCTAAACCTAAAAATAAAATAAAATAAAAAAATAAAAATAAACTAAAATAAAATAAATAAAAACCAAAACTAAATTAAAAAATAAAATAAACTTTAAAAAAACCTAAATAAAATAAAACTAAATGTAAAATAAAACTAAAATAAAATAAAATAAAAACATAAACCTAAAAAATATATCTAAAAATAAATAATAAATAAAACCTAAACCCAAAACTAAAAAAAACTAAACCTAAAATAAAAATAAAATAAACAAAATAAAATAAACTTAAACTTAAACTAAAATAAGCTAAACTAAAATAAATAAAACCAAAACTTAAACCAGAAATAAACTAAACCTAAACCTAAACCTAAACTAAATAAAATAAACAAAACTACAAATAAGCCTAATCTAATCTAAAAAATAAAATAAAAAAATAAACCTTAAATAAAAACTTAAACCTAAACCTAAAAAATAAAATAAAAACCTAAACCTAAACCTAAAAATAAAAAATAAAAACTAAACATAAATATAAAATAAAAATAAAACTCGTCTAAAAAAATAAACCTGAACCTAAGCCTAAAAAATAAACAAAAATAAAAAACCTAAACTAAAATAAAGAAACATAAAATAAATAAACTAAACTAAATAAAAATAAAAATAAACATTAATAAAAATTAAAAAATAAAACAAACTAAAAGAAATAATAAATAAACTAAATAATCCTAAACCTACGGGTTTACTTAATTTAAAAAAAAAACCTTAAACCCTAAATCCTAAACCCTAAATGTTAAACCTAAACCCTAAAACTAACCCCCTAAACCCTAAACACTAAAAGTCTAAACCCTAAAACTAAAACCACGAACCTAAACTTTAAACTTTAAACTGAAAACTCTAAACCCTAAACCCTAAACCCTAACCCTAACCCTAAACACTAAACCCTAAAAGCATTAACCCTAAAACCCTAAACCCTAAACCCCTGTTAAGCTGATTTTTATGAAAGGTGATATTAAAGAAGTCAGTGAAAACATTGCAAAATACAAAGTTAGTGCTCCTGCCCGTGTTGGTCTTATTGTACCTATTGATGTTGTGGTTCCTCTAGGCACCATTGGTCTGGATCCTTCACAAACTTCTTTCTTCTAGGTTCTTAAGATCCTAAATAAGATCAACAAGGGTACTGTTGAATTTATCACCTCGATTAAGCTAATTAAAAAAGGCGATTAGGTGGGATCCTTAGAGGCTGCTCTCCTCACTAAGCTGGGGATTAGGCCATTCTCTTATGGCCTTGCCGTCCAATCTGTGTATGATGATGGATCGGTGTTTAGTCCTGAGGTACTTGACCTCACTAAATATGATCTCATTGAGAAGTTTTCGGTAGGCCTTTCAATGATCACTTCTCTCTCACTAGCCCTCTCTTATCCCAAACTTGTTGTAGCGCCCCACATGTTCATCAATGCTGACAAGAATGTCCTCGCCATCAAAATTGCCAGTGATTACACATACCCGCAGTCCAAGAAGGTTAAGCGGTATTTAAAAGATCTTTGAAAATTTTTCTATGTACGATGCTTTTGGTACTACTCTTCTTTGCTCGCTCTACTGTGGAAGAGAAGAAGGAGAGCTTGTTGAGAATCGATGATGATATGGGATTCAGCTTGTTTGATAAAGCTTTGTTGGCCTTCTATCAAATAAAATTTTATTGTCTCTGGGAGTTAAATTATTTTGTGAAATACTATTTTTGTGAATTTTTTAATTACATTTTATTTTATCATGATTTATTAGTTATTAGAGGATAATGTCTTGCATGTTTTGGTAATTTCTTATTTGTTATGAAATCATTTGAGTTTAAAAAAAAATCTTAAACTCCAAACCCCAAACCCTTAACCTAAACCTAAAGTAGCTAAATAAATTAAAAAATTAACCTAAACCCTAAAACCTAATAAACCTAAACCTAAACTAAAACTTTAAGAATGGGAAGAACATTGACGACACGAACATCACTGTCAACCATGTTCAGTCTAGATCTGGCTGTGGAGGTGAAGACAGAGGTGACAGTTATCGCAGTGGTGGTGGGAGATCTCGAGGTGCTGGTGGATATGAAGGTGGTGGTCTGAGCAGTGGTGGTTATGGAGGAGGAGGATAGAGGTTACAGCCATCGTGGTGGCAGAGGGAGAGATCAGGGATATGATGGTGGATCCCTCTACTCGAGTGGTCAGGGTGGTTCTAATGGGAACTAGAGAAATTGAAGGTGCCGTCGAGCCTTATGAACTGTTTTATTGTAGAGCAGTTCTAGTTATCTAGAGTTTTGATTTGCTATCGTGTTCATTTTTTATCAATGTCGTCGCTTGTGCCTTAGAGAACTTGCTGTGTTACTTGATTGATGAAATTAAAAAAAGTGTTGAATCTGAATTTGTTCTCTGTTAAAAAAAACCAAAAACCCTAAACCCTAAACCCTAAACTAAAACATGAACCCTAAACCTAAAACCTAAACCCTAAATGTAAACCCTAAACCCTAAAATAAATAATAAAATAAAAAAGCCCAACCCTAAACCCTAAACTAACCCTAAACCCTAAACTCTACAAACCTAAACCTAAAACCATAAACCCCAATCCCAAACCCTAAACCAACCTAAACACAAACCCTAAAACTAAAGCTAAACTCCCAAACCTAATGATCAGCTAAAACCCTAAACTCTAAACCCTAAACCAAATGCTAAACTCTAAACTAAACCCTAAACCCTAAAAAATCTAAACCTAAACCTAAAATAATAAAAAAATAAAATAAAATAAAACCTAAAACCTAAAAGTAAAATAAAATAAACTCAAAAGGAAAATAAACTAAAATAAAATAAATAAAAACCTAAACTAAATTAAAAAATAAAATAAACCTAAGAATAAAAAACCTAAATAAATTACAAATCAAACATAAAATAAAAATAAAATAAACCTAAGATAAAATAAAATAAAAATTAATTAAAAACCTAAACATAAAAAATAAACCTAAAAGTAAATAAAAAAGAAAACCTAAACCCTAAACCCAAAATACTAAACCTAAAATAAAATAAAATAAACAAAATAAAATAAACCTAAACATAAAATAAAATAAACTAAACCTAAACCTAAATAAAATAAAATAAAATAAAATAAAATAAACCTAAACTAAAAGTAAAAATAAAATAAAACTTAAAACCTAAACCTAAAAAAATAAAATAAAACCTAAAAGTTAAACCTAAAAAATAAAAAAATAAAACCTAAACATAAAATTAAATAAAATATAAACTAAAAAATAAACTTAACCTAAACTAAACCTATAAAATAAATAAATAAAAAATAAAATAAATAAACCTAAAATTAATAAACTAAATAAATAAAATAAAAAAATAAATAATAAAAATAAAATAAATTAAATAAGCATAAACTTACTTGGTTTGCTTTCTTTAAAAAAAATCTAACCCTAAAACAACCTTAAACACTACAGGCCTAAAGCTGGACCCTAAACCCACAAACCCTAAAACCTAAACCTGACCACAACAGCCAACCCTAAACCATAAAGTAAACCTAAACCCAAATCATAAACCCTAAACCTGACCTAAACTAACAATAAACCCACAAAACCTAAACCTAAACAAAATAAAACTTAAAATAAAATAAAAAAAACATAAACCTAAATAAATATAAAATAAAATAAAATAAAACTTGAACTAAAACTAAACCAAAACACAAACTAAACATAAACCTAAAATTGAAATAAAATAAAATATAAACTAAAATAAAATAATTAAAACTTAAACTAAACTAAAAATAAAATAATCTTAAAATAAAAACCAAAATAAAATCAAACCTAAATGTAAAATAAAATAAAATAAACTTAAAATAAAATAAAATAGAAACTAAATAAAACCTAAAACCTAAAATAAATAAATAAATAAACCTAAAACAAAACTTAAAAATACCTAAACCTAAAATAAACAAAATAAAATAAATCTAAACCTAAATAAAATAATAAACTAAAATAAATAAAATAAACTAAACCTAAAATAAACTAAAACCCTAAATCAAATAAAAAATAAAATAACTAAAAAACCTAAACCTAAACCAAAAAATAAAACTTAAAAATAGACCTAAAATAAGAACTTAAAACATAAACCTAAGAAAATAAAATAAAAACCTAAACTCAAACCTAAAAATTAAAAAAAAAACCTAAACCTAAAAAATGAAATAAGAGTAAAACTAAACTAAAAATAAAATAAACACCTAAAGTTAAAATATAAAAAAAAACATAAACTAAAATAAATAAACATAAAATAAATTAAACTAAATAAAATTAAAATAAAAATAAATAAACTAAACTAAACCTACGGTTTACTTAATTTTTTTAAAAAAAAAAAAAAACCTAAACCCCAACTACATTAAATCCGTAAACCTACCCAAAACTAACCACATGCCCTAAAAACCAACCTCTGACCTCAACCCTAAACCCCTGAGCCAAACCTGACCCTAAACTGACCACTAAACCCTAAATCCATGCTTTACCCTAAATTAACCCTAGGCAAACCAAACCCTAAAGCCTAAAGCCAAAGCTAAACCCTAATCCCAACCCTAAAACTAAGCTAACCCTAAAAAATGTAAACCCTAAACCTAAAAAAACCCTAAACCACTAAAGCTAAACCACTATGTTTGAATAAACTAGGAGACCCCAAACAATAAAATAAAACCTAAAACCAAAATAAAAATAAAATGGTAAAACCTAAAAACTTAAATGTAAACTAAATAAAACTTAAAATAAAATAAGTAAAAAAATATAAACCTAAACTAAAACCTAAACCTAAAGCTAAAAATGTAATAAAAATAAAATAAAAATAAACTAAAATAAAATAAATGAAAACCTAAACTAAACTAAAAAAATAAAATAAACTTAAGAATAAAAAATGTAAGTAAAATATAAACAAAAAATAAGAATAAAATAAACATAAAATAAAATAAAATAAAAACTAAATAAAAACCTAAACCTAAAAGATAAACCTAAACATAAAACCTAGAAATAAATAAAAAAATAAAACCCAAACCCTAAACTAAAAATTAAAACTAAGCCTAAAATAAAAATAAAATAAACAAAACAAAATAAACCTAAACCTAGACTATAATAAACTAAACTAAAATAAATAAAACATAAATCTAAACCTAAACCTAAACCTAAAATAAACTAATCCTATATCCTAAACTAATTAAAATAAAATAAAGTAAAAGTAAACCTCAACCTAAACTAAGAAATATAACTAAAATAAACCCCAAAATAAAAAATAAAACCTAAGAAAAGAAAATAAAACATAAACTTAAACTTAAAAAAGGAAAATAAAACATAAACCTAAACCTAAAAATAAAAAATAAAGCCTAAACCTAAAATAAAATAAAAATAAAACTAAACTAAAAAAAATAAATAAACCAAAACCTAAACTTAGAAAATAAACTAAACTAAAAGGCTAAACTAAAAAAAATAAACCAAAATAAATAAACTAAACTAATAAAAATAAAAAAATAAAAAACTAAAATAAATAAAATAAACTAAATAAACCTAAACTTAATGGTTACTTAATTAAAAAAAACCTAAACCCTAAACCCTAAATCCTTAAACCTAAACCCCCCAAATCCCAAACCCTAAGCCCTAAGAAGACCATGGAACATCCCGTCAACTAGGCTTAGTCTAGATCTGAGGTCTTTGGTGGATATGGAGGTTGTGATGGGCTGTGGTTATGGAGGCGAGAGGCGATGGAGGTTATAGCAGTGGTGGCGACGGAAGGAATCGGGGATATGATTCGAGAGGCCAGGGTGGTTGATGGGAACTATAGAAATAGAAGAATGGTATCTGATCTGTACTTATGGAAGTGTTTCTTTATTGTAGAGCGATTCTAGTTTGGGTTTTGATTTGCTCATCGTGCTCATTTTTGTATGTCATCACTTGTGTCTTAAAGTTGGTTACTTGATTGATGAAATCAAAAAAGAAATGTTGAATATGAATTTATTCTCTATTAAAAAACCAAAACCCTAAACCCTAAACTAAACGAACCTAAACCTAAAACATAAACCATAAACCTAAAACCACTAAAAAAAATAAAAAAATAAAAAAATTTAAAAAAATCCCAACCATAAAGCTAAACACTAAACTAAACTAAACCCCAAACTGCTGACCACAGACCACTAAACCACAAACCAAACCACAAAATGTAAACCTGCCAAACTAAACCACAAATCTAAACCCTAAACCATAAACCACCCCAAAAAAACCCTAACCTGACCTAAACCACACCCTAAACCCTAAACCCTAAACCACAAAACCTAAACCTAAAATACTAAACAAAACCAATAAAATAAATAAAAATATTAAAACCTAAATAAAAATAAAATAAAATAAAATAATAACCACACTAAAACTTAAATTTAAACATAAAGTTAAACATAAATCTAAACCTAAAAATTAAATAAAATAAAAAATAAAAACTAAACTAAAATAAACTAAATAAAACCTCTAAACTAAATAAAATAAAAGAACTTAAAATTAAAACTAAACAAAATAAAATAACAAAATAAAACTAAATAAAATCTAAACCTAAAATAAACCCAAAAATAAAACATAAAATAAATAAAAAATGAAACCTAAACCTAAACCTAAAATAAATAATAAAATAAACTAAACCTAAACAAAATAAATTAAACTAAAATAAATAAAACCTAAACTAAACCTAAAATAAACTAAACCTAAACCCTAAAGTAAATAAAATAAAACCTACTAAAACTAAAAATAAAAATAAACCTAAAATAATGACCTAAAACTTAAACCTAAAGAATAAAATATAAACTTAAACATAAACCTAAAAATAAAAATAACTAAACCTAAAATAAAATAAAATAAAAAACTAAATTAAGATATAAGTATACTAAATTTAAAAAATTAAACTAAAATAAATAAATATAAAAATAAACCTAAAGAAAATAAAATAAAATAAATAAAATAAATAAACTAAAATTACTAAAACTGCCAAATTTAATTTTTTAAAATACCTAAGATCTAAATCAAAACCCTAAAACCTCAAACCCTAAACCCCAACCACAACTTGACCAGACCCTAAACTGACCTAAACCTACAACCCAGACCACAAATCTTAGAAACCACAAACCCTACTAACCCTAAACCAAACCCTAAACCCTAAACCATAAATCTTAAATTAACCAAAACCATAAAATACCTAAACCTAAACCCTAAACTCTAAAATAACTAAACCTGCTAACCTAAACCAGAACCCTAAACCCTTAAATCAGAAACCCAAAGCCAAATCTAAACCCTAAACCTAAATCATAAAAAACTGAAACTAAACTTAAAAGTAAATAAAAAAATAAAATAAATAAAACCAAAATATAAAATGGATTGAAAATTAAATTAAACTAAAACCTAAAAAGAAAATAATATAAAATAAAATAAATTAAAATAAAATAAATAAAAACCTAAACTAAAATAAAAAATAAAATGAACCTAAAAATAAAAATAAAAATAAAATAAACATAAAATAAAAACTAAATAAAAGCCAAACCTAAAAATAAACCTAAAAATAAATAAAAAATAAAACCCAAACACTACACTAAAAATAAAAACTAAACCTAGAATAAAAATAAAATAAAACAAAACCTAAACTAAAATATTTTAAACCTAAACTTAAACCTAAAATAAACTAAACCTAAATCCTAAACCAAATAAAATAAAATAAACTAAAAGTAAACCTAAACCTAAACTAAAGAAAACCTTAAAATAAACCTAAAATAAAAACCTAGACCTAAACCCTAAACCCTAAAAAGCTGAAAACCTAAATAGAAACTAAATAAAACCTAAAATTCAAATTAATAAAAAACCCAAATCCAAAATAAAATGAAAAAAAATAAAATAAAGTAAGAACATAAACTAAAACCTAAACCTAAAAAGAAAATAAAATAAAAAGAAAAAAGTAAACTAAAATAAAATAAATAAAAACCTAAACTAAACTTAAAAAAAATAAAAATAAATAAAATAAACTAAAATAAAAAAAAAAATGCTTAAAATAAAATAAAATAAAACTAAATAAAACTAAACATAAAAAAAAAATAAAAATAAACCTAAACCCTAAACTAAAATAGAAACCTAAACACAAAATAATATGCAACCCAATATAAGATAAACTAAACTAAAATAAATAAAATTAAAATAAACTAAAAGTAAACCTAAACTGAAATAAACTAAACCTAAATCTTAAACTAAATAAAATAAAATAAACTAAAGTAAACCTAGACTAAAAAAAATTAAACCTAAAATAAACCTAAAATAAAACCTAAAACAAACCATAAACCTTAAACCCTAAAATTAAAACCTAAACCTAAAGAAGAAAATTGCAAATATAAACTAAACTAAAATAAAATAAATAAAACCTAAAACCTAAAATTAAAAATAAAACTAACCTAAAATAAATCTAAAATAAAATAAAATAAAATCTAAATAAAAACCTAAACCTAAAAAATTATCCCAAAAAGAAAATCTCAAAATAAATAAAAAAATAAAACCAAAACCCTAAACTTTAAAAAAAAACTAAAACTAAAATAATAATAATATAAACCTAAACCTAAACTAAGAAAAACTAAACTAAAATAAATAAAACCGCAAATTTAAACCTAAAATAAAATAAACCTAAACTAAATAAAATAAAATAACATAAAAATAAACCTAAATGTAAACTAAAAAATAATACTAGAAAATAAAACTAAAATAAAAACATAAAACCTAAACTTTAAAAAAATAAAATAAAAACAAACCTAAAATAAAAAATAAAACCTAAACCAAAATAAAATAAAATAAATTGAACTTAAAAATAAACCCAAACCTACAAAATAAGCTAAAATAAATAAACCTAAAATAAATAACCTAAACTAAATAAAAATAAAAATAAACCTAAATTAAAATAAAAAAATAAAACAAACTAAACTAAATAAAAATTAAACTAAATAAACCTAAACCTATGAGTTTACTTTATTTAGAATAAAGAAATAAATTTAAAAAAATAAAAATAAATTAAAAAAACCCTAAACCCAAAACCCTAAAGCCTAAACCATAAAATCTACAACCCTAAACCCTAAAACCTAAACCCCAAACCCTAAACCCTAAACCCTAATCCCTAAACCCTAAACACTAAATCCTAAATCTACAACCCTAAACCCTACAAGATAAATCCAAACCCTAGACCCTAAAAACCTAAACTTAAACTAATAAAACCTAGAAAAAAATTAAATAAAAAAACATAAACCTAAGTAAAATAAAAAATAAAATAAAATGAAAACCTAAACTAAAACCTAAACCTAAACTTAAACCTAAACCTAAAAATAAAATAAAATAAATAAAAACTTAAACTAAACCATAAAATTAAATAAACCTAAAAATATAGACCTAAATAAAATAAGAAAAAATGTAAAAAAAAAAATAAAATAAAATAAACTAAATATAATAAAATATAAACTAAATAAATACTAAACCTAAAATAAATAAAAATAAAACCCAAATCTAACCTAAAATAAAAATAAACCTAAAATAAAAATAAAATAAACAAAATAAGATAAATGTAAACCGAAATTTAAATAAACTAAACTAAAATTAATAAAACCTAAACCTAAATCTAAAATAAATTAAATCTAAACCCTGAAGTAAATAAAATAAAAAAAAACTAAAAATAAACCTAAACCTAAACTAAAAAACCAAACCTAAAAATAATCCTAAAATTATAACCTTAAACCTAAACCTAAAAAAAATAAAATAAAAACTTAAACTTAAACCTAAAATAAAAAATAAAACTTAAACTTGAAAAATAAAATAAAAATAAAACTAAACAAAAAATAAACATAAACTTAAACTTAAACCTGAAAATGAAACTAAAATAAAAAGCCTAAACTAAAATAAATAAATATAAAAATAAGCCTAAAGAAGAATAAAAAATCAAATAAACTAAAATAAATTAAAATAAATTAAAATAACCTAAACCTACCTGTTTACTTAATTTTAAAAAAACCTAAACCTTAAACCCTAAACCCTAAACCCTAACTCCATAAATACCCCAAACCTGACCCACAACCAAACCCAAACTTTGGACCCTAAAACTGCCCTAACCAAACCACCAGAAGAATGACCAAACCCACCCAGACCCAAAACCTGATGATCTGAGCCCAACCTAAAACTAAAAGAACCATAAACCCTGACCCTGACCCTAACCACCAAAACTTGACCTAGCCACTGAGCCTGGCAACCAACCCAAAGGCTATTAACCCAAACTGACCTGACCACTAAAACTCAGGCTCTAAAAACCCAAAACCAACTAACCCAAACCATACCCTGACTTAAAGTAAATAAACCAATGATAAATAAAACAAAATCTAAATAAAATAATAAAATAAAATAAAATAAAAACATAAACTAAAACCTAAAAATAAAATAAAATAAAAAATAAAAAAACTAAAATAAAATAAATAAAGACCTAAGGTAAACTAAAAATATATAAAATAAACCAATGAATAAAAACATAAATACAATAAAAACTAAATGCAAAATAAACTGAAAATAATACAAAATAAAAACTAAATAAAAACTTAAACCCAAAATAAACTAAAAAAAAAATAAAATATGAAATAAATAAAGAATAAAACCCAAAACTAAACTAAAAATATAAACTAAACCTAAATATAAATAAGATAAACAAAATAAAATAAACCTAAACCTAAACTAAAATAAACTAAACTTAAAAAATTAAAACCTAAACCTAAACCTAAAATAAACAAAACCTAAATCCTAAACTAAATAAAATAAAATAAAATTAAAGTAAACCTAAACCTAAACTAAGAAATAAAATTTAAAAATAAACCTAAAATAAAAAATAAAACATTAACCTAAAAAAAACTAAACTAAAAAGTAAACCTAAACCTAAAAAAGAAACTAAAATAAATAAATCTAAAATAAACAAACTAAACTAAATAAAAAATAAACCTAAATAGAAATAAATAAAAAATAAACTAAAATAAATAATAAATCAACAAAATAAACAAAAACCTATGAGTCTACTTAATTTTTAAAAAAATAACAATTTTACAAAAAAATAAAAACAAATTAAAAAAAAAATTGTAAATCCTAAACTAAACCACTACCACCACAACCCAAAACCTACATCAGACCTACTAAACCTATGCCTAGGCTAAACAACCCTAAATCTACACCTGGACCAAACCTAAATCCCAGACCACAAACCCTAACGCTAACAAACCACAAACCCTAAACCCTAAAAACCTAAAAACCTAAACCTAAAAATAAAATAAATAAATAAACATAAACCTAAATAAAAAAATAAAATAAAATAAAATAGAAAGCTAAACTTAAACCTAAACCTAAACCTAAACCTAAAAATAAAATAAAATAAAAAATAAAACTAAACTAAAATAAAATATATAAAAAACCTAAACTAAATTATAAAATAAAACAAAACTAAAAATAAAAAGCTTAAATAAATTAAAAAAATAAATGTAAAATAAAAATAAAATAAACCTAAAATAAAATAAAATAAAAACTAAATAAAAACCTATACCTAAAATTAAATAAATACCCAAATCCTATATCTAAAATTAAACTAAAATAAAATAAAATAAACAAAATAAAATAAATGAGCTAAAATTAACTAAACTAAAATAAATAAAGATAAACCAAACCTAAAATAAATACTTAAACCCTAAACTAAATAAACTAAAATAAACCTAAACTAAACTAAAGATAAAAAAAATAAACTTAAAATAAAACCTAAAAACTAAAAAAATAAAATAAAACCTAAACCTCAATAAAAATAAAACCTAAAACAAAATAAAATAAAATAAAACTAAACACAAATATAAACTGGCTTTAAAAATAAATTAAAATAAAATACCTAAACTAAAATAAATAAACCCAAAATAAATAAATCAAACTAATTAAATTAAAATAAACCTAAAAAAAAATAAATAAATAAACTTAAACTTGCCACTTTGCTTAATTAACCCTAAACCCTAAACCCTAAAATTAACCCTAAATCATACCACTAAAATAACCTACCAAATCCTCATAATACTGACCCTACTACCTAACTCTAAACACTAACTAATCCTACCCTGACCTAAGATCCTGAGCTAAACTCCTACCCACTTTAAACCATACCCTAAACTATGAGCCACTCCCTGACCTAACTTTGACCTACCCTGATCTGACCACAAACTTAATACCCACCTAAACCTTACCCTCCTAATACCTCCTCCTCCCTAAACCTAAAACCCTGAGCTAACTCTAAGCCCTAAACCCTGGGCCACTAAACTATAATTGATATAAAATAAATATAATAAATACATAAACCTAAATATTAAAAATTAAATGAAAGCTAAATTGACTTAAACCTAAATTAATAAAATAAAAAAACTAAGATAAAATAAAGAAAGCTAGCTAAAACTAAAAGTAAAATAAACTTAAGAATAAAATCTTAATAAAATAAAAACTAAACATAAACTAAAAATGAAATAAGCGTAAAATAAAATATAGTAAAAACCTAAAAATAAAACCTAAAAATAAATAAATAAATAAATCTTAAACCCTAAACTAAAAAAATAACCTAAACCTAAAATATAAATAAAAGAAATAAAATTAAATAAACATAAACCTAAACTAAACTTAACTAAACTAAAATAAATAAAACCTAAACCTAAAATAAACTAAACTAAACTAAACTAAATAAAATAAAATTAACTAAAAATAAACCTAAACCTAAACTAAAATATAACCTAAAATAAACCTTAAATAAAACCTAAAACCTAAACCTAGAAATATTATAAAACCTAAACCTAAACCTCAAAATAAAATATAACATAAACCTAAAAATAAAATAAAATTAAAACTCAGTTAAAATATAAACTTAAACTAGCTAAACTTAAATCTAATAGTAAACTAAAATAAAACCCAAACTAAATAAAATAAAATAAACCTAAATAAAATTAAAAATAAAATAAACTAAAATAAAAAAATAAACTAAATAAACTTAAACTTAGTTTACATAATTTACAAAAAAAGCCTAAACCCGAAATCAAAACCCTAAACCATAAACCCAAAAACTAACCCTATAAAACCTACAACCCTAAACACTAAACCCTAAAAACTTAAACCCTAAACCCTAATCCAAACCTAAACCCTAAGCATAAACCCTAAAAACTAAACCTAAACCCTAAACCCTAAACCTAAAACTAAAGTAACTAAATAAATTAAAAAATAAACATATACCCTACAACATAATAAACCTAAACCTAAACCTAAACCTAAACCTAAACCTTAAGAATTGGCAAAACCTTGATGGTAGGAACATTACGGTCAACTAGGCTCAGTCTAGATATGGCTGAAGAGGTGAAGGCAAAGGCGGTTGTTATCGCTGCGGCGGTGGGGGATTTGGAGGTGCCGGAGGATATTGAGGTGGTGGTCGGAGAAGTGGTGGTTATCGAGGTGGGAGTAGCGATGGAGGCTACAGCCATCATGGTGGCAGAGGTACAGATCAGGGATATGATGGCGGATCACACTACTCGAGAGGTCGGGTTGGTTCTAATGGGAACTGGAGAAACTAAAGAATGGATGATCTGATCTGCTGCTTATGGAACTTCATCTTTACGGTAGAGACGGTTCTAGTTTTCTAAGGTTTTTGATTAACTCTATGCATGCTAATTTTTTATCTATGTCATCACTTATGTCTTAGAAAATATGGTGTGCTACTTGGTTGATGAAATTAAAAAGAAGAAATGTTGAATCTTAATTAGATCTCTATTATAAAAAAAACTAAAGCCCTAAAACATGAACCCTAAACCTAAAACCTAAATCCTATACCCTAAATGCTAAACCATAAAATCCAAACCACAATCTAAACCCACAAATAAAACCATAAAAAAAAAACCTAAACCAACCCTAAACCATAAACCTTAAACCTTAAACCCTAAACCCCAAACCATAAACCCTAAACCCTAAACCCATAACTAATCCTAAACCCTAAACCCTAAAAAGCTAAAAAGCTAAACCTAAACTAAATACAACCTAAAAATAAAATAAATAAAACCTAAACCAAAATAAAATAAAATAAAATAAAATAAAACATAAACTAAAACCTAAACTAAACCTAGAAAATAAAATAAAACAAACTAAAATATAAAAATAAAAACCTAAACTAAACTAAAAAAATAAAAAACCTAAATAAAATAAAAACTAAACTTAAAATAAAAATAAAATAAAAACTAAATAAAAACCTAAACCTAAAAAATAAAGCCAAAAATAAATCCTAAAAATAAGATAAAAATAAAACCTAAACACAAAACTTAAAAAAACCAAACCTAAAACAAAAATAAAATAAACCTAAAGTAAATAAACTAAACTAAATAAAAATAAAAAATAAACTTAAGTAAAAATAAATAATAAAATAAACTCAAATAAATAAAAAATCTAAATAATCTAAATAAACCTAAACTTATCGCTTTACTTAATTTTATAAAAAACCCTAAATCCTAAACCCAAAACCCAAAACCCTAAACCTACAACCTTAAACCCTAAACCTACAAACCTAAACACTAAACCATAAACCCTAAACCCTAAACCCTAAACCATAATACCCTAAACCCTAAACACTAAAATGTACAACCCTAAACCCTAAACTTTAAATAAACCATAAACCCTAAACCTTAAACTAACCCTAAACCCTATGAATGAGCATAACCTTGACGAAAGGAACATCATCATCAATAAGGCTCAGTCTAGATCTAGTAGTGGAGGCTAAGGCAGAGGCAACCTCCCCTTCAAGAGAGTACTTTTTGATGAGTTCAATATCAATAAGGGATAAGACTTGTCTATTTTGGACCTTTACTAATATTGACTCATCCTTTGGGCATGCCTACTCCTTAGCAAACATGGCTAAAGCATACACTATGACGTTCTTTCCTTGAGGAATCTTACAAATGGTAACCTCCAAGATTTAGATCAATAACTCCAGGGTGTACTTATGGTAATGATGGATCTTGGGCTTTATAACTTTATAGGACTCATCAATTTGGCTGATAACTAGCTCAAAATCCCCGAAGATGTTGATGTTATGGATGCTTAGAGTAACAACTAACTATAGATTGGCAATAAGACCCTCATATTTGGCTTCATTATTGGTGCAAGGATTGGATAGATGATATGAGAATCTCATAAGATTACAGTCTAGAGTTAAGAGATCTATTCCTTCCTCTAGCTTTCCTAGAATAGTACATTATGGTTCTTCTCCTCTTTGAGAGGAAGCCGCACCATCAAAGTACATCTCCCAGTAGTGAATGCTACTATCCACTAAGTTCATGATTTTTTCATCATTCAGATCATCACTAAGCAGATAGACAGTAGAAAGTTGGTGTGCTGCTAAGAAATCTACTAACATTTTCCTTTCATCGCATGGAGAAGTACGAAGGTAATGTCAAACTACCAGAGGATCATGGAATGTCGTGCCAACTATCTGGATAACATCGACCGTGTCATGAGATACTGTAGTGGATTGATCCTAGAGATTAAGTTCACCTTATGAGGAAGCATGTAGTGCTGTAGTTTTTGGGATGCAAAGATTAATGCTAGGCAATGCTTCTCAATGAGTGGATAATTAGCCTCAGTAAGGATTAGATGATGGTTAAGGTAGTAGAGTGCAAATTCCTTCCCTTCATCATTGGCTTTGGCCAATAAAGCACCAAGGGAATTGTCTAGTGCAACAATGTAAAGTATGAGTAGCTTGCCTGGGATAGGGGCTGCTAGAACGGGAGACATCATTAGGTAATGCTTGATGTCTTTGAAGGCATGCTTACACTTGTCATCCCACTTGAACTTGGCATCCTTTCTGACAAGTGCTGAGAATGGCTGACATCTTCCTGAAAGGTTGGATATAAAGCATCTTATATATGCCAATTTCCCATGGAATGATCTGAGTTGAGTTAAATTTTAGGGGGTGACATTTCTAATATCACCTTAATCTTCTCAGGATCGATTTAAATTCCATGGTGTCAAACAATAGACCCAAGGAATTTCTCTAAAGCCACTCCAAATGCATACTTCAGGGGGTTCATTTTGAGGTTAAATTGACTTAACTGTTCCAAAACTACTTCAAGTCAAAGAGATGGTCTTCCTTTTCTCTACTTTTGATCAAGAGATCATCGACATAACACTCAACCTAATGATGAATGAGTTCATCAAAGATTCGAGTCATAGCTCGTTGGTATGTAGCACTGGCAATTTTAAGACTCAAAGGCATGACCTTATAATAATAGATTTTGATCATGGGTTCTAAAAGTAGTGTTTCTTTCATCTTTAGTGGCCATCTTTATTTGGTTATATCCAGATGAGCCATCCATGAAAGAAAAAACTGCATGAGATGAGGCAATGTCCACCATCAACTCCAAGATTGGTAGTGAAAATTCATTTTTTGGACATGCCTTATATAAATCCATAAAATCGAAGCATATGTGAATTTGGCCATTCTTTTTCTTAACTGAGATGATGTTGGCTAACCATGTAAGGTATCTTTCTTTCGAGATGAAGCCAACATTGATCAGTTTCTTGACTTCATAAATGACCTATTATTCTATGACCAATCGCATGCGACTAGGAGCTTGCTTGATAGGGTTAGCAGTAAGCTCTTTTGCTAATTAATGGATTGCTACGCCAGGAGCCAATCCAAGCATCTCTTCATAACTCCATGCAAAGTAGTCCTTAAACTCAATCAATAGCATAACTAAGTCATTGGTTTCAATTTCATTCAACAAAGAACTGATGTATGTCGGCCATGGATCTTCTTCAGTTCTTAAGTTGATTTCCTTGAGCTTGTCGATGGTTTACTTGATCTCTTCTTTAAACTCTAATGATGCATCTTTGACTTCAAAATCATCTAGATCATCTAAAGTTTCTAAGCAAAGCTCCTCATATTAGTTAATGTGATTGAAAAGAACCCATCAGATTCTAAATGATTGGTGATGGCTAAGAAGTAATCGTCATCATCGACTGGACCGACTGTACCAAATCATAGTCCTGATCTTGATGGAGAACTTTTGCATTTGTTCTTCCATATCCTTTTGAAGTAGTCTGACCTATGCTTTGACCAAGTATGTGGGATTAACCCTTTCTTTGTTAAATTATGAACACATGATAAGTACCAATTAAAAGGTAATTCTATTAAATCTTTATATGAATCATCCTGAAGTTCTACATCAACTTCTTGACTTGAGGATGATGCTACCAAAAAGAACCTCTCGAGTCTTCACATGTGGATGACTTAGGGCTTCTTAACTACCAAACTTTAGCTTTTGAGAGGAAAGTGGGGTTAGAGCTAAGGCTCCCAACTGATGCCTAACTCTTTCACATATTGACTTGGATACACTTATAATTTGATATGGAGCCCCGACTTCATCTCTATCTAGCTCAAGTGTCACCTCTAAGGGAATCTACTGCTGAGAAGAGCTGGCTGGTGTGCTATCCATATAAGACTCATCCTATAAACTAGATTCAAAGTCTATATGAATAGGAGGTGTACTCCTGGTAGCTGGGACAGATCTTCTATTAGGTGGATTTTAAAGAGGTTTTTCACCTCTGGGACTGCCTTTGAACTAGCCTCTTCCTCTACCTGGTAGAGGTCAGGTCATCCTATCCATATGTTTGAATGGAGTAATGAACTGTGGGTGTAATTTAATGTCAGGCTCAACTTCCTCCTCCAAGTTTATTTCCGCTCCCTTTTATTTTCTTTTCCATTTTCTCTTTTCTTTCCTTTTTCTTTTTTCTCTTTCCTTTTTTCTTTCTATTTTTTTATTTTATTTTTAAACTTTGGCCAAGTTTACGAGAATAGACTTGTTGATTTTGAGGGAGGAAGTAAGCCGCATCCTCATATATGCCGACCTCATGAACTGTAAATGGCTTGAGATCTCCTTTGACATAGTAAATGATCCCAGCTCTCACAAACTTCATACACTGATGTAGAGGATGGAACTATGTTATTCTCATGTATCCATGGTTTTCCAAGCAAAGTGTTGAAAGATCTACCCGAGTCTATAATGTGAAACCTTTAGTCTTCTAATCATCTATATCCAAGGGCAACACTATGGAGCCTAAGGCCTGTTGACCTCACTTTTGAAGCATGAATTCAATCTTCCCATCTTAGACTTCAGAGTCTTCTAGACACTAAGACTTCCCTAGTCATAAGACACTTCTAACAATTAGGTAAACACTTAACCTAAGCCTAAAGACTTAGAAGGGTTAACCATAGGATTAGGTTATGCCTTAGGGATTAGGATAATCCACTTACCCTACAACCCAAATCCAATCCATGTTCACCTTCTTAAACCAAACCTCAAGTTAAATTTAAACATCAAATTCAAATCCTAATCCAAGACCTGATTTCAAAACCAAATGATTGAAGCCTATGATTAAATCCAACTTGAAACCCTTCCTAAGCCATATGACCATGGGACTTAGCCAAATCTTAATTCAAATTGATTCAAAATCAATTGATTTTCTCATAATCAATTTATATGTTCAACCATCTTCCAAAATATAAATCAAATCTACATTCAAATGATCAAAATTAAATCAAACTAAATCAAATTAAATCAAAACCCTTCCAAGCCATATGACCTATCCATGGACTTAGCCAAATATTAATCCAAATCAAATCAAATTAATTTTCTCCACAAATCATATTTTCAATCATATTCATCAATCATATTTTAAATAAAATGTACATTTAAATCATCAAAACTAAATCAAACCAAATCAAAATCCAAACTTATGCCACTTGACCCAACTCCATGGACTTAGCCAAATTCCTTCATTCCAAATCCCAAATTCAATTTATTTTCTCATGAATCAATCATACCATCAATCATATTCACAAATATAAATGAAATCTACAATCATCAAGCCAAACCAAAATCTACCCAAGTCAAACCCAACTTAACCCTTTTGACTTGAAATGTTCAAATGAACCAAAACCCATTTGAACCCAAGTCAATTGCAATTGAATTTATATATCAATCCTAAATCCATATATAAACTCAACTAAATCAAACTCAACCCAAAATCAAGCCAACTAAACCCATTTGGTCTGCTTGACCTAAAGTGGGCAATTTGACCTATTTGAGCCAAGTTTTAATCCTACCCAAATTGGATTGAACCAAGCCCATCAAAACCTCCCATCATGATTATTGATCACTCTAAGTTGATTAATTGTCCCAAATTGGGTCAAACCAAGTCAACATGGTCATTTGACCAAGTCAACCCCTTATCCCATATGAACCCAAACTAGCTAAATTGTAACTAAGCCAAATCCCTTGAAACCAATGATTCATACCAAATAAAATCAATATTTGAATATGACTTGACCTTCAATTGAGTCAAACCAAACCCAATTGGCCCTCTTGAATGAAGTTCACCCAAATTAACCTAAAAGATCAAATTGGGTTAAATCAAAATATAAACCAAATTGATTGAAACCAATGACTCAAGTTTATTCCAAATAGATTGTCAAACTTGACCAAAGCCATGATTGGACCCAATTGAACCCAATTGACCTACTTAGCCCAAATTGACCTAAAGGTTCAAGTTAGCCTAAAGAAAAACCAAATCCAAATTAATTGAAACCAAAGCCTACAATCATCATCAATTGGTCAACTAAACCCAAACCAACACCCAACAAAATTTGGCCAATTCTATCAAATTGGTCAACTTAACCCATTTGACCCAAATGAATTCAAATGAGCTAGAATCAAATCTAAGCCAAACTAAACCAAACCAATTGAACCAAAATATCCCAAATGATCATATGAACTTGACCCAACCTTTGGTTTGACCTAATTTGACCAATTGGTAAACTTGACCCAACCTAACCCAATTTAACTTAAATGAGTCAAATTCAACCAAACCTAACCAAATCAACTCCAACTGACCTGAAATTTTGGCTAACCCATCTTTGGCTCATTTCAAATCTGCCCAAATCAAATCCAATGCCAAATAATGATTCTACCCTTGGGTCAAAGGCATCACATGAGACAAATCAGCCATGTACGTGGCCATTTCCATTCCTTGGCCACTTGGAACTCTCCCAATGGTCCACCTAAGAACCGAAGACACTGCACAACCTAACCCAAGGAGTGGTTGGGTTGGCGATGACCCATGGGAGGTGAAATCACTTCACCCTCCCCATTGAACCATTTGAAACCCATAACACACCCATGATTCCTCCTTGGCAGCCACCTCCACACTTTCAACCAACCATGCTGAGCCAACTCACCTCCTCCCTGCCACCCACATCTCCTTGAGATGGTCGGATGACCACTAGAAGCCAAACTTGAACCCACCATCTGATCAAGATAAAGGGGGTACAAACGCCCTTATTTCCACTCAAACACACATAAAAATCATTCTTGATAGCTCTAGCTACCCAAGACTAGCTACTAAAGCCATTCTTTAAGCTCCCAAGCTCATTCATCGATCAAGAAATGCAATTCCCATCCTTCCTAAAATAGGACACTCCCATTTCTAACCTAACTTCCCCATTTATCCATCAAACTCAAATTAACTTTGCACAAACCTTCCCTAGGCCTTGTCTAGCAAGAACAAATCATCTCCCAAGCTTCCTGAGCACCAAAGGTGGGACTTCGATCAAAGCCAAATTCCAAATCATCAATTCATGGCCTTCTGAGCATACATCAAGGAATTAGTTCAATTGCTAGTCAACAGGGCTTCATCTCCACTAGATGAAGCTTCCTCAATCATTTGAGTGGCCAGTCTTGAGCTTCGATGAGGTTTGCTTCCAAAACTGATCCTTAGGAAAAAATGGGTTGGAGCTTTTTGAAGAAAACTTGCATCTCATGTGATCTTGACTATTGGATCCCCTCCGATCGATGTTGTAAAGGTGTGGGATCTTTTTGGAGCTGATCTGAGCTGGGTAAGCTTGGATCAATTGAGCAATGGTGAACGAACTCTATTCTCCCTCACTCGTGTGACGTTAAATCATGCACCGTTTATTCCGCTTGATTGGAATAGGTGGTCGTGATTAGATCTGCTAGATCGATCTAATTTAATCTTATTAAACTGTGGGATGAATTATAACCATCTGACCTTAGATCGAATGGCAGATAAGAAAGTGCGTTCGCCACTGCCATGTAAGCGCTATGTTAGATAAGTTTTAAGTAGCCAATCCTACGACGCCATGTGGAAAGTATGCCATGTCACCACACCATGTGGCGCTAATAGGATTAGGCTTTAATTAGGCTTAATTAATCATTTTTAATGGCTGAAACTTCTAAAAATAATAAAAAATCATAGAGAAATAAAAAATGTAAATAAATACATATTTTAAAGGTATTTCAGAGGAGAATTAATTAAAATGATCTTAACTAATTTTGAACAGTAATTAAAATTTAATTAAGGTTTATTTACAAAATTTATTAGTTTAATTACTTAAGTAATTAATGCCAAATTTTATGGATAATTTAATGGGATGGCCTCTGCCTCCCTTGATTTTCTTGGGATTTATTACTCAGTTAATTAGAAAAATTGACTAATTAAACCTTAACTACTCTTTTAAATTAATTAATAATTAAATAATCTCATAAATTGTAAGAAATTGGTTAATTAAGTTTATTAATCATTGTTCAACTTTAAGTGAACTAAGGAATATGGTTTGGACTCCTTTCCCTAAGTTCATTTCACCCTTTTTTAAAAATGAAATTAATTAAGATTTAACTAATTAATTAATTCACTTAATCAAATTAAAATCATAATCACATCAGACCTTAATTAATTAAATCATGGGGTAGATCTTTTGGTGTTTAATAACCTAAAGGAGTTTAATGAAATTATGGTTAGTCCATATGTGTGGGAAAACCATAAGAGTAATTAATTAAGTCCTTTAATCTAATTAACTATTAATCATAAAATAATTGCATTAGGCCCCTTTTATTTCCTAGGATCATTGCAAGTTTATTTTCCATGCATATCATTTTGGCTCATAATTATTTAGTAAATTACTTTAAAGTGACATAGGTAAGGGTTATTAATTCATCTAATTAATGGTTAAACTTAATTAACCCATAAAATTAACTTAATTACATTTCCTTAAATTAAATTAAATCACTATTATAGAAATGGGTTTAAAATAATAAGTGATGATTTCTCTTCTCCTCTTTAAATCAAATCAAATCCAAAACTTAATTAATAAAGAAGCTTTGCTTTGCTTTAAATAATCTTATTTGATTTGATTATCCTTAAGAACTAGTTTGGTTGAATGAATCACATGCATATATTTCATTGTCCTTTTTCCAATCATGTTAGATTTGGTATGTCATTTCAATTCATGCATCCATATTTTCAAAATCAAGTAAAATAAAATGTATTTCCTTTATGTAAGCTTGCATGTGTCAATTTAATTTAATATATGTGTGGCTATTATCACTATTAAATCCAAATATATTTTTTGAAAGCTTATAAATTAATAATAATATGTGTTATGATGATAATTATAAATGCATAACAAAATCATGTGCTTGTAGCTTAAGTGTATGAATTTTCAGTTCTATTTTCTCTATTCACATGTTGATTTATATAAGATTGAATGGTAATGGGTATATAGTTTGGACATCCTGAGAACATGAGGCTTTAGCTAGCCCCAAGGAGGCCATTTGATTACCTCATTTCCATGGTTCAATAAGAGCACGTACCCATTTTATTTCAATCTTATGTATTTTTCAACATTAGAATTTGGATAGAGCTTTAATTCATATATATAAATGATTCAATCAAAAAATATACAATCTTTGCATGGTTTTCTTTCCCTCATTTATGTATACATCCATGTGTGTCCACGAAAAGCAAGTATATAATCTGGACATCCCGAGAATACGAGGCTTTAGTTAGCCCCAAGGAGGTCATTTGATTACCTCACGCCTTGGTTTAACGACATGTACTTACTTTATATCTTTGTACATGTATATGTATATGTGATTAGTGAATGAAAATCACATTTTACATTAAAATTGCATGCATTCATAATTGACTAAGTGGTTGAATTAATTAGCCATATGATTTGGAGCTTACTTCTATGTTCATGTATATGAATTTACATATGTTTGAATGCAAATGGGTATATAGTCTAGACATCCGAGAATACGATGCTTTAGCTAGCTCCAAGGAGGTCATTTGATTACCTCACTTCCCTGATTTAACAATGGCACATGTCTATTTAATTTTATTCTTATGTCCTTTTTGTATAAAAATTTGGATAAAGTTTTAAGTTAATATGTTTAAATTATTCAATCAAATAAAATATAAATTCTAAACATACACATACATTCATCATTTAAGTGTGCTAAAATATGTTTCATGTATAGATACACTTAAGATTAAATCATATGCATGTTACATGTGATGGAAAGGAATGATTTAATATATGTCATGTGGTAGTAATTCAATTAAATTAATCTTAAGATGCCTTTCATTTTGAATAAGATTATTTAAAGTGAACCTAAACTTAGGATTAATTAAATCATTTAATAAGCCATTCACTAAAGAGAACTAAATCAAATTAATATACTTTAGAAAGTGACTTAAGGTATGGATGAAAGAGGAAATCCTAATTTTCTCTCTTTTATAACACTTAGTTGCTAAGTGTAATCAAATGAAACAAAAGAAAACACAAATTAAAATTCACAAATCAATTAAACTACTTTAAGTGAAATCAACCTTTCATGTTAAATTGAATCCTTCTACACTTAGATAATGTAACACTAATGCTTAACAGGACATACTACACAAGCCTTAATACACACATTAGAATTAAGTCACCACTTCTAGCTCTAAGTTAGGATGCTGTATGATGTGATGTACATTTTGTTTTATGATGTATTATTTCAGATTGGATGTTAGGGTGTATGCTTCGTAGATAGGATGATTGGTCAATATTAGCTTAATCATGTTTTCTATAGGGGATTATGCTTAAGGGATGCTTAAAAATAAATGTGAATGCTCTTTTTGCAAGTTGCTTAAATCCTTAAGCATAATCCAAGTTAGGATAGGTGGGCTTAGTTACCCATGTGTAGGGTGCTAAGTCCAAATTATAAATACTACTTGGGATTATATGTATATTTAGCCTCTATTTTTGGTGTAGTTAGATTTACTTTTCCCACATAATTATAATTTTTGCAATAAGAATTAGGATTAGTGCTATGGGGGATTAGGATGAGCAGTGGCTAGAAGGCTTTGTCTTGGGGTGCCTTATGATGCCTTTGAAGCAAGCACCATCCAAATAAAAGAAGGAACCAAATCAGAAATGGAGATATGAAGAAAGAAGACCCCCATAGCATTTAATACAATTATAATTATTCTTTCATATTCAAGATTGTATAAGGGTAGAGCTTTGGCTAACCATCTTTTTCTCCCTTCTGGTTGTTTACAATATTTTATATAATTGTTTGATGTTATGTTTACATTGTGCATTAGGGCGACATGCTTTTATAGTTTCTTAAATGATTTATGCTTTAATGTGTGGCTTGGATATTTAAGCTCTTAGGATAAAATAATTTTCTACCCAACTAATCACTCATTACTAAATTTTAAACAACTCATAACCTCATCATAAAGCCTAAGATATAAATAAGATAATTAAAGATTTAGCAACCCCTTAGCTATATAGTTGTATGTTTCACATCACGCATGCATAATCTTTTTATCTTGAACATGAAGGATATCCATCCTTGCACGATAAAGGAATGTTGACCTATGAGGGAATCCCTTGTGGTGAAGAACACCTTCTTCTAATTGATTTGACCTAACCTATTTCATCATGCATTTAGGCATAAGAAATCCTAAAGCATCTGTCAAAATCATGTGTCTAAACTAAAATAAAATTTAAAAAGATTTTGCATCTATAGATTAAGTCATATGCTCATACCACACATGCTCTAGTCTTTTAGGGAGTGTGTTTAGGACTTTAGTCTCATTCTAATTAAATAATTACCCTAGCTATCTTGCAATTCACATGATCAGACTACATTATTTTAAATCATATGAGGAGTTAGCTGGCGGCCACTCTAGGTGATTATAAGTCTAGAAGTCGGACAATTTATTCTCTCTTGTGGAGGTAAACCCTTATGTCCACCTGTCACTTAGATTTAGGTCTTGTTTTAGCTCATACTAAAGCTCCCTAGATTTAGGATCCAAGGTAGCTATTTCCTTCAGGCTACAAGCATAAATCCTCACCTCTTAGGCATTCCCACAACCTTTTATTGGTGCATTATAAGCAATTATAATCTAATTAAATTTCAACTCAAAACATATAAATATACTCAACTTCAAAATTATAAAGCCCAACCATAGGATTGATTGGAATGCTCATTAGGCTTCGTAGTATCATGAGAATTTCCTACTTATTTCATTTGGATTCCAAAAATAAGTCTTCTCCTTGAACTTTCCCAATTGATTTTCCAAATACCACCAATCCTTTGATAGTTTAACCTTGAAATCTTTGGAGATGATAGTTATTTTCTTTAATCTAAAGTATTCTTACTAAGTTTCATTTCCTAAAATGTAATTAATTATGGAGGCTTGCCTCAATAGGGAACGTAAGAACCTAGTTTAATATAAACCCTCCTTTATTCATCCATGTAAAGTAGGGTAAAAATCTCTCGTACATTCATTGACCCATCATACCTTAGAAGTCTTTATTATGTGATTAGGTCCATTGTAGGGTGATGTCTCTATTTTTTGAGATAGTACATCATACGTTAATGTTGTACCCAATCACCTCAAAAATACCCCCTTATGATTGCGTGGTGTCCCCACATAAATCCAAAATAAACACCACAAGGCCCTCTCGCCTTGTTCATTGAATCCTCTCAACATTATCCTTTCTTTTTGGAGTTTGGAGATGTCGATACTCAAGTAGGCAAGGGTTCTTAAACTCATAATGTTGATTAATACACCTGGGTCAACGAGAACTCAAGATAGCCTATATCTACCAACATTCACTATAATGTAAAGAGGCAGTTATGCTCAGTTATCCCTAGAAGTAAGTATTCATCATTGAATGTAACTCATAATATTTCCTTAGAGTGACATGCCTCCCCTTTAGAAGTGGTTAGCTAAGCTAAGAATATCTCTAGATCAAGTAAGGACTTGATTAGCAATTCCTGCATCTCTTTGGATAAGACAAGGGCATCGTATACGCTTAACTTAGCTAGAAACTTTCTAAGGTGAGCTAGGACATTATAATCAACTCTAGCTTGGTCCTCCATAAGCATATCCATGGGTGGAGCATCCTATGGATGGGCTATATGCTAAATGAAACCAATGACTTGCTTACCCTTATCCTGAGGTGCTACCCTAGGAGGTAGAACTTTGCCACTGATAGGTTGACTTCTGTGACTTCTTGGAAAGATGAGCTTGTGGAAAGTTCTACCTTCTCATCGGGCATACTTATAGCTTCTCTTATTGGATCCTAGGAGTCAGTTGTCTCCAAGTCAATCTTAAGAGGTGAACCTGAAGGGTAGTTTGACTCTAAATCAGAAAGGAAAGGATCAGAACTACTGAAGCTATTATTTTTATTTAGACTCGGAGAGCTTTCAATAGGAATAAAATCAAGAGCATCAAAAGTAAACAATATATAAGTAGAATCGACTTTCTTCATTAATTTCTTTTTGGGTGGAGGTACATGATGAAAATAAAAAAAGTAAGAGATTTAGTGCCCTTATCCACAAATATAATGCTTCTGTCAATAGAAGAGGAGCTAGCAGAAGAGGTTATAGTTATAACGGTGGAGGGAGTACTGGACTCGGACGGTGGCTACGTTATTGGACTATCCTGAGCAAGTATGGTGGTCCACTCTGCTTTGGCATCACCTTCCACAGTTATACTTTGAGACTAGCAAAACTTCCTTGGTGTTGGAGGTTTGAGCTACTTCAAGCACCTGCAAGGAAAGCTTCTTGATCTTAGAAATAATCTTCTTAGAGGTTCAGGATAGGGAGATATACTAACCTTCTTTGGTCTTAAGAGGATCACAAGTATCCCTAAGGATTACTCTAACAAAATTGGATGGTTATTTTAATAAGTCTTCTTTAGGGATAACTATTGCTCTCAAATTGTAGCTACACTCAAGCTAGTCCTTAAAAGTGATACAATCCTCTAAGACATGGCCTAATATGTGGTGGTAGGGGCAATAGCTAGGATCATCACTCTTGCTCACTTCCTCCGGCCTCTTAGGCTTTGGTAACTGAAAGTCAAGTTTCTTTAGGAGATTCTTAAAGATTATCCTAGAATATGGCTTGTTCAATCTATCGAAAAGAGTAGGTAGAAAGTAGCTACCTGGTGATGGATATGAATACTGCTATTGGGTAGGCTACTAAGGGGGTGGAAATGGTCATTGTGGTGGCTACGGTGACTGGTATGATGGCTGAGGTGGCGGAAAAAGAGGCTACTAAGCTCATGGTCTCTCATATTGAACTCTAGCTGGTTGCTTCCCTCTATCCCCTGACACAATTGTCCCTAGCTTCTTCTCAAAAACCTTATGCGGCTTTGGCCTAGATGATTGGTCGGGAAAGGTTTGGCTTTCTCTTATAGGCTAACCGCCTTATTGATTAATTTCTCAAATGTTTTGATGGTAAAGTCCTTAAGCATGAAGGCGACTTGGCCATGGATATTCTTGAGAAGAATCTCAATGGCATGCTATTCAAACAGATGTGGTTCATGCTCAGGTTGCGCCACCTGAGAATATAATCAACAAGGAACTCATTGAGTTTCTGCTTCTCTACAATGATGTCACCTATAGTCACCCTCTACTGAGCTCCGACAAACCTCTTGATGAAGAGGTGCTCCAACTTAACAAAGTCTTCAACCATTGGCGGTTTGGCATTACCAATCAAATGCAACACCTGATAGGCTACTAACGAAAAGGCGGAAGAAGAGTGCATTGTTGTCATTGGTGTTGCAAAAACTGGCTCTAAAGTGTGCAATGTGTTATTGTGGGCTCCCAATGGCATCAATGATCTTGAAGGATGGTGGCACAAAACCCTAAATAAAATAAAAACTAAATAAAAACATAAACCTAAAAAATAAACCTAAAAGTAAAAACTAAAAATAAATAAAAAATAAAACATAAACCCTAAACTAAAATAAAAAACATACCTAAAATAAACAAAATAAAATAAACATAAACCTAATCTAAAATAAACTAAACAAAAATAAATAAAACCTAAACCTAAACCTAAAATAAACTAAACCTAAACCCTAAACTAAATAAAATAAAATAAACTAAAAATAAACCTAAACGTAAACGAAAAAAAAACCTAAAAATAAATCTAAAATAAAAACTTAAAACCTAAACCAAAAAAATAAAAACCTAAACATGTACCTAAAAATAAAAAATAAAGCCTAAACCTAAAAAATAAAATAAAAATAAAACTAAACATAAACCTAAACCTAAACCTAAATAATAAACTAAAATAAAAAAAACTTAAACTAAAATAAGTAAACATAAAATAAATAAAATAAAATAAATAAATAAAATAAATAAAATAAACTAAATAAACTAAAAAACATAACACATTAGTTTTAATTAAAAAAAAAAACCTGGACCTAAACTAACCTAAACCACTTCCTAAACCCTAAACCCAAAAGCCTAACTCTAAACCCAGACCCACCCAACTACACTAAACCCAAAACACTAAACCTAAACTCTAAGCTCCCTAAACCACAAACCTTCTACACGACTAAACTAACCTAAACCTAAATCACCAAAATCCACCATAAATCCTAAATCTAAACCTTAAACCTTAAAATTCTAACCACTGCACACAGCCCTAAACCCTCTATAAACCTAAACCCTAAACCCACCTACCCTAAACCCTAAACCCTAAACTGAGCCACACCTTCCCACCTACACTAAAACCTAAAACCTAAACCAAACTAAATAAAACTTAAAAATAAAATAAAAAAATAAAACTTGAGCCTAAATAAAATAAAATGACAAAATTAAATAAAAATCTAAATTAAAACCTAGACTTAAACTTAAAAATAAAATAAAATAAACTAATAAAAAATAGAATAAAAATAAAACAAAAACCTAAACCTAAAAAATAAACATAAAAATTAAACATAAAAATAAATAAAAAATAGGACCCATACCCTAAACAAAAAATAAAAACTGAACCTAAAATAAAAATAAAATGAACAAAATAAACCTAAACATAAACTATAAAATAAACTAAAACCTAAAATAAATAAAACATAAACTCTATACTAAATATAATAAAATAAACTAAAAAACTAAACCTAAAAAAACATAAAACCTAAAAATAACCCAAAATAAAAAAACCCTAAACCTTAAACCCTAAAAAGCTAAAAACCTAAACCTAAACTAAATAAAACACTCAAAATAAAATAAATAAAAAACCAAACCAAAAATATAATAAAAAAAGAAAATAAAATATAAAAACTAAACTAAACTTAAACTAAAAAAAATAAAAAAAAAAAAAACTAAACTAAAATAAAATAAAACCTAAACTAAAGTAAAAAAATAAAACCTAAATAAAGTAAAACTAAACCTAACAAAAGAAAAAAAAACTAAAAATAATAAAATAAAATTTAAACATAAAAATAAACCTAAATATAAAACCTAAAAATAAATAAGAATAAAACCTAAAACTAAAAAAAAAAAATAAACCTATAAAAATAAAATAAACCTAACTTAAACTAGATAAACTAAACTAAAATAAATAAACCTAAACCTAAAATAAACTAAACCTAAACCTAAACAAAATAAAATAAAATAACTAAAAATAATAACATAAACTAAAAATAATATCTAAACATAAACCTAATATAAAAACTTAAAACCTCCCTATAAAACTTAAATAAAACCTAAACCTAAACCTAAAATAAAATATAAAACCTAAAACCTAAAAATCAAATAAAAATAAAACTAAACTAAAACATAAATCTAAACCTACTATAAAAAATAAACTAAAATTAAACTAAATAAAATAAACTAAACTAAATAAAAATAAAAATAAACCTAAATAAAATATAAAAAATAAAATAAACTAAAATAAATAAAAAATAAACTAAACAAACCTAAACTTACCAGTATACTTAATTGAAAAAAATATGAAAAATAAAAAATTTAAAAACAAATTTAAAAAATCCTAAACCATAAACCAACAACTCTAAACCCTAAACCATCAACCCTAATCCCTAAAATCTGACCCTAAAACCTAAACCTAAGCAAACCTACACCCTAAACCCTAAACCCTAAATCCTAAACCCTAAACCCTAAAAACCTAAACCTAAACTAAATAAAACCTAAAAATAAAACCCCAAAACCTAAATAAAATAAAAAATAAAATAAAATAAAAACATAAACTAAAACTTAAACCTAAACCTAATCCTAAAATATAATAAAATAAAAAATAAACTAAAACAAAATAAAATAAAAAAAACCAAAACTAAATTAAAAATAAAATAAACCTAAAAATAAAATACCCAAAAATAATAAAAACTAAACAAAAAATAAAAATAAATAAAAATAATATAAAACATAAACCTAAAAATATAAAATAAATAAAAAAAATAAAACTTAAAACTAAAATAAAAAAAAACCTAAATCCTAATCTAAAATCTAAACTAAACTCTAAATAAAATAAAATAAAATAAAATAAACCTAAACCTAAAAATAAAATAAAACCTAAACCAAAAAAAAAATAAAATAAACTTTAACCTAAAAATAAAATAAAAATAAAATTAATTATTAACATAAACCTAAACCTCGTTAAAATAAACTAAAATAAAAATAAAATAATCCAAAATAAATGAAAATAAACTAAATAAATACTGTCGGTTTTAATTTTTTTTTTAAAAAAATCCATAATCCTTAAACCATAAACCCTAAACCTAAATCATAAACCCTAAACCCTAAACCTAAACTAACCCTAAAACCTGACCCAAGGCCAAACTCCCCACCCTAAACTGAGCCCTAAGGCTAGTCTGACCATAACCTAACTACCAACCCTGACCCCATCTACCCTAAACCCAAACCATAAAGCCTAGGCCTAACCCTAAACCCTAACTGACCTGACCCCAAACCCTAAATCAAAACCCACTGTAAAGCTAAACACTAAACCTGAGCCTCCAAACTGAGCCCTCCCTAAACCATACCATAATGAAAAAGCAAACCAATAAACTTGAAAACCTAAACCTAAACTAAATAAAACCTAAAATAAAATAAATAAAATTTAAAGAAAATAAAAAAAAATAAAATAAAATAAAACCTAAAATAAAACCTAAACCTAAACCTAAAAATAAAATAAAATAAAAATAAAAATAAATTAAAATAAAATAAGAAAAACTAAACTAAACAAAAAATTAATAATAAAATAAACATAAGAATAAAAAACCATAATAAAATATAAACTAAACATAAAATAAAAATAAAATAAACTTTAAAAAATAAAATAAAAACTAAATTAAAACCTAAACCTAAAAAATAAACCTAAAAATAAAACCCAAAAATAAATAAAAAATAAAACATAAACCCTAAACTAAAATAGAAACCTAAACCTAAAATAAAAATAAACTAAACAAAATAAATAAACCTAAACTGAAACTAAAATAAAGTAAACTAAAATAAATAAAACCTTAACCTAAGCCTAAAATAAACTAAACCTAAACCAGAACTAAATAAAATATGATAAACTAAAAGTAAACCTAAACCAAAATTAAAAAATAAAACCTAAAATTAAACCTAAAAAAAAACCTAAAACTGAAACCTAAAAAATAATATAAAAACCAAAACCAAAACCTAAAAATTAAAAATAAAACCTAAACCTAAAAAAATTAAAATAAAACTCAACTAAAAAATAAACTTGAACCAAAACCTAAACCTAAAAAATAAACTAAAATAGAAAACCTAAACTAAAATAAATAAACCTAAAATAAATAAACTAAACTAAATAAAAATAAAAACTAAACTTTACTAAAAATAAAAAAATAAAATCAACTAAAATAAATAAAAAATAAACTAAATAAACCTAAACTTACCAGTTTACTTAATTTAAAAAAACTGTTAAACCCTAAATCCTAAACCCTAATCCATAAGCCCTGAAACTAACACTAAACCTACAAACTTAAACCTACAACCCTAAACCCTAAAAGCATACACCCTAAAATCCTAAACCCTAAACCCTAAACCTTGCAATCTAAACCCTAAACCCTAAACCCTAACCCTAAACTCTAAACCCTAAACCCAAAACCCCAAACCCTAAACCTAAACCTAAAGTAACTAAATAAATTTAAAAGTAAATTTAGACCCTAAAATCTAATAAAGGAAAACCTAAACCTAAAGCCTAAGAATGGCCTGAACCTTGATAGTAGGAACATCATCGTTAACAAGGCTCAGTCTAGATCTGGCAGTGGAGGTGAAGGGGGAGGTGGAAGTTATCGTATTGGTGGTGGGAGATCTGGAGGTGCTGGTGGATGTGGAGGTGGTGGTGAAAGGTGGTTATGAAGGAAGGTGATGAGGATGAGGTGCGTGTGGCGAGGGAGAGATCGGGGATATGATGGTGGAACCTGCTACTCAAGAGGATGGGCTGGTTCTGATGGCAACTAGAGAAACTAAAAAATGATCGATCTGATCTGTCGCATATGAAAGTGTGTCTTTAAAGTAGAGAAGGTTTTAGTTATCCAGGGTTTTTGATTTGCTCTATTCGTGCTCATTTTTTATCTATGTCATTGCTTGTGTCCTAGAAAACTTGATGTGTTACTTGGTTGATGAAATTTAAAAGAAGAAATGTTGGATCTGAATTTGTTCTCTATTAAAAAAAACTAAAAACCCTAAACCCTAAACTAAAACCTGAACAATATACCTAAAACCTAAACCCTAAAAAACCCTAAATCCTAAATCCTAAACTGTAATTCTAAACCCTAAACCCTAAAAGCATAAACCCTAAAACTCTAAACTCTAAACCCTAAACCCTAAACCCTAAACCTTAAACCTTAAACCCTATACCTTAAACCCTTACACTAAACCCTAAAACCTAAACCCTAAACCCTAAACCTAAACCTAAAGTAACTAAATAAATTAAAAAATATACCTAAACCCTAAAACCTAATAAACCTAAACCCTAAAAATGGGCAGAACCTTGATGGCATGAACATCACTGTCAACTAGGCTTAGTCTAGATCTGGTAGTGGATGCGAAGGCAGAGACGACGGTCATCATAGTGGTGGTGGGGGATCTGGAGGTGTTGGTTGATAGGTGGTTGGAGTAGTGCTGGTTATGGAGGCGAGAGGAGCGATAAAGGTTATATCCATGGTGGTGGCGAAGGGAGAGATCGAGGATATGATGGTGGATCCTGCTATTCAAGTGGTCGAGTATATTTTGATGAGAACTGAAGAAACTAATGAATGAGAATGTGATCTGCTACTTATGGAATTTTGTCTTTATAGTAAAGAAGATTCTAGTTATCTAAGGATTTTGATTTGCTCTATGTATGCTCATTTTTTATATTTGTCATCGTTTGTGTCTTAGAAAACTTGGTGTGTTACTTTGTTGATGAAACTGAAAAAGAGAAATGTTGAATCTGAATTTATTCTCTATTAAAAAAACCTTAAATCGTAAACCAAAACCTGAACCCTAGACATAAAACCTAACCATAAACCCTAAACCGTATATCCTAAAAACCCTAAACATTAAACCCTAAACCCTAAACCCTAAAACCCTAAGCCTTAATCCCTAAACCCTAAACCTAAACCCTAAGCTCTAAACACTAAACCATAAACCCAAAACCTTAAACCCCAAACCCTAACTCTAAACCCTAAACCCTAAACCCTAAACCCTAAACCCTAAAAAGCTTAAAACCTAAATCTAAACTAAATAAAACCTAAAAAAAAAACTAAACAAAAATATAATTAAATAATAAAATAAAAGAAAACCTAAACTAAAACCTAAACCTAAAACTAAACCCTAAATAAAATAAAATAAACTAAAATACACCTAAACCTAAACTAAAAAATAAAAACTAAAAAATAAACCAAAAATAAAATCTTTAAACCTAAACCTAAAAAAATAAAAAAATGTAAACCTAAACCTAAAAATAAAAAATAAAACCTAAACATTAAAAATAAAATAAAAATAAAACTAAACTATAAAAAAATCATAAACCTAAATCTAAACCTAAAAACTAAACTAAAATAAATAACTTAAACTAAAAAAATAAACCAAAATAAAAATAAAAAATAAAATAAACTAAAATAAATAACACTAAAATAAATAAACTAAATAAACCTAAACCTATCAATTTACTTAATTTTAAAAAAATCTTAAACCCTAAACCCTAAATACTAAACCCTAAACCCTAAAACTAACCTTAAATCCTAAATCCTAAACCTGCAACCCTAAACTTATAACCCTAAACCCTAAACCCTAAAAAACCCTATACCCTAAACCATAAACCCTAAACCCTAAACCCTAAACCCTGAAAACCCTAAAGCCAAAACACTAAACCCTAAACCCTAAACTCTAAACCCTAACCCTAAACCCTATCCCTAAACCCCAAACCATAAACCTAAACCTAAAGTAACTAAGTAAATTAAAAAATAAATTTAAACAAAAAACCTAATAAATCTAAACCCTAAGAATGGGTAGAACCTTGACGACAGGAAAATCACCGTCAACCAAGCTCAGTCTAGATATAGCAGTGGAGGCGAAGGCGCAGGTGGTGGTTATCATAGTGGTGGTGGTGGATCTAGAGGTGTTGGTGGATATGGAGGTGGTGGTCAGAGTTGTGGTGGTTATGGAGGCATAAGGAGGGATGGAGGTTATAGCCGTGGTGGTGGCGGAGGGAGAGATCGGGGATGTGATGGTGGATCACGCTACTCAAGAGACCGGGGTGGTTCTGATGGGAATTAGAGAAACTGAAGAATGACTAATCCGATCTGCTACTTATGGAATTGTTTCTTTATAGTAGAGACAATTCTAATTATCTAGGGTTTCTGATTTGCTCTATGTGTGCTCATTTTTTATCTATGTCATCGCTTGTGTTTTAGAAAACTTGGTGTGTAACTTATTTGATGAAATCAAAAAGAAGAAATGTTAATCTTAATTTGTTCTCGATTAGAAAAAAAAGTAAAATCCCTAAACCCTGAACTAAAACTTGAACCTTAGACCTAAAACCTAAACCCTAAACTCTAAATCCTAAACCCTGAACCCTAAACCCTAAACCTTAAAACCCTAAATCCTAAAACCTTAAACCTAAAACCTAAACCTTAAACCCCAAACCCTAAACCCCAAACCCTAAACCCAAAACCTAAACACCCTAAACCTAAACATAAAATAAATAAAAACTTAAACCAAATAAAATAAAACATAAACCTAAACATAAAATAAATAAAACTTAAACCCAAAAAAAATAAAATAAAAAATAAAATAAAAAATAAACCTTCAATAAATAAAAAAAAACATAAATAAAACTAAACCTAAAATCAAATAAAATAAAATAAAATAAAATAAATAAAATTTAAAAAATAAACCTAAAATAAAACCTAAAATAAATAAAAAAATAAAAAAATAAAAAGTAAAATAAAAAATAAAATAAAATAAACCTAAACCTAAACTAAAATAAACTAAACCAAAAATAAATAAAACTTAAACATAATTGTAAAATAAACTAGACCTAAATCATAAATAAAATAGAATAAACTAAAAATATACCTAAACCTAAACTAAAAAATAAAACCTAAAAATAAACATAAAATAAAAACCTAAACCTAAGCCTAAAAAAGTAAAATTTAAAACTAAACCTAAACCTAAAAATAAAAAATATATCATAAACCAAAAATATAAAATAAAAATAGAACTAAACTAAAAGTGAACCTAAACCTAAGGATTAAACTAAAATAAAATAATGTAAACTAAAATAAATAAATCAAAAATAAATAAACCAAATTAAATAAAAATAAAAATAAACCTAAATAGAAATAAAAAATAAACTAAATAAACTTAAGCCTATGAGTTTACTTAATTTAAAAATATATATAATATTTATAAAAAAAACCCTTACCCTAAACCTTAAACCCTAAAACTAACCCTAAACCTACAACCTTGAACCCTAAACCCTAAACCTTAAACCCTAAACCACAAACCCTAAAACCTAAAACACTAAACCCTAAAACATATAACCCTAAACCCTAAATACTAAACCCCAAACCCTAAACTGTAAACCCTAAAAAACTAAAAACCTAAACCTAAACTAAAAAGTATATATAAATAAAATAAATAAAAAACATAAACCTAAATTAAAAAAATAATAAAATAAAAACCTAAGCTAAAACCTAAACCTAAACCTAAACATATAAATAAAATAAAATAAAAAATTAAAACTAAAATAAAATTAAATAAATAAAACCCTAAATTAAATTAAAAATAAAATAAACCTAAAAATTAAAACCATAAATAAAATAATAACTAAAAATAAAATAAAAATAAAATAAACCTAAAATAAAATAAAATAAAAACTGAATAAAAATATAAACATAAAAAGTAAACCTAGAAATAAATAAAAAAATAAAAACTAAACCCTAAACTAAAAAAACCTAAACCTAAAATAAACAAAATAAATAAACCTAAACCTAAACTAAAATATAAAAAAAACCTAAATATAAATCTGAAATAAACAAAACCTAAACCTTAAACTAAATAAAATAAAATAAACTAAAAAAGACCAAGACCTAAACTAAAAAATAAAACCTAAAAATAAACCTAAAATAAAAACCTAAAACTTAAACCTAAAAAAATAAAACAAAAACCTAAACTTAAACCTAAAAATAAAAAAATAAAACCTAAACCTAAAAATAAAATAAAAAAAAACTAAATTAATAAAATAAGCATAAACCTAAACTTAAACCTAAAAAATAAATTAAAATAAAAAGCCTAAACTAAAATAAATAAACCTAAGATAAATAGGCTAAACTAAATAAAAATAAAAAATAAAGCAAAATAAAAATATAAAAAATAAAATAATCTAAAATAAATAATCGTAGAATGGCTCTATTGTGATCTTGCTACCCATAGATTGTCATTCTGCTCAGTTGTGATCTTGTTACCCACATCTATCTTTTATGATGAGAGTTGGACTTCTAATGGTAGAACAGCTTCGGACCCATACACTAAGGAGAAAGGAGTAGACTGAGTTGGAGTTCTCTATGTGGTGCGGTAGGCCCACAAGGCTTCAACTAATTGCTTATGCCACCATCAATTATTATTGTCAAGTGTCTTATTTAGTATTTGGATTAAATATAATTCATCGAGGCACTCCAAACCTATATACGATATGGTTCCTAAAAAACTAGAGCACATGCTGAGCTGTCACCTCTCTGAGCGAAATCACCTTCACCCTTTTTGAAAAGTAGTCAATAGCAGTGAAGTTGAACTGATGAACCTTAGAAGAAAGAGGATCGATTAGAACTACTATGTCAGTACCTCAACACTAGAATGGCCATAAGGCCAATGTAGGATGTAGAATGTTGGGTGGTCGGTGTAGGACCACACCCTGTATTTCACATTGGTGGCATCACCTAGCAGTATCCATGCAATCTTTGATCATCAAAAACTAGTAGTATCCTAGTTTCTTGATCTTGGATTTTATCTTCGAGCCAAATTAGTTAGTTCTAGATAATCCTGAGTGTACCTCAGTCATAATGTTATATGCTTTGTTCTTGTCTAAATAACCACATATGATCGAAAGACCGCCGGTACAAGGAACCATCAACAAAAGTGTAGGAAAGTGCTCACTACTTCATCTGATTGGCTTGGGACTTTTCTTGAGGTAGTTCACCTTTATTTAGGTAATTCATGAATTGTTTCCTCCAATCTAACTTCTCTTCCTTCTTGGAAATGGCAACCTCCCCTTCAAGAGAGTACTTTTTGATGAGTTCAATGTCAATAAAAGATAAGACTTATCTATTTTAGACTTTTTTTGATATGGAATCATCATCTAGACATGTCAATTCCTTGGGAAGCTTGGCTAAAGCATAAAGCATATGCTATGGCATTCTATCCTCGAGGAATCTTATAAATGGTAACCTCTAGGATTTTGAATAATAACTCCATGGTGAACTTATGGTAGTGATGGAGATTGGGCTTTATAACCTTTTAGGACCCAACAATTTAGTTGAAAATTAGCTGAGAATTCCTGAAGATGTTGATGTTCTGGATGCTTAGAGTAATGGCTAACTCCAGACCGACAATCAGAGCCTCATATTCAACTTCATTATTGGTGCAAGGATTAGATAGATGATATGAGAATCTCATCACATCTCAGTCTAGAGTTAAGAGAACTATTCCTACCCCTTCCATTCATGGAATAGTAGATTGTGGTTCTTCTCCTCTTTGAGAAGAAGTTGCACCATCAAACTACATCTCCCAGAGGTGAATACTAGTATCCCTTAAGTTCATGATTTGTTCATCGAGAAGATCATCACTAAGTAGAGAGTTAGCAAGAAGTGGGTGTGTTGCTAAGAAAATCGCTAACGCTTATCCTTTAACCGCACGGTGAGGTATGAAGGTAATGTCAAACTGCGAGAAGATCATGGACCATCGTGCTAGCTGTCCAGATAGAGTCAACTGCATTATAAGATACTATAGTGAATTAATGCTAGATATTAAGTTCACCTTATGAGGAAGCATGAAGTGCTATAGCTTTTGGGATTCAAAGATTAAAGCTGGGCAATGCTTCTTAATGGATAATTAGACTTAGTAGGGATTAGACGATAGTTCAGGTAGTAGAGTGCATTTTCCTTCCCTTCGCCATTAGCTTGGGCCAACAAAGCACCAAGGGAGCCGTCTAACTCAGTAGTATAAAGTATGAGTAGCTTGCCTGGGATAAGGGCTGCTCGAACCGGTGGCGTCATGATGTAATGCTTGATGTCTTTGAAGGCATGCTAACACTTGTCAACCCACTTGAACTTGTGGTCCTTTTTGATAAGTTCTCATAATGGCTAACATCTTGCTGATAGGTTTGATATAAAGCATCTTAGATACACCAACCGCCCTTGGAATGATCTGAGTTGAGTTAAAGGGGGTGGCATTTTTGATATCGCCTTGATCTTCTTTAGATCAATTTCGATTCCCTGGTGTCGAACAGCAAACCCAAGAAATTTTTTTGAAGACCCAATGAATGCACACTTTAGGGGTTCATTTTGAGGTTAAATTTTCTTAACTATTCAAAACCGCTCTCAAGTCAAAGAGATGGTCTTCTTTACTCTACTTTTGACCACAAGATCATCAACATAGCACTCGACTTGATGATGAATGAGTTCATCAAGATTTGAGTCTAAAATAAAATAAAACATAAACTAAAACCTAAATATAAAACTAAAATAAAATAAAATAAACTAATTAAAATAAACTAAAATAAAATAAATAAAACCTAAACAAAACTAAAAAAATAAAATACACCCAAGAATAAAAAACCTAAATAAAATAAAAACTAAATGCAAAATAAAAATAAATTAAACCTAAAATAAAATAAAATAAAACTAAATAAAAACCTAAACCTAAAAAGTAAATCTAAAAATGAATACAAAATAAAACTTAAACCCTAAACTAAAAAAAACCCTAAACCTAAAATAAAAAAATCTACAAAATAAAATAAACTTGAACCTGAATTAAAAAAAAAACTAAACTAAAATAAATAAAACCTAAAACTAAACCTAAACAAAATAAAATAAAAATAAACCTAAACCTTAACTATAAAAATAAAACCTAAAAATAAACCTAAAATAAAAGCCTAAAACATAAACCTAAAATAAAAAAAAAATAAAAACCTAAACCTAAACTTAAAAATAAAAATTAAAATATAAACCTAAAAAATATTGTAAAAATAAAACTCAACTAACAAATAAATCTAAACATGAACCTAAACCTAAAAAATAAATTAAAATAAAAAACTTAACCAAAAATAAATAAACCTAAAATAAATAAATTAAACTAAATAAAAATAAAAAATAAACCTAAATATAAATAATAAATAAAATAAAATAAAATAAACTAAATAAACAAAATAAAATTAAACCTACTAGTTTACTTAATTTTTAAAAAGAAAGCCCTAATCCCTAAATCCTAAACCCTAAATCCTAAACCCTAAAACTAACCCTAAACCTTAAACCCTAAATCGACAATCCTAAACCTACAACCTAAACCCTAAATTAAATAAACTATTAAACCTAAACCAACCAGTTTGCTTAGTTAAAAAAAAACCCTAAACCTTAAACCCTAATACCTAAACCCTAAACCCTAAACCCTAAAAGTGTAGACCCTAAAACCGTAAACCTTAAACCCTAAAACCTACACCATGAACCCTAAACCCTAAACCCTAAACCCTAAACCTTAAACCCTAAACCCCAAACCCTAAATCTAAACCTAAAAAAAACTAAATAAATTAAAAAATAAACTAAAACCCCAAAACCTAATAAACCTGAACCTAAACATAAACCCTAAGATGGGTAGAACCTTGATGGCAGGAACATCACTATTAATCAGGCTCAGTCTAGATCTAGCGATGTAGTCAAAGGCAGAGGCAACTATTACCATAGTGGTGGAGGGGGATCTGGAGGTGCTAGTGGAAATGGAGGTGGTGGTCGGAGCAGTGGTGGTTATGAAAGTGACGGAGGTTACAGCCATGGTGGTGCCGGATGGAGAGATCTAGGATATGATGGTCGATCCCGCTACTCGAGAGGCTAGAGTGATTATGATGGGAACTGGAGAAATTGTAGAATGGCTAATAGGATCTGCTGCTTATGAAACTTTATCTTTATAGTATAGACGGTTCTAGTTATCAAGGGTTTTTGATTTGCTCTCTGCATGCACATTTTTTATCTATGTCATCGCTTATCTTAGAAAACTTCGTGTGGTACTTAGTTGATGAAATCAAAAAGAATAAATTTTGAATTTAAATTTGTTCTGTCTTAAGAAAAAAACCAAAAACCCTAAACTCTAAACTAAAACCTAAACCTTAGACCTAAAATTTAAACCCTAAACCCTAAACCCTAAACCCTAAACCCTAAACATTAAACCCTAAAACTAATCCTAAACTTTAAATCCAAAATCTACAACCCTAAATCCTAAACTATAAACCATAAACCCTAAACCCTAAACCATAAACCCAAAAAACCCCAATAAACCTAAACTAAACCCTAAACCTAAACCTTAAACCTAAAAAAAGATAAAAACCTACACCTAAACTAAATAAAACATAAAAATATAATAAATAAAAAAACTTAAACCAAAATAAAGCAAAAAAATAAAATAAAATAAAAACCAAAACTAAAACCAAAACTTAAACCTAAACTTAAACCTAAATTGAAAAAAGAAAATAAAATAATAATTTAAAACTAAATTAAAATAAAATAAATAAAAACCTAAACTAAACTAAAAAATAAAATACCTAAATAAAATAAAAACTAAACCTAAAATAATAATAAAATAAACCTAAAATAAAAACCTAATAAAACCTAAACCTAAAAAATAAACCTAAAAATAAATAAAAAATAAAACCTAAACCCTAAACTTAAAGGAAAAAACCTAAACCTAAAATAAAATAAAAGAAACCTAAACCTAAACTAAAATAAACTAAACAAAAATAAATAAAATATAAACCTAAACCTAAACCTAAAATCTAAATAAAATAAAATAAATTTAAAATAAACCTAAACCTAAACTAAAAAAAATACTTAAAAATAAACCTAAAATAAAATGCTAAAACCTAAACCTAAGAAAAATAAAATAAAAACCTAAACCTAAACCTAAAAATAAAAAATAATACTTAAACCTAAAATATAAAAAAAAAACTAAAGTAAAAAAATAATCTTAAACCAAGAAAATAAACTAAAATAATAAACTAAACTAAATAAAAATAAAAATAAACCTAAATATAAATAAAAAATAAAAAATAACTAAAATTAACAAAAATACACTAAATAAACTAAATAAACCTAAACCTAATTTTAATAAAAAAAATATAAAAAATTATAAAAATTAAAAAGAAGTAACGAAATCCTTAAATCCTAAACCCTAGACCTTAAACCCTAAGCCATAAAACCTAAACCCTAAACACTAAACCCTAAAACCCCAAACCCTGAACCTTAAAACCTATAACCCTAAACCGTAAACCATAAACCCAAACCTTAAATCATAAACCCTAAATCTTAAACCCTAAACCCTAAACACTAAGCCCTAAAAACCTAAAAACCTAGACCTAAACTACATAAAACCTAAAAATAAAATAAATAATAAAACATAACCTTAAATAAAGTAATAAAATAAAATAAAATACAAACCTCAACTAAAACCTAAAACTAAACCTAAACCTAAACCTCAACCTAAACTTAAAAGTAAAAATAAAATAAAATAAAAAATCAAAAATAAAATAAAATAAAATAAATAAGAACCTAAACTAAACTAAAAAAATAAAATAAAACTAAAAAATAAAAAACCTAACTAAAATAAAAGCTAAAATAAAAATAAAAAATAAAATAAATCTAAAATAAAATAAAACTAAATAAAAACCTAAACTAAAAAAATAAACTTTAAAATAAATAAAAAGTAAAATCTAACCCCTAAACTTAAATAAAAAATCAAACCAAAAATAAAATAAATAATGTAAATATAAACCTAAACTTAAATAAACTAAACTAAAATAAATAAAACCTAAACCTAGACATAAAAATAAAATAAAATAAAAAATAAAAACTAAACTAAAATAAATTAAATAGGAACTTAAACTAAACTAAAAAAATAGAATAAAGCTTAAACAATATAAAACCTAAATAAAATATAAACTAAAGGTAAAATAAAAATAAAATAAAATAAAAACTACATAAAAACCTAAACCAAAGAAAATAAAAAAAAACCTAAACTTAAAACCAAAATAAACAAAATAAAATAAATATAAACCTAAACTAAAATAAACTAAACTAAAATAAATAAAACCTAAACCTAAACCTAAAATATACTAAACCTAAACCCTAAACTAAATAAAATAAAATAAAATAAAAATTAACCAAAACATAAATTAAAAAATAAAACCTAGAAATAGACCTAAAATAAAAACCTAAAACCTAAACATAAAAAGCTAAAATAAAAACCTAAACCTAAACCTAAAAATATAAAATAAAATAAAAATAGAACTAAACTAAAAAAACCTAAACCTAAAGCTAAACCTAAACCTAAAAAATAAACTAAAATAAACAACCTAAACTAAAATATATAAATGTAGATTAAATTAACCAAACTAAATAAAAATAAAAAATAAAATAAACTAAAATAAAAAAATAAACTAAATAAATCAAAACCTACAAGTTTAAAAAAAAATCCTAAATCCTAAATCCTAAACTCTAAACCCTAAATCTTAACCCATAAACCCTAAAACTAACCCTAAACCATAAACCTACAACCCTAAACCCTAAAGCCTAAACACTAAACCCTAAACCCTAACCCTCACCCTAACCTTAAACACTAAACCCTAAACCCTAAACACTAAAACCATGAACCCTAAACTATAAACTAACCCTAAGCCTTAAACCCTAAACCCTAAACTCTAAACCCTAAACCCTAAAATAACCCTAAACCCTAAGCTAACCCAAAACCTGAAAACCTAAACACTAAACCCTAAAACTTAAAAACCCTAATTAAACTAAACTAAAACTCTTTAAAGTTTAAATATTCTAAAAAAATCCTAAAACCTTAAATCCTAAAAAACCCTAAAACTTAAAAACCCTAAAAATCAAACTAAATATAAAATAATATATAAATAAACTTAAACCTAAATAAAATAAAATAAATATAATAGAAAGCTAAACTAAAACTTAGAACTAAACCTAAAAATAAAATAAAATAAAAAATAGAAATAAACTAAAATATAATAAATAAAAACCTAAACTAAACTAAAAAATAAAATAAACTTAGTATAAAAAACCTAAATAAAAAAATAAAAACTAAATAAAAACCTAAACCTAAAAAATAAAAATAAAAATAAAAGAAAAATAAAACTAAAAATAAAAATAAAATAAACTTCAACCTAAATTAAAATAAACTAAACTAAAATAAATAAGACCAAAACCTAAACCAAATATAAACTTAACCTAAACCTAAACCTAAACTAAGTAAAATAAAATAAACTAAAAATAAACCTAAACCTATACTAAAATATAAAACCTAAAAATAAACCTAAAATAAAAACTTAAAACCTAAACTAAATTAAATAAAATAAAAACCTAAACCTAAACCTAAAAGTGAAAAATAAAACCTAAATCTAAAAACAAAATAAAAATAAAACTTAACTAAAAAATAAACCTAAACTTAAAAAATGAAATAAAATAAAAATCCTAAACTAAAATAAATAAACCTAAAATAAATAAACATAGAATAAATAAACTAAACTAAATAAAGATAAAAGTAAACTTAAAAAACTAAAAAATAGTATAAACTCAGATAAACAAAAAATAAAATAAATAAAGCTAAACCTACCGAATTACTTAATTTTTTTAAAAAAAAAACCCTAAACCTTAAATCCTAAACACTAAATCCTAAAACTAACCCTAAACCCTAAACCCTAAACCTACAACCCTAAACCCTAAAACCTAAACCCTAAAACCTAAACCCCTAAACCCTAAACCCTAAAACCCTAAACCCTAAACCCTAAACCCTAAACCCTAAACCCTGAAACCCTAAACCATAAACCCTCAACCCTAAACCATAAAACCTAAAACCTACAAACTTAAACCTTAAACCTGGAACACTAAACCCGAAGCACTAAACCCTAAACTAACCCTAAACCCTAAACTAAGCCTAAACCTTAAGAATGGGCAGAACTTTGATGGTAAGAACATCACTGTCAATTAGGATAAGTCTAGATCTAGTGGAGGGAAGGCGAGGCAAAGCATGAAAGAAGGTGGTGTGGGATCTAGAGGAGGATATGGAGGTCGAAAGAAGCAGGTGGTTATGGAGGCAGAGAATGATGGAGGTTACAACCATGGTGGTGGCGGAGGGAGATATCGAGGATATGATGGTGGGTCCCACTACTCGAGAGGCGGTGGTGGTTCTGATGGGAATTGGAGAAACTGAAGAATGGCCAATCCGATCTGCTACCTATGGAACTGTGACTTTACAATAGAGATGGTTCTACTTATCTAGAGTTTTTAATTTTCTCTATGGGTGTTCATTTTTTATCTATGTCATTGCTTGTGTCATAGAAAACTTGGGGTGCTACTTGGTTGATGAAATTGAAAAGAATATACGTTAAATATGAATTTATTTTCTATTAAAAAAACTTAAACCCTAAACTAAAACTTAAACCATAAAATTAAAACCAAAACCCTTTACCCTAAACCCTAAATCCTTAACCCTAAACCCTAAAACCCTAAAATCTTAACTGTAAACTTTAAACCCTAAAACCTACAACCCTAAACCCTAAACCCTAAACCCAAACCATCAACCCTAAACCCTAAACCCTAAACTAACCCTAAACCCTAAACCCAAAACTAACCTTAAAACCTAACTCTAAACCCTAAACTCTAAGCCTTGAATAAAGATGTCATTAGGAGTAGATCTAAAGAATGACCTAATCCTAACATAGTTATGGTAGCTACAAAAAATGTCTTCAAGTGACTTTCCCTTGACTATTAGAGATTTGAATACCCTAAATCCTAACCCTAAATCATAATATAATACCATATATTATAGTATAATGTAGCATCATATCCTAGAACATATAATGATGTGTTTTGGATGTTATAAGATGTTTTGAAATGTTTTAGTATATTATGGTATTGTGCCCTATAGTCTATATTAATATAAATCATAAAAATGTTAATTTAATAAATCAGATGATGAAATTTGTTAAATTTGAAGTGGGAATTAAGTTGTAGTACAAAAGGTGTGCTACGCCACTTGTAGTCTAAAAGGTAAGTTTTTATGTTCAAAATAAAAATTACATGTTGTTGCATAGTATAGCATCATATATCATAATATATATTATTCTGTGTATTTTAAATTCTTTTAGAATTTTACAATCATGCAATCGAGCCTACTCTAGCATTATTTATAAAAATGTTGATTTAGACTTTAAAATTATGGAATTTGGAAAAATTCATAATAAGTAGAACATTGAATCATAATATTTTGTTTTGATTTAAAATATGTAAGTGATACGACTAAAATATATAGTTTTTTTATTATTTTGACTAATTTTATGATTCTTTATCTTAAGCAATCCATTTTGATGTGATATGCAATAAAATATAATATGTTATAGTGTATTATAATATAGGATGCCATAACATAGTGTAGCGTCATGCATTGTAGCATACCATTGTGTATTACTACTAGTTATTTAGCATATTTTAGTTTGCTATAGTATGATGTAGTATAGTTTGTACTGGTATAATTCATAAAGATACTGATTTATAGGCTGAGATGATGGATTTGGCCAAATTTAAGGTTTTTAGGAACATCATTGTGCTATGGTGTGTAATTTAATCAAAAGAATGAAATTTTGTATCCAAAATTAAAGGTTCATTTTTCAACCAAATTTGATAATTATTTTGCTTAAAGTGATTCATTTTAAGGTATAATGTAAGATAATATATTATATCAAAGCATATTAAAATATAATGTACATAACAATATAAATTTACATATATATGAATTTGGTGGTGTGTTACTAAATGTTATTGTACATTTTAGTATGTTTTACTTCTGTTATAATACGTTGGGTCAAAACTCACAAAAATTCTAATTTAAAGGCTGAGATGGAAGAATTTGTCCAAATTCATAGCACACACTAAGAAACAACACCAAAATTATGCTATTTTGTAGCATTTCTAATAGAAAAGTAATAATTTAACGTCCAAAATGTACATTACTCATATTTTGAGAAAGTTTTGTTATTTGTTTCTTTTAAGTGATTCTAATGAGGTGTAAAGTTAGACAATATATTATATTATAGCAAATTATAATATAAAATCATATATTACTATATAATATGGTGTGTTAATTCACACTATAATATGTTTAGCATGATATTGATTATTTTGTTTGAGCTTGCACCATCACAAATCACAAAATGTTAATTACAATGTTAAGATGATGTAATTTGAACGAATACATTATTAGGCTTTTGGTTGAAGTATTAAAGGTGTGCATAAGAGAAGAAATAAGATTTGATGAGAATACCATGTCAAGGACATGGAGGGACATCTGCTAAGGGATCACACATGCATTGGACATTACATGTGAGAGGTCTATGACGAGGGAATGGAAGAACAAAATCTACTGAGGATAAGATTTGAATTTGATTTGATTATATGATATTACAAAGAAGATCTGTTGGGGATAATAATCTACAATCCACCAAGGATTAAGATCAAATCAACTTTAATTTATTAGATTATAATTGATGTGGAGGCATATTTGCTAGAGATATGGGCTCGAGTCTGCTGGGGATAGGTATATGAAGCTTCCACTAAGGAAGCATGTTCGGGCCATTCGTTGGAGATTGGGATTTGAGTTTTATTTCATAGATTTATTTCAGGATGTATCCACTAAGGATAAGAGTTTGGTTGGATTTCTTTGATTTAGATTCTACTGGGGGAGTTGGTTTAATTTGTCTCCACTATGGAGGTTTATTTTTTATTTTTATTTAGGTTTTTTTACTTTTTTTATTTTAGTTTATTTATTTTAGGATTATTTATTTTACTTTGGGTTTATTATATTAATTTATTTATTAGGTTTAGTTTTAGGTTTATGTTTATTTTTCAGTATAATTTTATTTTTATTTTATTTTAGTTTAGTTTAAGTTTTTATTTTCTTAGGTTTAGGTTTTAGGTTTTTATTTTAGGTTTATTTTAGGTTTTATTTTAAGTTTCGTTTATTTTGATTTGATTTGATTTTAGTTTAGGGTTTAGGTAAGTTTATTCTAGGTTTAGGTTTAGTTATATATTTTAGCTTAGTTTATTTTAGTTTAGGTTTAGGTTTATTTTATTTTGTTTATTTTAGGTTTAGGGCTTTTTTTTAGTTTATGGTTTAGGTTTTTTAATTTATTTTTGCATTTTATTTTAATTTTTATTTTTTTAGTTTAGGTTTTTATTTTATTTTATTTTAGGTTTATTTAATTTTTTTTTACATTTTGTTTTTATTTTATTTAGGTTTTTTATTTTTTTAGTTTAGTTTATGTTTATTTAGTTATTTTATTTTATTTAATTTTAATTTTTTAATTAGTTTTATCTTTAGGTTTAGGTTTTGGCTTAGATTTTAATTTTATTATTTATTTTATTATAATTTAAGTTTAGGTTTCTTTATTTTATTTTAAAATGGGTGGAGGTCAGGTCTGTGAGGGTCAGAGGGAGGGTCATGAATCAGTATAGGGCCCATGATCAGCAGGAGGCACAGGTTTAGGGCCCAGGGCCCAGGGCCCAGGGCCCAGATTTGGGTAGGTGATCAGTCAGGGTCCCATGGTTGGTTGTGGCTAGGGCTCAGTTTAGGGTTTTGATTTAGAGGTTTGGTTTAGGGAACATTAGTTAGTTGGGTGGATTTTATATTTTATATTTTTATGTTTTTTTTAAAATTAAGTAAACTTTAGGTTTAGGATTATTTAGTTTATTTTATTTTATATGATTATTTAGGTTTATTTTATTTATTTAGTTTATTTATTTATTAGGTTTATTTATTTTAGTTTAGGTTTTTTATTTATTTTAGGTTTAGTAGGTTTATTTTTAGATTTTATTTTATTTTATTTTTAGGTTTAAGTATTATTTTCATTTTAAGTTTAGGTTTTGGTTTAGGGTTTTTAGGTTTATTCTTAGGTTTTATTTTAGTTTAGGTTTAGGTTTATTTTAGTTTATTTTATTTTATTTAGATTTATTTTTAGCTTTAGTTTATTTATTTTAGGTTTAGGTTTAGGTTTTATTTATTTTAGTTTATTTTATTTTAGATTATGTTTAGGTTTTTTAATTTAAGATTTAGGCTTTATTTTTATTTATTTCTATGTTTTATTTTTTTTGGTTTATTTTTTAGGTTTAAATTTTTGTTTAGTTTTAATTTAATTTTTTTTATTTTAAGTTTAGTTTTATTTTATTTTGGTTTTTTATTTTTTTTAGTTTAGTTTAAGTTTTTATTTATTTTATTTTAGTTCAGTTATTATTATTTTTTAATTTTATTTTGATGTTTGGTTAAGGTTTGGGTTTTAGTTTATGCTTTTATTTTATTTTATTTAGGTTTTATTTATTTTATTTTAGGTTTTATTTAGTTTATATATTTTAGCTTTAGGGTTTAGGTTTGTGGTCTGGCTTAGGTTTAGGATTTAGGTTTAGGATTTAGGATTTAGGGTTTTAATTAGGTGAGGGTTTAGGGAGTGGAGGGTTTAGGGTTTAGGTTAGGGTTTGTTTAGGGTTTAGGGGTTTAGGTTTACATCTTGTGTTTAGGTTTAGGGTTCAAGTTTTAGTTTAGGGTTTAGGGTTTTTGCATATTTTTAAATAGGGAACAAATTTAGATTCAACTTTTCATCTTTTCAATTTCATCAACGAAGTAACACACCAAGTTTTCTAAGACACAAGTGACGACATGAATAAAAATTGAGCATGCATAGAGCAAATCAAAAACCCATAGATAACTAGAATCATCTCTACTATAAAGACAGTTCCATAAGTAGCATACCAGATCGACCGTTCTTGAATTTCTACAATACATATCAGAGCCACCCCGACCTCTCAAGTAGCTGGATCCACCATCATATCCCCACTCTCTCCCTCTGCCACCACCACGGCTATAACCTTCGTCTCTCCTCCCGCCTCCATAACTACCACCTCCATATCCATCAACACCTCTAGCTCTCCTACCACCACTGCGATAACTACCTCTAGCTCCACCTTTGCCTCCAGCGCTAGATTTAGAGTGGCCCTGGTTGATCGTGATGTTCCTGCCATCAAGCTTCTTCCCATTCTTAGGGTTTAGGTTTAGGTTTAGGTTTATTAGGTTTTAAGGTTTAAGTTTATTTTTAAATTTATTTAGTTACCTTTTGTTTAGGTTTAAAGTTTATGGTTTATGGTTTAGGGTTTCGGTTTAGGGTATAAGGTTTAGGGTTTAGGGTTTAGGATTTGTGGTTTATGCTTAGGTTTAAGGTTTAGGTCAGGTTTAAGGTTTAGGGTTTAAGGTTTAGGATATAAGGTTTAAGGTTTTTTTTTAAAATTAAGTAAACTAGTAAGTTTTTATTTAGTTTATTTAGTTTATTTTATTTATGTTAGTTTAGATATTTTTTATTTATATTTAGGTTTATTTGTTATGTTTATTTAGTTTTGTTTAATTATTTTAGTTTAGGTTTATTTAATTTATTTTTTTAGTGAGTTATTTTTTATTTTATTTTTTTTAGGTTTTATGTTTTATTTTTTTTAGGTTTAGGTTTATTTTATTTTATTTTAGGTTTAGTTTTTATGTTTATTTAGGTTTTATTTTTAATTTAGGTTTAGTTTATTTTAAGTTTATTTTATTTTATTTAGTAGATTTAGGTCAGTTTAATTTATTTAGGTTTAGGTTTTATTTTAGTTTAATTTATTTTAGTTTAGTTTAAGATTATTTTATTTTGTGATTTTATTTTTATTTTGGTTTATGTTATTTTAGTTTAGGGTTTAGGTTTTATTTTGAGAGTTTAGGGTTTAGGTTTAGTTTATTTAGGTTTAAGTTTAGGTTTCATTTATTTTAGTTTAGTTTAATTATTTAGGTTTAGTTTATTTTATTTTATTTATTTTAGTTTTTTAGTTCTGGGATTTTAATTATTTATTTTAAGTTTATTTTTAGGTTTAGTTTTATTTAGTTTATTTTATTTTATTTTAGTATTTTATTTTATTCGCCTGGGTTTATTTTTTAGGTTTTATTTTAGGTTAATTTTTAGTTTGGTTTAGTTTTATTTTATCTTTAGTTTATTTTATTTTATTTTAGTTTAGGTTTAGGTTTAAGTTTAGGTTTTAGTTTGGGTTTTATTTATTATTTTTAATTTAGATTTAAGTTTATTTATTTATTTTAATTAGTTTATTTTAAGAGTTTTTTTGGGAGGGTCAGTGTCATAGTTTGTGGTGTAGGGTTTAGGGCATGGTTTGGGAGGATCAGGTTTAGTGGCCTGGGTTAGAGTCAGGGTTTAGAGAGTTTATTTATTTTTAAAATCAAGCAAACTTTAGAGAGTTTATTTTTATTTTAGTTTATTTAATTTTTATTTAGGTTTATTTTATTTTTATTTAGTTTAGTTTATTTATTTATGTCTTATTTTAGTTTAGGTTTTTAATTTATTTTATTTTAGTCAGGTAGGTGTAGGTTACCTTTAATGAGTTTTATTTTTATTTATTTTAGTTTATTTATATTTTTTTTTTAGTTTAGGTCATTTATTTTAAGTTTAGGTTTTAGGTTTTTATTTTAGATTTTATTTTGTAGTTTAGGTTTAGGTTTATTTTTAGTTTATTTTATTTTATTTTGTTTAGGTTTACGTTTATATTTAGGTTTTATTTATTTTAGTTTATTTTTTTTTAGTTTATGGTTCAGGTTTTTTTTAATTAGGGTTTAGATTTTTATTTAGTTATTATTATTATTTTTATTTTTTTAATTATATTTTAGGTTTAGTTTTTATTTTATTTAGGTTTTCTAGTTTTAGTTTAGTTGAGGTTTTATTTATTTTATTTTAGTTTAGTTTTATTTATTTTTATATCTTTTAGGTGGTTTATAGTTTATTTTTATTTTATTTTATTTTTAAATTTTATATAGTTTTATTATTTTATTATTTTATATTATTTTTATTATTTATGTTATTTATTTTATGTTTATGTTTATTTAGTTTAGGGTTTAACTTTAGGGTTTAGGTTTAGGGTTTAGTTTAGGGTTTAGGGGTTTATGAGGATTTAGGTTTAGGGATTTAGGGTTTATGAAGGGTTTTAGGTGTGGTAGTTTTTGGAGTGGTTTGGGTTGGAGATGTGGGTTTAGTGGATAGGGTCAGGTTCAAGTGTTTAGAGTTTAGGGATTTTCACTATTTTTATAACAAAGAACAAATTCAAATTCAACATTTCTTCTTTTCGATTTCATCAACCAAGTAACACACCAAGTTTTCTAAGATACAAGTGGCAACATAGATAAAAAATGAGCACATAAATAGCAAATGAAAAACCCTAGATAACTAGAACCATCTCTACTATAAAGGCATAGTTCCATAAGCACCAGATCAGATCGATCGTTCTTCAATTTCTCTAATTTTCACCAGAACCACCCCAGTCTCTCGAGTAGCAGAATCCACCATGATATCCCCGATCTCTCCCTCTGCCACCACCATGGCTATAACCTTCATCGTTCCTCCCACCTCCGTAAGCACCATTGCTCTGACCACCACCTCCATATCCATGATTTGTGGTGAGCTTACTTGACGGATGTTGCCTTCAAGGTTTGCCCATTCTGTGGTTTAGGTTTATGTTAATTAGATTAGGTTTAGTTTATTGTTTAATTTATTACTTATTTTAGGTTTAGTGGTTGAGTTTTAGGGTTTAGGGTTATGCTTTAGGGTTTGGTAGGGTTTAGGGTTTAAGTGGGATTATGGTTTAGGGTTTAAGGTGGTTTAGGGTTTAGGGTTTGGTTTAGGGTTTAGGTCAGTTTAGGGTTGTGGTAGGGTCAGGTTTAGGATTTAGGGTTTGGTTTAATTTTTATATTTAAAATAAGAAAACTTATATGTTTATTTATTTAGATATTTAGTTTAGTTTTATGATTTTATTTGTTTTGTTTTTTTTTAGGTTTATTTTATTTTTATTTAGTGGTTTATTTATTTTAAGTTTATTTATTTTAGTTTATTTTATTTTAGTTTATTTTAGCTTAGGTTTAGTTTAGTTTATTTTTAGTGAGTTTTATTTTTAATTTTGGTTTATTTTATTTTATATTTTAGGTTTATGGGTTTTAATTTTTTTTAGGTTTTGATTTTTTTTAGGTTTATTTTAGATTTTATTTTAAATTTAGGTTTAGGTTTTATTTTATTTTATTTTATTTAGTTTAGTTTAGGTTTAGTTTTTTAGGTTTAGGTTTTTATTTATTTAGTTTTATTTAGTTAGGTTTAGGTTAATTTTATCTTGTTTATTTTTTTATTTAGGCATAGGTTTTAGGTTTATTTTATCATTTTTAAGTTTATTTTATGTTTAGGTTTTATTTAGTTTTATTTTATTATTTAGGTTTATTATATTTTATTTTAGCTCTATTTATATGTTTTATTATTAAGTTTATTTTTTTTTAGTTCAATTTAGGTTGTTATTTATTTTATTTTATTTTATTTATTTTATTTTTAGCTTTAGGTTTATGTTTTAGTTTAGGTTTACATTTTATTTTATCAGGTTTCGATTTTTTATTTATTTTATTTTTAGGTTTTATTTAGTTTAGGTATAGGTTTTTAAGTTTTTAGGGTTTAGGGTTTAGTGTTTTACAATTTTAGGGTTTATAGTTTCTGGTAGGGTTTAGGTTTAGGTTTTTTTTTTTTTTTCTTTACATTTTAATTTAAGTAAACCAGTAGTTTATTTTATATTTTATTATTTATTTTTTAATTAGGTTTAATTTTATTTTATTTTGTTTAGTTTATTTTATTTTATTAATTTATTTTAGTTTATGTTTTTATTTTAGTTTATTTTTAGGTTTAGTAGTTTATTTTTTTAGTTTAGTTTATTTTTTTTATTTTATTTTTTAAGTTTAAATTTTATTTTTATTTTAGGTTTAGGTTTAGGTTTTTTATTTTATTTTGGGCTTTAAGTTTTAGGTTTTATTTTAGGTTTATTTTAGGTTTTATTTTTAGTTTAGGTTTATGTTTATTTTTAATTTATTTTATTTTATTTTGAATAGGTTTAAGTTTAGGTATTGTTTATTTTAATTTAGTTTATTTTAGTTTAGGTTTATGTTTATTTTTTTTTTATTTTGGCGTTTACATTTTCCTTTTCATTTAGGTTTAGGTTTTTATTTTATTTTGTTTAATTTGTTATTTATTTTATTTTTATTTTAGGTTTAGCTTTTTTTTTGTTTATGTTTTTTTATTTTTCAGTTTAGTTTAGGTTTTTCTTTATTTTCAATTAGTTTAGTTTTTATTTTTTATTTTAATTTCTTTTAAGGTTTAGGTTTAGGTTTTTTTTATTCATTTTATTTTTAGGTTTTATTTAGTTTATGTTTTGGTTTTTTGTTTTTAAGGTTTAGGGTTTAGGGATTGGCATTCAGGGTTTTTTTGGGTATAAGGTTTTGGGTTTAGAGTTTAGGGTTTAAGATTTAGGTTCTATGGATTAGGGTTTAGGGTTTAGGGTTTTGGGTTTTAGGCTTTAGGCTTTAAGGTTTTTAAGGTTTAGTGTTGTGGGTTTAGGGTCTAGATTTTGGGTTTATTCTAGTTTTAGGGTTTAGGGTTTTTATTTTTGTTTAATAAATAACAAATTCATATTCAATATTTCTTCTTTTTGATTTCATCAACCAAGTAACACACTAAGTTTTCTAGGACACAAGCAACAATATAGATAAAAAAGGAGCACGCATAGAGTAAATTAAAAGCCCTAGATAACTAGAACCGTGTCCACTATAAAGGCACAGTTCCATAAGCAGTAGATCGGATCGGCCGTTCTTCAGTTTCTCTAGTTCCCATCTGAACCACCCCGGCCTCTCAAGTAGCGGGATCCACCATCATATCCCCTATCTCTCCTCACCACCACCACCTGCAGAACCTCTCGCTCCTCCCGCCTCCATAACCACCATGCTTTGACCACCGCTCCATATCCACTAGCACTGCAGATCCCCACCATCACATGATAACTGCCGCCCGCTTTTTGCCTCCACAAATGATTTAGGGAGCTTATTTGAGGTGATGCACCTGTCATCAAGGTTATGCCCATTCTGGGTTTTGGTTTAGGTTTAGGTTTATGGTTTATTTTAGGTTTATTTTTTAATTTTTTAGTACCTTTAGAAGGTTTAAGTGTTTAGGGTTGGGTAGTTAGGTTTAGTTTAGGGTTTAAAGTGGGTTTATGGTTTTAGGGTTTATGGTGGTTTAGGGGGGTTTAGGTTTAGGTTTAGGATTTAGGTTTGTGGTTTAGTTTAGGTTTGGTTTTAGGTTTAGGTTTAGGTTTTGATTTTTTTTTAATTTTTTTAAATATGTTTACTTAGTTTATTTTTCATTTTTTAAAGTTTATTTTATTTTTTTATTTATATTTAGCTTTATTAAATTATTTTTATTTAGTTTAGTTTATTTATTTTAGGTTTTTTTATTTTAGTTTAGGTTTCTTGTTTTAGTTTATTTTTTAGGTTTAGGTTAATTTTATAGTTGATCTTTATTTTTTTTTATGTTTTAGGTTTAGGTTTTATTTTTTATTTTTTTAGGTTTAGGATTAGGTTTTTATTTTATTTTTTTAGGTTTAGGTTTTAGGATTTTATTTTAAGTTTATTTTTTGGTTTTATTTCTTAGTTTAAGTATAAGTTTTTCTTTAGTTTATTTTATTTTATTTAGTTTAGGTTTAGGTTTAGGTTTAAGTTTAGATTTTATTTATTTTAGCTTGGTTTTTTAAAGTTTAGGTTTAGATTTATTTTATTTTGTTTATTTTATTTTTATTTTAGGGTTTAGGTTTTATTTATTTTTTATTTTTAGGTTTTATTTTAAGGTTTATTTTTTAGGTTTAGGTTTTTTATTTAGTTTTATTTTAATTTATTTTAGGTTTATTATATTTTATTTTACAATTAGTTTTATTTTATTTAGTTTTTATTCTCGTTTATTTTATTTTTTAGTTTAGTTTAGATTTTTATTTTATTTTATTATTTATTTATTAGTTTATTTATTCTATTTTTAAGTTTAGGTTTAGTTTTTAGTTTAGGTTTCTATTTTATTTTATTTATTTTATTTATTTTATTAAGTTTAGGTTTTTATTTTTTTTATTTTTAGGTTTAATTTAGTTTAGGTTTTGATTTTTCTATTTTTGGGTTTATGGTTTATGGTTTAGGGTTTAGAGTTTAAGGTTTAGTGTTTAGGCTTTAGGGTTTAGGATTTTTAGGGTTTAGGGTTTAGGATAAGCTTAGGGTTTAGTGTCAGTTTGAGTTTAGGTTTAGGGTTTAGGGTTTAGAGGGATTAGTTAGGATTTTAGGGTTTAGATTTGTTTAAGTAGTTAGGGTTTAGTGTTTTGGTTTAGAGGTTTAGGGTTAGTAAGTTAGGGTTTAGGTTTTAGTTTTTAAGTTTAGTTTTAGTCTTGGGTTTATGTTATAAGATTAGGTTTTGTTTTTAAAAAAAAAAAAAAATAAAGGTAGGTTTATGTTTATTTATTTATTTTATTTATTTTATTTATTTTAGGTTTATTTTTTATTTTATTTAGTTTAGTTTATTTATTTTGGTTTAGTTTTAATTTTAGTTTATTTTTTAGGTTGAAATTTAGGTTTATGTTTATTTTTGGTTTAGTTTATTTTTTATTTTATTTTAGGTTTAGGTTTTATTTTTTATTTTAGGATTAGTTTATTTATTTTATTTTTTACTTTAGGTTTTTTATTTTATGTTTTAGTTTAGGTTTAGTTTTTAGTTTATTTTATTTTATACAGGTTTAGGTTTATTTATTAGGTTTATTTATGTTTATTATTTTATTTATTTATTTAGTTTAGTTTTATTTTAGTTTTGTTTTATTTTTATTTTGGTTTAGTTTATTTTTATTAAGGTTTTATTTTATTTATTTTTATTTAGGTTTAGGTTTTTTTATTTATTTTATTTTTAGGTTTTAATAAGTTTAGGTTTAGGTTTTTAGGTTTTTAGGTTTTTAGGGTTTAGGGTTTAGGGTTTAGGATTTAAGGTTTAGGATTTAGGGTTTGGGGTTTAGGGTTTAGGATTTAGGGTTGTATGTTTTAGGGTTTAGAGTTTAGGGTTTAGGGTTTTAGTTTAGGTTTAGTTTTTTTTTGTTTTTCTTTTAAACAAAGAACAAATTCAGATTCAACATTTCTTCTTTTGATTTCATCAACCAAGTAACATACTAAGGAAGTGGGGTTATCAAATAACCTCATTGGGGCTAGCTAAAGCCTTGTGTTCCAGGGATGTCTAGAATATATACCCATTACCATTCAATCTTATATAAATCAACACATGAATAGAGGAAAGAGAACTCAACATTCATACACTTAAGCTATAAGCACATGCATTTCTTATTTATTTATAACTAGCATCATAACACATATTATTATTCATTTATAAGCTTTTGGAAAATACATTTGGATTAAATAGTGATAATAGCCACACATATATTAAATTAAATCAACACATGCAAGCTTACATAAAGGAAATCGATTTTATTTTACTTGATTTTGAAAAGATGGATGCATGAATTCAAATAACATACCAAATTTAACCTGATTGGAAAGAGGGCAATGAAATATAAGCATGTGATTTATTCAAGCAAACTAGCTCTTAAGGATAATAAAATCAAATAAGATTATTTAAAGCAAACTAAAGCTTCTTTTTTAATTAAGTTTTGGATTTCATTTGATTTAAAGAGGAGAAGAGAAATCATCACTTGTTGTTTTAAACCCATTCCCACATTAATGATTTGATTTAATTTAAGGAATTGTGATTAAGTTTATTTTATGGGTTAATTAAGTTGAACCCTTAATTAGATGAATTAATTACCCTTACCTATGTCACCTTAAAGTAATTAACTAAATAATTATGAGCTAACATGATATGCATGGAAAATAAACTTGGAATGATCCTAGGAAATAAAAGGGGCCTAATGCAATTGGCTTATGATTAATAGTTAATTAAATTAACTTAATTAATTACTCTTATGATTTTCCCATACATGTGGACTAACCATAATTTCATAAGATTCCTTTAGGTTATTAAACACCTAAAGATCTACCCCATGATTTCATTAATTTGTTGATTATGATTTCAATTTGATAAAGTGATTTAATTAATTAGTTAAATCTAAATTAATTTCATTTTCTAAAAGGGTGAAATAAACTTAGGGAAAGGGGTCCCAACCCTATTCCTTAGTTCAGTTATTATTGAACAATGATGAATAAACTTAATTAATCAATTTATTATTATTCATGGGATTAATTAATCATTACTTAACTGAAAAGAGTAATTAAGGTTTAATTAGTCAATTTTCTTAATTTAGTGAACAATATCAAGGGAGGTAGAGGTGATCCCATTAAATTATCCCACAAAATTTTGATTAGTTGCTCAAGTAATTAAAAAGTAATTAAGCTAATTAATTTTGCAATTAAACCTTAGTTAAACCTTAATTATTATTTAAAATTAGTTAAGATCATTTTTAATTAATGCTCCTCCAAAATACCTTTAAAATGAATATTTATTTGAATTTTTTATTTCTTTATGATTTTTTATGATTTTCAAAAGTTTCAGCCATTAAAATTGATTAAATAAGCCTAATCTTATTGGCGCCATGTGGCGCGCTAAAGCAGCGCGCATTCCACGTGACACCATAGGATTGGCTACATAAAACTTATTTGACTCAATGCCTACATGGCGGTGGCGGACACACTTTCTCATCTAAGATCAGATAGCTACGATTAATCCCTTAGCTTAATAGAATTAAATCAGATTGATCTAGCAGATCTAATCATGACCATCCATTTCGATCATGCAGAACGGATGGTGCCTGATCTAACGTCACACGAGTGAGGGAGAATGGAGTCCATCCATCTTTGCTCACTTGATCTGAGCTTACCCGAGCTCAAATCAACTCCAAAAGGATCCCACACATTCACTACATCGATCAGAGGGGATCCAACAATCAGGATCACATGAGATGCAAGTTTTCTTTAAAAATCTCCAACCCATTTCTGGCTAAGGATCAATTTTGGAAGCATACCTCACCAGAGCTCAAGAGGGTTCAATGAGAGGAAGCTTCATCTAGTGGAGATGAAGCCCTATTGCAATTAGATCAATTCCTGATCTTCAGAAGGCCATGAACCGATGATTTGAGATCATCTTGATGAAGTCCCACCGGTGCTTGGGAAGCTTGGGAGATGATTCTTTCTCGATGAGGCCTAGGGAAGGTGCAAAGTTAATTTGAGTTTGATGGAGAAATGAGGAAGTTAGGTCAAAATGGAAGTGTCTATTTTAGGATGACGGAATGGCATTTTTTTGATCAGAACAAGCTAGGAGCTTAAGGATTGGCTAGACTTCTGGGTAGGGCTCAAAAATGATTTTGTTTGTGTTTGAGTGGAAATGAGGATGTACCCTTCATCTTGATTAGAAAGTGGGATCAGCTTCTAGCCGCCAGCCATCTCGGTGTTGTGGGTGGGAGGGAGATAAGTTGGCTCTGCTTGGTTGGTTGAAGGTGTGGAGGTGGCTGCCAAGAGGAATCATGGGTGTCTATGGGTTTCAAATGCTCCAATGGGTAGAGGTGATTTCACCTCCCATGGGTCATCATGACCCAACCACCCCTGGGTTAGGTTGGGAAGTGTCTTGTTGCCTAGGTTGACCATTGGGAGATTACCAAGTGGCCAAGGAATAGAAATAACCACTTACATGGGTGATTTGTCTCATGTGATGCCCTTGACCCAAGGGTAGAATGATCATTTTGGCATTGGATTTGATTTAGATTTGAAATGAGCCAAAGTGGTTAACCCAAATTTCAAGTCAATTGAGTTGATTTGGTTAGTTTGACTCAATTTGACTCATTTAGGTCAAATTGGGTTTAGTTGGGTCACATTGACCAATTGGTCAAATTGAGTCAAACCAAGGGTTGAGTCAAGTTCATATGATCATTTCGGATGTTTTGGTTCAATTGGTTTAGTTTTTAGATTTGATTTTGGCTCATTTGAATTCATTTTCAAATGGGTTAAGTTGACCAATTTGACAAAATTGCCAAATTGGCGTTGGTGTTGGTTTGGTATTGAAGATGATTGTAGGCTTGGTTTCAATAAATTTGGATTTGATTTTTATTTAGGCCAACTTGAACCTTTAGGTCAAATTGGGCTAAGTCAATTGGGTTCAATTGGGTCCAATCATGGCTTTGGTCAAGATCAACAATCAATTTGGAATGAACTTGAGCCATTGGTTGCAATCAATTTGGTTTATTTTTTGATTTGACATAATTTGGTCATTTAGGTCAATTTGGGTCAACTTGGGTCAAGAGGGCCAATTGGGTTTGGTTTGACTCAATTGAAGGTCAAGTCATATTCAAATATTGATTTTGATTTGGTATGAATCATTGGTTTCAAGGGATTTAGCTTAGGTTGTAATTTGGCTAGTTTGGGTTCATATGGGTTAAGGGGTTGGCTTGGTCAAATGACCAAGTTGACTTGGTTTGACCCAATTTATGACAATTGATCAACCTACGGTGATCAACAATCATGATGGGAGGTATTGATGGGCTTGATTCAATTGAAGTTGGTTAGGATTAGAACTTGGCTCAAATAGGTCAAATTGTCCACTTTGGGTCAAGTGAACCAATTAGGTTTAGTTGGCTTGATTTTGGGTTGAATTTGATTTAGTTGAGCTTACATATGGATTTGGGACTGATATATAAATTCAACTGCAATTGGCTTGGGTTCAAATTGGTTTTGGTTCATTTGAACATTGCAAATCAAAAGGGTTAAGTTGGGTTTGACTTGAGTTTATTTTGGTTTGGCTTGAGGATTATATATTTCCTTTATATTTGTTAATATGATTGAAGGTATGACTGATTCATGAGAAAATCAATTGAATTTGGGTTTTGGAATGAAATAATTTGGCTAAGTCCATTGAGTTGGGTCATGTGGCTTAGGTTTGGATTTTGATTTGGTTTGATTTAGTTTTGATGATTTAAATATATATTTCATTTAAATTTGTGAAGATGATTGAAAATATGATTGATTTATGAAAGAAAATCAAATGGGTTTGACTTGATTTGGATTAAGATTTGGCTAAGTTCATGAGAGTCATATGGCTAGGAAGGGTTTTGATTTAATTTTATTTAGTTTGATTTAGTTTTGATTATTTGAATATAGATTTGATTTATATTTAGGAAGATGATTGAAGATATAAATTGATTATTACAAAATCAATTCATTTTGGATTGATTTGGATTAAGATTTGGCTAAGCATAGGTCATGGCTTGGGAAGGATTTCAAGTTTGGATTAGATTCAATCATTTGGTTTTGGAATTTGCTTGGATTTAGATTTGAATTTGAATTGAACTTTAGGTTTGGTTTGAGAAGGTGAACATGGATTGGATTTGGGTTGTAGGGTAGGTGGATTATCCTAATCCCAAGGCATAACCTAATCCTATAGTTAACCCTTCTAAGTATTTAGCTTAGGTTAAGTGTTTACCTAATTATTAGAAGTGTCTTATGACTAAGCAGGTCTTAGTGTCTAAAAGGCTCCTAAGTCTAAGATGGGAAGATTGAATCCACAATCCAAAAGTGAGGTCAACAGTCCTTAGGCTCCATAGTGTTTCCCTTGAAGATAGATGATTGGAAGACCAAAGCCAAGTTTCACATTATAGACATGGAGGACATGGATACATTAGGACAACATAGTTCCATCCTCTCTACATCAATGTATAAAGTTTGTGAGAGGTGGGATCGTACTTTGTCAAAGATCAAGCCATTTAATGAGACATATATGAGGATGCACTTACTACCCTCAAAATTGACAAGTCTATTTGTGCAACCAAATTTTAAAAATAAAAAAAAAAGAAAAATAAAGAGAAAGAGAAAGAAAGAGAAAAGAAAGAAAAAAGAGAAAGAAAAGAAAAGAGAAATGAAAAGAAAATAAAAGGAGCGAAATAGACTTGGAGGAGGAAGTGGAGAAGATTCCACCCATAGTTCATTACTCCATTTGAACATATGTATAGGATGACCATCACCAAAGGTAAGAAGAGGATAGTTCGAGGTAGTGGTGGAACATCTCCTTATTGGCCACCCAATAAGATATGTCCCACTACGAGTACACCTTATAGACTTAGAATCTAATTCATATGATGAGTCTTATATGGTTAGCACACCAAACTCTTCTCAAGAGATTCCCTTGAGGTGACACTTGAGATGATGAAAACAGCTAAAGTAAAGCATAAGTGTATCCAAGTCTATATGTGAAATAGTTAGACATCAATTGGGAACCTTAGCTCTAACCCTTGTTTCTTCTCAAAAATTTGAGGGTTTGGTAGTTAAGGAATCCCCTAAGTCATCCATAGGTGTGAAGACTCAGAGGTTCTTTCTGGAAGCATCATCCTAAAGTCAAGAAGTTGATGTAGAACTTAAGGATGATTCATATAAAGATTTAATAGAATTACCTTTTGATTGGTACTTGCCTTGTGTTCATAATTTAGCAAATAAAGGGCTAATCCCACATACTTGGTCAAAGCATAGTTCAGATTACTTCAAAGAATATGTAAGAATAAATGCAAAAGCTCTCAATACCGTGACTTGATTCAATACAATAAATGATGATAACGATTATCGCTCATCACCAATCATTTGGAATTTGATAGGTTCTTTTCAAATAACATTAACTCATATGTGGAGATGTGCTTAGAAACTTCAGATGATCTAGATGATTTTAAAATCAAAGATGCACCACCAGAGTTGGAAGAAGAGATCAAGTCAACCATCGATGAGCTCAAAGAAATCAACTTATGAACTAAGAAGAACCACGCCCAACATACATCAGTTCTTTGTTGAATGAAATTGAAACCAATTACTTAGTTAGACTATTTACTAAGTTTAAGGACTGCTTTACATGGAGTTATGAAGAGATTCCTGGATTGGCTCTTGATGTAGTGGTCCATAAACTAGTAATAGAGCCTACTGCTAACCCTATCAAGCAAGCTCCTAGATGCATGCAATTAGATATAGAACAACAGTTCATTTATGAAGTCAAAAAAATTGATTGATGTTGACTTCCTGGGGAAGAAAAATACCCAACCTAGTTAGCTAGCATCACCCCGCTAAAAAAAGAATGGCCAAATTCACATATGCATTTTAGATTTAGATAATGCATGTCCAAAAGATGAATTTTCACTACCAATCCTGTGACATGGTGGACATTGCCTCATCTCATGTATTCTTCTCTTTCATGTATGACCCATATGGATATAAACAAATAAAGATGGTTCCTAAAGATGAAAGAAATAGTGCTTTTAGAACCATAATCAGAATCTATTGCTATAAGGTCATGCCTTCCAGCCTTAAAAATTTCTTTGCTACATACGACCGGGCTATGACTTGAATCTTCGATGAACTCATTGATCATCAAGTCGAGTGTTATGTCGATGATCTCATGGTCAAAAGTAGAGAAAAGGAGGACCATCTCTTTGACTTGAGAATAGTTTTCAAATAGTTAATTTAACCTCAAAATGAACCCCAAGTGTGCATTCAGAGTAGCTTCAAGGAAATTCCTTGGGTTAATGTCTGACACCAGTGAATCGAAATCAATCTAGAAAAGATCAAGGCGATTATAAATGCCTCCCCTAAAAGTTTAACTCAACGATCATTCCAAGGGTCGCTCGATATCTAAGATGCTTTATATCCAACCATATCATATTCTCAACACTTTTCAAAAGGATGCTAAGTTCAAGTGGGTTGACAAGTGTGAGCTTTTAAAGACATCAAGCATATGATGACCAGTTCTAGCACTCTATCTTGGGCCGGGTCATACTTACACTATTGCATTAGATGACTCCCTTGTTGCTTTATTCTCCCAAACCAATGACAAAGAGATGGAAAATGGACTCTACTACCTCAGCCATCATCTAATCCTTACTGAGGTTAATTATTCACCCATATAGAAGCATTGCCTAACTTTAATCTTTACATCCCAAAATCTATAACACTACAAGCTTCTTAATAAGGTAAACTTAATCTCTAGGATCAATCCACTACAATAACTCATGACACAGCTGATGCTATCTGGATGGTTGGCACGATAGTTTATGATCCTCTCTTTTGATATTACCTTGCACCCCTTCGTGGTGAAAGGATAAGCACGGATTACTTAGAAAGACACCCACTTCTACGACTCTCCAGTGAGGATCTCCCCAATGAATAAATCATGAACTTAGGGGATGTTAGCATTCACTACTGGGAGATGTACTTTGATGGTGTGGCTTCCTCTCAAAGAGGAGAAGAGCAATAATCTACTATTCCAGGAAAGGCAAGGGTAAGAAAAGTTCCTTAACTCCAAATCATGATGTGATGAGATTCTCATATCATTTGTCTAATATTTGCACCAACAATGAAGCTGAATATAAGGATCTGATTATCGGTCTGGAGTTAGTCATTACTCTAAGCATCCAGAACATCAACATCTTCAGGGATTCTCAACAATTTATCAACCAAATCGCTGGATCCTATAAGGTTATAAAGCCTAAGCTCCATCACTACCATAAGCACAGAATGAAGTTATTGGCCCAAACCCCAAAGGTTACCATTTATAAAATTCCTCGAGGAGAGGACACCATAGCGTATACTTTAGCCAAGCTTGGCAAGGAGTTGGAATGTTCGTAGGATGAGTCCATATCAATAAAGGTCCAAAATAGACAAGTCTTATCCCTTATTGATATTGAACTCATCAAAAGGTACTCTATTGAAAGGGAGGTTACCATTGCCAAGAAAGATGAGGAGTTAGATTGGAGGCAACCATACATAGATTACCTAAATAAAGGCAAACTACCTCAAGAGAAGTCTCAAGCCAATCAGATGAAGTAGACAAAACTTTCCTATGCTCTTATGGATAGTTTCTTGTATTAGTGATCTTTCAATCATATGTGATTACATTGTTTATATAAGCATGAAGCCCATAAGATTGTGATCGTGGTACACTCAGCATTATGTGGAGCCAACCAATTTGATCTGAAGATGAAAGCCAAGATCAAAAGACTAGGATAATGCTGGTCGTCGATGACCAAAGGTTGCATGGATATGGATAAGTTATGCCACCAATCTCAAATACACGGTGTGGTCCTACACCAACCACGCAACATTCTATATCTGATATTTGCCTCATGGTCATTCGATTGTTGTGGTACCAACATATTGAGTCTAATTGATCCTCCTTCTTCTAGGGGTCATTGATTCATCTTAGCTGCTACTGACTACTTTTCTAAATGGGTGAAGGTAATTCACTGAGAGGTCACGCTCTCAAAGATGTTCTCCAATTTTTTAGGAACCATATTGTATATAAGTTCGGAGTACCTTAATGAATTATATCTGATAATCGTACTGCATTCAAGAGCACTAAGATCAATAACGTTGCTTGGAGACACATAATAGATTGGAGATATTCTACCACTAACCTAGGGGAAAATGGCTTAGTAGATGTCTTCAACAAAGCTCTCATCTAAATACTAAAGAAGATACTTAACAATAACAAATGATAGTGGCATGAGCAATAATTTGAATCCTTGTGGGCATACCGCACCATATATAGAACTCCAACTCAGTCTACTCCTTTCTCCTTAATGTATGGGTCTGAAGCCATTCTACCATTAGAAGACCAACTCCCATCACTAAGGATAGCTGTGGGTAGAAAGATCACAACAAAGAAGAACACCAAGTTGCGGTTAGAAGAGCTCGAAGGCTTGGAGGAGAGACGCCTACGGGCATGACAAAACCTTGAGTTGTACAAAGCTAAAATGATTCAAGCTCATAATAAGTTGGTCCATCCTAGAGCCTTTCAAGTAGGAGAGCGTAATTTAGTTCTAAGGAGACTGATTATTGCCCATCGTAAGATGGGAGGCAAGTTTGAACCCACTTGGGAAGACCCTTTTTCCATAGAGAAAGCCTATTAAGGAAGATCTTATCAACTTATTAATCATAAGGGAGAGCTCTTAGTGCTTTCAATCAACGGGCTCTACTTAAAGAAATATTATAAATCAAGTTTGAAAATAATTATCATCAATGAAAATTCCATTTTGAATTCAATCTCTTCCATGTTGAAAGTATTCTTATTTGTGAATCCGCCGCGATGTGTTTAGGGTAGGTGTAAGAAACCAGAGTAGCATTATATCCATCAGCAACACAATACGAACACAAACTACACATAAACATATAAAACATATACATATCTTTTGTCTCGGGCTACTCTGAGTTGAGATAATGCCCCCAATGACACTCACTCAATAGCTACTTTAGGTCTGGTTGACGTGCTACCCTGCTTGTGTGTCACCCCAATGGTCTTCTTGCTCAGGATGATGCAAGTTTGCTATGCTTTCTTCCTTACTTGGCCACTGCACACTAATGAGCACCTTGTTAGTTTGGTAGGCCTTACTGCATAGCCTATAAGATACCTCATGTTGGTTATGTTTAAGAGGATGTGATTTTGCTATGCTTTCTTCTTGGATTAGCCTTCATGCACTGACTGGGTCGAGTATATTTGAGGTTTAAGATTTGATAGATACACCTTTGGTTGGTTGGTTCTCATACCTTGGGATACACCACTCATGGTAGATGTAAATTTACTACGCTTTCTCCTTGAGTTGGCCACCGTACACCTATAGGCTTTCTTTTTTAGGGCTCAAGATAACACCCCTAACAACACCTCCCCTGTGGGCACTATATTTGGTTCACATCCTATGTGACCCCATTTACACACTACCCAAGTTACTATCAGATTGGACATTTTCCCTTTTCTAGTAATCACCCCTATGGTTGGAGAATCCATCCTGTGAATATGCAGATTCTCCCTTGGTCCAATAAATTTGAGATAGATCAAGCATAGCCCTTCTTGTGGTCCTCACACACCAATAGGGTCCACACAAACATATAAACAAAATATATATTCACTTGTGGATTAGGAAGACACCTCTAGTGGTACCTTTTCCCAAGCAGACATCCTATCTTTAAGGCAGTGTCAGCAAAACTCCCTATATGAATTGCCTGACTACTCTTGAGTTGATATAAGTCCCTAGCAGAATTTGCTGAGTAGTCACCCCTAAGTTAGGTTCTATTTTTTGTGCTACCAATAGGTCACCAATAGTTGCTCCGTGCTTTAGAAGATGTATGTCTATTATACCTTTTTCCTAGCATAGTCATTTCACAATAAAAGATAACCCCTTAGATTGGCTAGCTCTATCCCATGACCAGTAGACTATCCCTTTGGGTTTGTAAATATGAGATGGTCCATATAGCCCCTTCTTAGTGGGTCCATCACATACATGGTCTATAAATAAATCCAAATTGACTAAGCTCACATCCCTAGTGGATATGCCCTCGTTTGAAATCAAAGTAACCCAAACAAACCATATCAAATAATATGAAAAAGATAAAATTAATCCTGACTACTTTTGAGTTGACATAAGTCCCCAGCAGCATTCACTCAATAGACACCCTAAGTCAGGTTCAATTTATTATGCATCCAAGAGGTGGCCCCAGCGATTGTTCCTCGCTTTGGAAGATGTAAGTCTGTTACGCCTTCTTCCTAGCACTGCCGCTACAGATTGAAAGGCAAACCCTTAGGTTGGCTAGTTTTACCCCTGTGCCGGTAGACTATCCCTTTGGATTTATAAACTTGAGGTAGGTCAAGGCTGATATAGCCTTTCTTAGTCCATCTACAATGATAGGGTCCATACATTAACTTAGATTAAATTAAACCTCATATGATTTTCCTTGTGGAGTTAAATCATACCCTTCTCCTAGATACCATTCTCCTAGTGGAGACCCAAATCATATATTAACAAGTCAAGCAAATAAATCAAATTCAAAACTAGCCTCCCAAGTGGAGCCAAATTAAACCAACTCCCCTAGTAGAGTCTAAATCATAGAAATCAAACCAAACTCTTATTCCTAGCAGATACATCCCCAAACAAATCTATGAAATCAAACTTAAACCCCAATCCCCAATAAAAAGGCTGAACCTACTTCTCTAGTGGATGGTTCATATACTCGATACCCAGGAGACTCGAGCCTATATCTCTAATAGATGTGCCTCCACATCAATTAAAACTAAACAAATTAAAGTTGATTCGATCTTAATCCATGGTGGATTATAGATTCTTATCCCAACAAATCTTCTTTCCACAAATCTTATAATCAAAACAAATTCAAACCTTATCCTGAGCAGATTTTCTTCTTCTATGCCCTTCACATAGACCCCTATCATGTCATATCTAATGCATGTGTGATCCCCTAGTGGATCTCCCTCCATGTCCTTGACATGGAATTCTCATCAAATCTTATTTCTTCTCTTATGCACACCTTTAATTCCTCAACCAAAAGCCTAACAATGCATTCATTCAAATTACATCATCTTAAAATCATTATTAACATTTTATGATTTGTGATGGTGCAAGCTCAAACTAACTATGTAATATCATGCTAAACATATATAGAATTAACACACTATATTATATTATAATATATGATGTTATATTTTTTTATAATATAATATATTGTCAAACATTACACCTCATTACAATCACTTAAAAGGAACAAAGAACAAAATTTTCTCAAAATATGAATAATGTTCATTTTGGATTTAAAATTGTTATTTTTCTATTAGAAATGGTATAAAATTGCATCAATTTGGTGTTGCTTCTTGGGTTCTGCCATGAATTTGGCCAAATTCTTCCATCTCAACCTTCAAATTAATATTTTTGTGATTTTTAACCTAATGTATTATAACAAAAGTAAAACATACTAAAATGTATAATAACATTTAGTAACACACCACCACATTCATATATATATGTGAAGTTATACTGTTATGTACATTATATTTTAATATGCTTTCATATAATATATTATCTTACATTACACCTTAAAATGAATCACTTTAAGAAAAAAAATTATAAAATTTGGATGAAAAATAAACATTTATTTTGGATGCAAATTTCCATCCTTTTGATTAAATGACACACCATAGCACACCCCCAATGATGTTCCCTAAAGCTTACTTTAAATTTGGCCAAATCCCATCATCTAAGCCTATAAATCAATATTTTTATGAATTATACCAGCACAAACTCAACTACATCATACTAAACAATAAGTAGTAATACACAATAGTATGTTATAACGCATGATGCTACACTATGTTATGGCATCTTATATTGTAATACATTATAACATATTATATTATATTATATTGCAAATCACAACACAAGGGATTGCTTAGGATAAAAATCATAAAATTTGTATAAACAATAAAAAAACTAAATATTTTAGTCATATCACTTACATATTTTAGATTGAAACAATATATTATGATGTCATGCTCTACCTATTATGAATTTTCAGTTTAAATTCCAAATCAACATTTTATAAATAATGTTAGGCATGACTGCATGATTTTAAAATACCAAAAGAATTTAAAATGCGAAGAACAATATATTATGATATATGGTGTTATACTATGCTACATCATATAATATTTACTTCAAACATAAAATCTTACTTTTTAAACAATAAGTGGCGTAGCACACCTTTGGTTACAACCTAAATCCCACTTCAATAAATTTCATCATCCGATTTATTAAATAATTATTTTTTTTATTTAATACATACTATAGGCACAATACCATAATATACTAAAACATATCAAAACATCTTATAACATCCAAAAAACACATCACTACATGCTCAAATATATGATGCTACATTATACTATAATATATGGTACTATAGTATGATTTAGGTATTCAAATCTCTAAAAGTCAGGAAAGTCTCTTGCACATTTTCTTTAGCTACCATAACTATCAGATTAGTCATTCTTTAGATCTACTCTAATGACATCTTTATTCAAGTTTAGGGTTATGGTTTAGGTTAATTTAGGGTTAGGGTTTAGAGTTAGTTTAGGGTTTAGTAGGTTAGTTTTAGGGTTTAATGAGGTTAGTTTGGGGTTAGGGTTTAGGTTTGGGTTTAGGTTTATAGGTTTAGGGTTGGGGTTGGGTTTTATTTCTTAGGCTTAGGTTGTGGTTTATGGTTTAGGGTTTAAGGTTTAGGCTTTGACATTTAGGGTTTAGTGTTTTAGGGTTTAGGTTTTTTTAGGTTTGGTTTGTTTTGGGTTTAGGTTAAGGTTTAAGTTTTACTTTAGGGTTTAGGTTTTAAAGTTTTTTAGAGAAAAATTTAGATTCAACATTTTGTTTTAATTTCATCAACCAAGTTGCACCCTAAGTTTTAAGAGTTTAATGACAGATAAAAAAAAGTGATAGCAGTTTTATTTAACATAAGGTTATATTTACAGGACCACTGTAACCATTTACCTCATATCCACCCACCTTTATATTATTACCCATTTACCCATTTCCACCCATTTACCTTATTACTTCAAGGTTTATTTAGTCCATTTATTATTTTAGGTTAGAGTTATTTAGTAGGTTTAGTGGTAGGTATGGTTTATTATTTATTTAGGTTTTTATTTTTTATTTAGGTTTAAGTTAGGTTTAGGGTTTGGGTTTTTAGGAGTTTAGGGTTTGTAGGGTTTAGGGTTGTGGTTTGTGTCAGGTGTGGTTTGTATTTGGGGATAGGTTTAGGGTAGGTTTGGGTTAGTTTGTGGGTTGGGTGGTCAGGAGGGTAGGGTTAGTTTAGGTTTATGGTTTGGTAGGGAGGGTTTAGGGTCAGGTAGGGTTTAGGGTTTAGTTAAGTGGTAGGTGGTTATTGGGTATTTTTTAAAGCAAACCAAGTAGTTTACATTTATTTAGTTTATTTTTTTAGATTTTATTTTCTATTTAGTTTATTTTTATTTCTATTTAGTTTAGTTTATTTATTTTAAGTTTTAATTTTAGTTTAGGTTTTATTTTAATTTTAGGGTTTAGTTTATTTATTTTAGTTTAGTTTTATTTTATTTTATTTTTTAGGAGGGTTTTATAGGTTTAGGTTTAGGTTTTGTTTTATTTTTTAGGTTTAGGTTTTAGGTTTTATTTTATGTTTATTTTAGGTTTATTTTTAACATAGGTTTAGTTTATTTTAGTAGAGTTTAGGTTTAGGTTTATTATTTTAGTTTAGTTTAATTTAGTTTTTTAAATTTATTTTATTTTTTTTAGGTTTAGTTTTATTTTATTTTAGATTTTATTTATTTTACATTTATATTTTATTTTATATTTTTTTATTTTTAGATTATTTTTATTTTATTTAGTTTATGTTTTTATTTATTTTAGTAGTTTAGTGATTTTATAGGTTTAGGTTTAGGTGGGATTTAGGTTTTATTTTAATTTTAATTTATTATTTTGATTTATATTTTATTTTATTTTTTAGGTTTATTTAGTTTAGATTTAGGTTTTTAGGTTTTAGGGTTTAGAGGTTTAGTTTAGGGTCCAGGTTTAATGTTTAGTATAGTTTAAGTTTAGAGTTTTAGGGTTTAGGGTTTAGGGTTTAGGGTTATGGTATTTTAGGGTAGGGTTTTAGGTGTTTTTGTTTAGTATGTTTAGGGTTTAGGAGGTGGGTTTATGGATTTGGGTTTAGGGTTAGAGGTTTGTTTTGTTTATTTTTTTATTTTTTTTAAATTAAGTAAACCTGGTAGTTTAGTCATTTGATTTATTTTTTTTATTTATTTTACTTTATTTTATTTTTTTGTTTATTTAGGTTATTTTTATTTTTTATTTACTATTTTATTTATTTTAGGTTTAATTATTTAGATTTAGTTTTGTTTAATTTTTTTTTTTTATTTAGTTTTAGTTTAGTTTAGGTTTAGTTTATTTTAGGTTTAGGTTTGGGTTTTATTTATTTTAGTTTAGTTTATTTTAGTTTAGGTTTTGGTTTATTTTATTTTATTTTAAGTTTAAGTTTCATTTTTTTAGTTATTTTTAGGTTTATTTTTTTGGTTTAGGTTTTTATTTAATTTTTATTTTATTTAAGTTTTGTAATTTTTTAGTTTAGTTTAGGTTTTAATTTATTCCATTCTAGTTTTAGGTTTATTTTATTTTATTTTGTTTAGGTTTAGGTTTATGTTTAGTTTATTTTAGATTTTTATTTTATATTTATTTTTTATTTTATTGGTTTTATTTATTTATTTTATTTTACATTTATTTTAGTTTAATTTTAAGTTTAGTTTTATGATAGTGAGGGTTTTAGGTTTAGGTTTACCATTTTAGGTTGTGGTAGTTTAGGGTTAAAGTGGTAGGGTTTTTTAGGGTTAATATTTGAGGGTAGGCCCAGTAGGTTAGTTTAGGCCAAAGTCAGGTAGTGATTGGTTTAGGGTAGGGTAGGTTTAGGATTTATGGAGTTAATATGGTTTTAGGTGCTGGTGTGGTAGTGGTAGGATGTGGTTGGGGGTTTAGTGGGTTTGGGTTTAGGATTTAGGGTTTAGGGTTTTATGGTCATTTAGGTTTTAGGTATGGTTTTAAGTCAGTTTTATTTGTGGTTTACTATTTTAGGTTGGGTGGTTAAGGGTTTAGGTTAGGGTTTAGTTTTAGGATTTAGATTTTTAGGTTTTATGGTTTAGGGTTTAAGGTTTAGGATTTGTGGGTTTAGGGTTTAGGGTTTATGGTTTTTTTTAATTAAGTAAACCAGTATAGGTATTTTTAATTTATTTATTTTTTATTTATTTTAGTTTATTATATTTTTTATTTTTATTTAGGTTTATGTTTTGTTTATTTAGTTTAGTTTATTCATTTTAGGTTTATTTATTTCTTTTAGGTTTTTAATTTTTTTTTAAATTTTGCAAGTTTTGGTTTAGGTTTATGTTTATTTTTTAGTTTATTTTTATTTTATTTTTTAGGTAGGTTGATTTTTTTATTTTTTTTAGGTTTAGGTTTTTTTTATTTTATTTTAAGTTTAGGTTTAGGTTTTTATTTTAGGTTTATTTTTTTAATTTTATTTAGGTTTTTATTTTAAGTTTGTATTTATTTTAGTGATTTTATCTATTTTATAGAGTTTAGTTTGAGTTTAGTTTTATTTTATTTATTCATTTATTTAGGTTAAGATTTTATTTATTTATTATTTTTTAGGTTGGGTTGGGTATAGTGTTGGGTTGGGGGGTTTAGGGAGGGTTAGTAGGGTAGAGTGGTTAGTAGGTTTAGGGGTTTAGGGTAGGGTTTAGGTAGGGAGGGAGGGTTTTGGGGTATGGTAGAGGTTTAGGTGGTGGAGGGGTAGGTTAGTGGTTTAGGTTTTAGGCAGGGTTAAATTTTTAAATCAAAAGGTTTAGGTTTATTTAGTTTTTATTTATTTATTAATTTATTTTTATTATTTATTTAGGTTTATTTTTATTTTATTTAGTTTAGTTTATTTATTGAGTGCAATGTTTGTTGTAAGTTATAGTAGTGTTGTGGCATTAGGTGAACAAGTCATTAAAATGAGTGAGCGATTCAAATATTTAGGCTCTATTGATCAAAATGATGGTGAAATAGATGGAGATGTTATTAGTAGAATTCAAGTTGGATGGTTAAAGTGGAGGAATGCAGCCTCATGTGATAGAAAAGTACCGCTTAAACTTAAGGGAAAATTTTATAAGATGGTGGTAAGACCTGCAATGATTTATGGTGCCGAATGTTGGCCAATAAAAGAGAAGCATGAGACTAAGTTAAGGGTTGCAGAGATGAGGATGCTCAGGTGGATGAGTGGCTTTACTCTTAGAGATGAAATGCAAAATGTGTATGTTCGGGAAAAAGTTGGAGTAGCTCCAGTGGCAGATAAAATTAGAGAGAGTCGCCTCAGATGGTTTGGCCACATAAAGCTCACCATCCAACCACCGTTAGGAGAGTAGAAGCATTAGATTTGCCTTATGTTAAGAAAGGCAGAGTAGACCTAAAAGACATGGTTAATATGTATTAAAATGACTAGTACTTTGAATTGAATGAGAATTTGACACATAATAGGATGCAATGGAGACGAAGGATTCATGTAGCCGACCCCACTTAGTGGAATAATGGCTTGTTGTTGTTGTTGTTTAGTTTATTTATTTTAGGTTTATTTATTTCAGTTTAGGCTTTTTATTTTAGTTTATTTTTTAGGTTTAAGTTTAGTTTAGTTTACTTTTTAGTTTAGTTTATTTTTTATTTTATCTTTTGCTTTAGGTTTTATTTTATTTTAGGTTTAGGTTTAGGTTTTATTATATTTTGTAGGTTTAGGTTTAGGTTTTATTTTAGGTTAATTTTAGGTTATATTTTATAGGTTTAGGTTTATTTTTTTTATTTATTTTATTTAGGGTTTAAGTTTAGTTTATTTTAGGTTTTATTTTTTATTTATTTTATTTTAGTTTATTTTAGTTTAGGTTTAGGTTTATTTTATTTTTATTTTAGGATTAGGTTTTTTTTAGTTTATGGTTTAGGTTTTATTATTTTATTTATTTAGGTTTATTCTTTAGGTTTAGCTTTTATTTATTTTATTTTTATTTTAAGTTTATTTTAATTTTATTTTAGGTTTAGTTTATATTTTATTTAGGTTTTTAATTATTTATTTTTAGTTTAGGTTTTATTTATTGTATTAGTTTAGTTTTATTTTTATTTAATCTTTTTTAGGTTTAGGTTTAGGTATGCATAAGTTTTAGTTTATTTCATTTTATTTTATTATTTTATTCTATATTTAAGTTTTTTATTTATTTTATTTTTAGGTTTTATTTAGTTTGTTTAGTTTTTATTTTATTATGGTATTTAGGTTTAGGTTTAGGGTTTGGGTTTAGGGTTTAGTGGGGTTTAGGTTTTTGATTTTGGGGTTTAAGCTTTAGGTTTTAGGTTTCTTCTTTTAGGTTTAGGTTTTTTTAGGGTTTAGGGTGGGAGAGTTTAGGTTTTATGTCTGTGTTTAGGTTTTCTTTAGGGTTTTAGGTTTTGGTTTTTTTTTAATAGAGAACAAATTCAAATCCAATATTTCTTCTTTTCGATTTCATCAACCAAGTAACACACCAAGTTTTCTAAGACATAAATGATGTGATAGATAAAAAATGAGCATGCATAAAGTAAATAAAAATACCCTATAACTAGATCTATCAGAAAGACACAACCTACTTTCCTCCACCGCCAGATCTAGACTGAGACCGCTGACAGGATGTTCCCATCAATGTTCCACATTCTTAGAGTGAGGATTATGTTTAGTTTATTAGGTTTATTTTTAATATATTTAATTACTTTTATGTTAGGGGATTTAGGGTTTAGGGTTTAGGGTTTATTTGTGGGTTAGGGTTTATTTTAGGTTTAGGTGTAGGGTTTGTGGGTTTAAGGTTAGGTTTAGGTTTAGTGTAGATTTTTAGGTTTATGCTTTGGGTTTAGGGAAGATTTAGTGGGTTTAGGGTTTAGATTTTGTGGATTATTTAGGGTTTAGGTTGGTATAGTTTAGTTTAGGTTTGAGTAGGGTTTTTTATTTACAAACCAGTAGGTTTAAGTTTATTTAATTTTTTTTTATTTATTTACCATTTTATTTTTATTTTTATTTAGGTTTATTTTTTATTTTTATTTAGTTTAGTTTATTTTAGGTCAAATTATTTTAGATTATGTTTTTTTTTTTAGTATTTTTAGTGTAGTTTAGTTTATTTTATTTTTAGGTTTAGGTTTTATTTTATTTTTAGGTTTAGGTTTAGTTTTTTTTGAGGTATTAGATTTTATTTTAGTTTATTTTAGGTTATTTTTTTTAGTTTAGGTTTAGGTTTATTTGTAGTTATTATTTTGTTTTAGTTTATGTTTAGGTTTAAGTTTAATTCATTTAAGTTTAGGTTTAGTTATGTTTATTTTAGTTTAGTTTATTAGTTTAGGTTTAGTTTATTTCATTTATTTTATTTTATTTTAAGTTTTTTTATAGTTTATTATTTTATTTATTTTAGGTTTATTTTATTTAGGTTTAATTTAGTTTTATTTTATTTTAGTTTATTTATTTTATTTAATTTAGTCAGGTTTAGTTTAAGTTTAGGTGTGGTATAGTGGTAGGGTTTAGGGTGAGGGCACAGGGTTAAGGTCAGTGTTAGGGTTAGGATTTAGGCCTGGATTAGTTGTTTTAGTGGGTAGTTTGTGGAGTTTAGGGGGGTTTAGGAGGTAGGGAGTGGTTTATCAGATTTAGGGTCAGGGTTTAGGGAGGGTTTAGGTGGGATTTAGGGTAGGTTTAGTGAGGTGTGGAGTTTAGGGTTATGCATGTAGGGTTTAGGGTTGGGTAGTCAGTTAGAGGGTTTAGTTTTAGGTAGTTTATAGGTTTTAAAGAAAAATTTAAGCAAACCAGTAGGTTTAAGTTTAATTTATTTAGTTTTATTTTTATTTATTTTAGTTTATTTTATTTTATTTTATTAGGTTTATTTATTTTATTTTAGTTGGTTTATTTATTTTGGTTTATTTTATTTTATTTTAGGTTTTATTAATTATTTTTATGTTTAGGTTTATGCCAATTTAGTTTAGTTTTTTTATTTTATTTTTTAGGTTTAGGTTTATTTTATTTTAGATTTTAGGTTTAGGTTTTATTTCTAGTAGGTTTAGGTTTTTTTTTATTTATTTTATTTTATTTTAATTTAGTTTAGGTTTAGTTTATTTTAGAGTTAGGTTTAATTTAGTTTATTTATTTAGTTTAGATTATTTTATTTTGTTTAAGGTTTTTTAGTTTAGTTTATTTTTTTTTATTTGAGGTTTTTTTAGGTTTTAGTTTTAACTTTATTTTATTTTAGGTTTATTTATTTTATTTTAGGTTTAGTTATGTAGGTTTTATTTTAGGTTTATTTATGTTTACAGTTTAGGTTTTATTTATTTTATTTTAGTTTAGGATTTAGGGTAGGGTAGGTTTAGAGGGTTTAGGTCAGGATTTGGGTTAGGATTAGTTTAGGGTTAAGGTTTTAGTGGTTTGGGTTTAGGGTAGGTTTAGTGGAGAGAGAGGGTTTAGGGTGGGTAGGGAGTGTATTTAGGTTTAGGGTTTTTGATTTAGGGTTAGTTTAATGTTTTTGGTTTAGGGTTTCTAGTTTATGGTTTTTTAGGGTTTAGGGTTCTAGGTTTAGGGTTTATAGTTTAGGGTTACTTTTGGGTTTTGGGTTTGAAACTTAGGGTTCTGGGTTTAGGTTTTTCTTTTTTTTAAAAAAGAAATTAAGTAACTAATAGATTTAGGTTTATTTAGTTTATCTTTTATTTATTTTATTTTATTTTATTTTTTTATTTAGGTTAATTTTTTATTTTTATTTAATTTGGTTTATTTATTTTAAGTTTGTTTATTTTAGTTTATTTTTTAGGATTATATTTGGGTTTATGTTTATTTTTTTGTTTAGTTTTATTTTTATTTTAGTTTTTAGGTTTAGGTTTTATTTTTTATTTTTAGGTTTAGGTTTAGGTTTTTATGTTATTTTTTAGGTTTAGGTTTTAGGTTTTTATTTTAGGTGTATTTTTAGGTTATATTTTTTTAGTTTAGGTTTAGGTTTAGTTTTACTTTATTTTATTTTATTTTGTTTAGGGTAATGATTTAGTTTATTTTAAGCATAGGTTTAGGTTTTATTTATATCAGTTTAGTTTATTTTAGTTTAGTTTGAGGTTTTTTTTAGTTTAGGGTTTTGGTTTTATTGTTTATTTATTTTTAGGTTTATTTTTTAGGTTTAGGTTTTTATTTAGTTTTAACTTTATTTTATTTTAAGTTTATTTATTTTTATTTTACATTTAGTTTTTATTTTATTTAGTTTTTTTTATTTTATGGTTTAGGGGTTTAGGGTTCTAGGTTTAGGGTTGTTGGTTTAGGGTTGTAGGTTTAGGGTTTCAAGTTTAATATTTAGGATTTAGGGTTTAGAGTATTTATAAAAAAATTAAGTAAACTGATAGGTTTAGGTTTATTTAGCTTATTTAGTTTATATTTTATTTATTTTAGTTTATTTTAATTTTTATTTTTATTTAGGTTTATTTTTTATTTTTATTTAGTTTGTTTTATTTATTTTAGGTTTATTTATTTTAGTTTATTTTTTAGGTTTATGTTCAAGTTTATGTTTATTTTTTGTTCAATTTTATTTTTATTTTATTTTATTTTTTAGATTTAAGCTTTATTTTTTTTAGGTTTATGTTTAGGTTTTTATTTTATTTTCTTAGGTTCAAGTTTTAGGTTTTTATTTTAGATTTATTTTTAGGTTTTATTTTTTAGTTTAGGTTTAGGTTTATTTTAGTTTTTTTTATTTTATTTAGTTTAGGGTTTAGTTTAGTTTATTTTAGGTTTAAGTCATGTTTTCTTTATTTTAATGTAGGTTTAGGTTTATTTTATTTTATTTTTGGTTTAAGATTTTTAGTTTGAGGTTTTGTTTTTTATTTACTTTTAGTTTATTTTTTAGGTTTAGTTTTTATTTAGTTTTTATTTTATATTATTTTAGGTTTATTTTATTTTTATTTTATGTATAGTTTTTATTTTATTTAGGTTATTTGTTTTTAGGTTTATTTTTTTAGTTTACTTTAGGTTCTTATTTATTTTATTTTAGTTTTAGTTTTTTTTTTTTTTTTTTTTTTTTTAGGTTGGTTCAGGTTTAGGTTTAGGTTTTAGTTTAGGTTTTAATTTTATTTAATTTTTTTATATTTAGGTTTAGGTTATTATTTATTTTATTTTAGTTTTATTTAGTTTAGGTTAGTGGTTTGGGTTTAGTACTGGGGTTTAGGGTTTAAGGTTTAGGGTTTAGGGTGCTTAGGGTTTAAGGTTTAGAGTTTTAGGGTTTAGGAATCTGGTTTAGGGTTTAGTTTTAGTGTTTTAGTGAGTTTAGGGTTTAGGGTGTAAGTTTAGGGTTTAGGTGGTTTTTTTATTTGTATTTTAGGGATTTTGGTTTGGGTTTTTAGTGTTAGTTTTTCAGGTTGGGGTTGGTGGTTAGGGTTTAGGTTTAGGGTTAGTTTTAGGGTTTAGTAGAGGGGTAGAGTTTAGGATTTATCAGGTTTTTTTTAAAAAAATTACAAAAGTAAGTTTAGTTTTTAGTTTATTTTATTTATTTTATTTTATTTTATTTTTAATTAAGTATATTTTATTTTAATTTAGTTTAGTTTATTTATTTTAGTTTAGGTTTTTTAAACCAGTTTAGGTTTATTTTTAGTTGAATTTTATTTTATTTTATTTTTTGGTGTAGGTTTTATTTTTTATATTTAGGTTTAGTTTATATTTTATTTTTTTTAGGTTTAGATTTTAGATTTATATTTTAGGTTTATTTTTAGATTTTATTTTTAGTTTAGGTTTAGGTTTATTTTAGTTTATTTTATGTAATTTAGTATAGTTTAGGTTTAGTTTATTTAGTTTAGTTTTGGTTTTATTTATTTTAGTTTAGTTTATTGCTTAGGTTTAGGTTTATTTCATTTTGTTTATTTTAATTTTATTTTAGGTTAAGTTTTATTTTAGTTTAGGGTTTGGGTTTTATTTTTCATTTTTTTTAAGTTTTATTTTAGGTTTATTTCTTTTAGGTTTTATTTTATTTTAATTTTATATAATTTTGGTATATTTTTTTTTTTTATTTTACCTTTAGTTTTATTTTATTTAGTTTTTATTTAGGTTTATTTTATTTTTAGTTTAGATTAGTTTTATTTATTTTTACATTTTAATTTATTTTAATTTTATTTAGTTTAGTTTATGTTTAGGTTTATATATTTATGTTTTATTTATTTTATTTAAGTTTAGTAGGTTTTAGTGGTGTGGAGGATTTGGATAGGTTTAGTGGGTGGGAGAGAGGTCAGTGGAGGTCAGATGATTTAGAGTAGGGTGGTTGTGGGTTTAGGGTTTTAGGATTTAGGTTAGAGTGGTTTAGGTTTTTATATATTATTATTATTTTAGTTTTGGGGTTTAGTGTTTAGTGTAGGTTTAGGTAGGTTGTAGGTTAGTAGTGTTTAGGTGGAGGATTTAGTTTGGGGTTTACTGTTTAGAATTTAGGTTTAGGGTTTTAAAAAATTAAGCAAACCCAGGTAGTTTATTTAGTTTATTTTTTTATTTTATTTTATTTTTTATTTAAATTTAGGTTTATTTTTTATTTTAATTTAGTTTAGTTAATTTAGTTTAGGTTTATTTATTTTAGTTAGGTTTTGATTTATCTATTTTTGGTTTAGGTTTAATTTTAGTTAATTTTATTTTATTTTATTTTAGGTTTAGGTTTCTTTTAAGGTTTAGGTTTTAATTTATTTTTTAGTTTTAGGTTTTATTTTAGGTTTTATTTTTTAAGTTTAGGTTTATGTTTATTTTTAGTTTTTTTTATTTTATTTCATTTAGGTTTAGTTTATTTTTGGTTTAGGTTTAAGTTTATATTTATTTTAGTTTATTTTATTTTAGTTTAGCTTTAGGTTTATTTAATTTTGTTTATTTTAGGTTTAGGTTTTCATTTAATTTAGAATTTAAGTTTTACTTTTTATTTATTTTTAAGATTCTTTTTTAGGTTTAGGTTTATATTTAGTTTTTATTATATTTTATTTTAGGTTTATTTTATTTATTTTATGTTTGTTTTATTTTATTTAGGTTTTTTTATTTTTAGTTTGTTTTATTTTTAATTTAGTATAGTTTTATTTATTTTATTTTAGTTTAGTTTTTTTTATTTTATTTTACATTAGTTTCTAATTTTTATTATATTTTATTTTTTGATTTACGTTTTAGTTTAGGTTTTTATTTTATTATTATTATTATTTTATTTAGGATTAGGTTTTTTTATTTTTTTATTTTTAGGTTTTATTTAGTTTAGGTTTAGATTTTTATGTTTTTAGGGTTTAGGGTTTAGGGTTTAGGGTTTATGGTCTAGGATTTACAATTTACGGGTTAGGTTTTAAGTTTTAGGGTTATAAGGTTCAGGGTTTAGGTTTTAGGGATATAATTTTAGGGTTTATGTTTTAGGGTTAGGTTTTTTTTATTTTTATTTTATTTTACTTTTTATTTTTGGGATATAAAGTTTACTGTTTAGGGTTTAGGATTTAGGTGTTAGGTTTAGGGTTCAGGATTTAATTTAGGGTTTAGAGTTTTTAGTTTTTTTCCTAACAGAGAACAAATTGAGATTCAACATTTCATTTCACCAAGTAACACACCAAGTATTCTAAGACACAAGCGACAATAAAGATAAAAAATGAGCATGCATAGAGCAAATCAAAAACCCTAGATAGCTATAACTATCTCTACTATAAGACAGAGTTCCATAAGTAGTAGATCGGATCAACCATTCTTCAGTTTCTCCAGTTCCCATCAGAACCACCCCAACCTCTCGAGTAGCGAGATCCACCATCATAACCCCGATCTCTCCTTCCACCACCACCACTGTTGTAATCTCCGTCACTCCTCCCCCCTCCATAACCACCATTGCTCTAACCTCCACCTCCATATCCATCAGCACCTCTAGATTCCTCAGCACCACTGCGATAACCACCACCTCCACCTTCGCCTCCACTGCCAGATCTAGACTGAGCTTAGTTGACGGTGATGTTCTGTCTTCAACATTCTGCCCATTCTTAAGGTTTAAGTTTAAGTTTAGGTTTATTAGGTTCTAGGGTTTAGGTTTATTTTTAATTTATTTAGAACTTTAGTTTAGAGTTTGGGGTTTAGGGTTTAAGGTTTAAAGTTAAGGTTGGGTTTAGGGTTTTGGGTTTAGGGGTTAGGGTTTTAGGGTTTAGGTTTAGGTTGTGGGTTTAGAGGTTTAGGGTTTAGGGTTTAGGGTTTTAGGTTGGGTAGGGTTTAGGTTTAGGTTGGGGTTTTAGGGTTAGTTTAATTTAGGTTTTTGATTATTTCAATTTATTTTTATTAGTTTATTTTATTTTTAGATTTAGGTTTAGGTTTTAGTTTAGGTTTCTATTTATCTTATTTTATTTTATTTTATTTTGGTTTGCATTTTTTTTATATATTTTATTTTTAGGTTTTATTTAATTTAGGTTTAGTTTTAGGTTTTAGGGTTTTTATGGTTTAGGGTTTTAGGGTTGGTTTTAAGTTTTATGGTTTAGGGTTTGTGGTTTAGGGTTTTAGGATTTAGGGTAGTGTTTACAGGGTTTGGGTTTAGGTTTAGTGTTTAGTTTTAGGTTTATGGTTTTAGGGTTTAGGGTTAGGTCATGGTTTAGATTTTTTTTTTTTAATTAATAAACCCGTAGGTTTAAATTTTTTTTAGTTTATTTTTATTTATTTTAGTTAATTTTATTTTTATTTCTATTTACATTTTTTTTATTTTTTATTTAGTTATTTATTTATTTTAGGTTTATTTATTTTAGTTTTGGTATTTTTTATTTTAGTTTTTTTAGGTTAATTTTTTTTAGTTGAGTTTATTTTTTTATTTTATTTAGGTTTAGGTTTTATTTTATTTTCTTAGATTTAGGTTTTAGGTTTTATTTTAAGTTTACATTTTGGTTTTAGTTTATATTAAGGTTTATTTTATTAAGGTTTATTTTTATTTTATTTTATTTATAGTTTAGGTTTTGGTTTATGTTTAGGTTTTATTTATTTTAGTTTAGTTTATTTTGTTCAAGTTTATTTTATTTTAATTATTTTTTTTTTTATTAGGTTTAATTTTTTTTAGTTTAAGTTTTGATCTTATTTTTATTTATTTTTAGGTTTATTTTTTTAGGTTTATGTTTTACATAGTTTTATTTTGTTTTATTTTAGGTTTATTTTATTTTTATTTTACGTTTAGATTTTATTTTATATAGGTTTTATTCTTAGGTTTATTTTATTTTATTTAGTTTAGATATTATTTATTTTATTTTATCTTATTTTATTAGTATATTTTATTTTATTTTAAGTTTAGGTTTTTTTTGTTTTATTTATTTTATTATTTTATTTTATTTAGTTTATTTATTTTATTATAGGTTTTATTTAGTTTAGGTTTAGTTTTTTTAGGTTTAGTTTTTAGGGTTTGGGTTTAGGGTTTAGGGTTTAGGGTTTAAAATTGGGTTGGGTTGGTTTAGGTTTAGGGTTTAGTTTTAAGGCTTAAGGTTTATGGTTTTAGGGTTTAGGGGTTTTTAGGGTTTAGGGTTTTTAAATCAAACCCGTAGGTTTAGGTTTATTTACTTTATTTTAATTTTCTTTTATTTATGTTTATTTTTTTAGTTTAGTTTATTTATTTTTGGTTTATTTATTTTAGTTTAGGTTTTATTTTAGTTTATTTTAAAGTTTAGTTTATTTTAGTTTAGTTTATTTTATTTTTTTTAATTTTTTAAGTTTAGGTTTTATTTTTCATTTTTTGGTCTAGGTTTATGTATTTATTTTATTTTCTTAGGTTTAGGTTTTAGGTTTTTATTTTAGGTTGCTTTTACATTTTATTTTTTTAATTTAGGTTTTGGTTTATTTTTAGGTTATTTTATTATATTTTGTTTAGGTTTAGGTTTTATTTATTTTAGTTTAATTTTATTTTTAGGTTTAGTTTATTTTATTTTGATTATTTTATTTTTTTATTTTAGGTTTTGGTTTTATTTTTTATTTATTTTTAGGTTTCCTTTTTAGGTTTAAGTTTTTATTTATTTTTTATTTTCTTTTATTTTTGATTTATTTTAGGTATATTTTATTTTTATCTTAAGTTTAGTTTTTTTATATAGATTTTTATTCTTAAGTTTATTTAACTTTTTAGTTTAGTTTAAGCTATTTTTTATTTTATTTTAGTTTTTTTATTAGTTTATTTAATCTCATTTTAATTTTAGGTTTAGGTTTTAGTTTATATTTTATTTTATTTTATTTATTCATTTTATTTAGTTTAGGTTTATTTATTTATTTTATTTTTAGGTTTTATGTAGTTTAGGTTTAAGGTTTTAGGTTTTTATGTTTAATGTTTAGGGTTTGGGGTTTTTGGGTTTAGGGTTTTAGGGTTTTGGGTTTAGGGTTAGGGTAAAGGGTATAGGGTTTAGGGTTTAGTGCTATGGCTTTAAGGTTTATGGTTTTTAGGTTTTAAGTTTTTTTTTTTAATTTTCTAAACTGGTAGGTTTAGCTTTATTTAGTTTATTATATTTTTTCTTTTTATTTATGTTTATTTTTAATTTTTATTTATTTTAGTTTATTTCTTTTAGGTTTATTTATATTAGTTTAGGTTTTATTTTAGTTTATTTTTATGTTTATTTTTTTTTACTTAAGTTTTATTTTTATTTTATATTTAGGTTTAGGTTTATTTTGATTTTAGGTTTAGGTTTACATTTTATTTTATTTTCTTAGGTTTAGGTTTTTTATTTTAGGTTTACTTTTGGTTTTATTTTAGTTTAGGTTTTTTAGGTTTATTTTAGTTTATTTTATTTTATTTATTTAGGCTTAGGTTTAGGTTTAGGTTTTATTTATTTTAGTTTAGTTTATTTTACTTAGGTTTAGTTTATTTTATTTTGATTGTACTATTTTTATTTTAGCTTTAGGTTTTTAGTTTAAGGTTTAGGTTTTATTTTATTTATTTTTTAAGTTTATTTTTTAGGTTTAAGTTTTATTTTGTTTTATTTTCTTTTATTTTAGTTTATTTTATTTTATTTTACGTTTTGGTTTTATTTTATATAGGTTTTTGTTCTTAGGATTATTTTATTTTTTAGTTTCATTTAGGCTATTATTTAATTTATTTTGTTTATTTTATTAGTTTATTTTATTTTATTTTAAGTTTAGGTTTAGGTTTAGTTTAGGTTTTATTTTATTTTTTAATTTATTTTAGGTTTAGTTTTTTATTTATTTTATTTTGGTTTATTTAGTTTAGGTTTATGTTTGGTTTTGGGTCTTTTTAGTTTGGGTTTAGGGTTAGTTTAGGCTTTATTTTACATTTAGTTTTATTTTATTTATGTTTTATCTTTATTTTTATTTTTTTTAGTTTAGTTTATATTTTATTTTATTTTATTTAGTTTTTAGTTTTATTTTATTTTATTTTTAGGTCCAGGTTTAGGTTTAGGTTTAATTAAGGCTTTTATTTTATTTTGCTTTAGCATTTAGTTATTTTATTTTAGGTTTATTTAGTTTAGGTTTAGCTTTTTGTGTTGGTTTTACTTGGGCTTTAGGGTTAAGGTTTATAAGGTTTGTTTAGTTTAGTCAGGTTTAAGGGCCTGGGTTTAGTGGTTTAATGGAGGTGGCACAGGTTAGTGGTCAGGATTTAGAAGTGGTTTAGGGTGGTCAAAAAGTTTAGTCAGACGCAGTCAGGGTTCATGTAGTTTAGTAGTGTTTTTTAAAAAAATAATTAAACCAGAGTTTAGATTTAATTTAATTTTATTTTGTTTTATTTAGTTTATTTATTTATTTATTTTTTTTAGGTTTTCATTTTAGTTTCTTTTTTGGTTTAGGTTTTTTAGGTTTATGTTTATTTTTTAGTATAGTAGTATTTTATTTTATTTTTTTGGATTAGTTTTATTTATTATTTTAGTTTAGGTTTAGGTTTTATTTTATCTTAGGTTTAGGTTTTAGGTTTTTATTTTGGGTATTATTTTTTTACTTTAGGTTTATGTTTATTTATAGTTTATTTTATTTTATTAAGTTTAGGGTTTAGGATTAGTTTATTTTAAGTTTAGGTTTTATTTATTTATTTTTAGTTCATTTTAGTAGGTTTATTTTAATTTTAGATTTCGTTCTAGGTTTTATTTTTTATTTATTTTAAATTTTTCTTTCGATTTATTTTAGGTTTAGTTTTTTAGTTTTATTTTATTTTATTTTAGGTTTTATTTATTTTTTAATCCCTTAGTTTTTTATTTTATTTAGGTTTTTTTTTATTTTAGTTTTAGTTAACTTAGTTTTATTTATTTTATTTTATTTTGTTTTATTTTATTTATTTATTTTTTTTGGTTTAGGTTTATTTTAGGTTTTAGTTTTTATTTTATTTTATTTATTTTATTTAGGTTTAGATTTTATTTATTTATTTTTTTAGGTTTTATCTTTTTAGGTTTAGAGTTTTAGGGTTTAGGGTTTAGGGTTTAGGGTTTGTTTAGGTGTGGGTTTAAGTATGGCTCAGTTAGTGGGTTTAGGGTTTAGGGTAGGGGGTTTATGAGGAGGGCAGGATATCAAGATAGGATGTAGTGGGAGTGGTAAGTAGGTTTAGGTTAGGGAGGGTGGTTTAAAAAAAAAAGATTTATTTTAATTTTATTTTTAATATAGTTTATTTTATTTTTATTTGGATTTTGGTTTATTTTATTTTTTATTTCATTTAGTTTAGGTTTATTTATTTTAGCTTTGGTTTTATTTTAGTTTATTTTTTAGTTTAGGTTTGTTTTATTTTAGTTTTATTTTTATTTTAGGTTTATTTTTTATTTTTAGCTTTAGATTTAGATTTTATTTTATCTTTTAGGTTTCACTTTAGGTTTATTTTCAATTTATTTTAGGTTTAGGTTTATGTTTTATATATTTACTTTTATTTTATTTTATTTTAGGTTTATTTTTTTTACATTTAGTTTTCAATTTGTTTAGATTTTTTATTCTTAAGTTTATTTTATTTTTATTAGTTTAGTTTAGGTTTTATTTATTTTATTTTAGTTTATTTTTATTAGTTTATTTTATTTTATTTTTAGTTTTAGGTTTAAGTTTTAGTTCAAGTTTTATTTTATTTTGTTTATTTTATTTTTTTTTTTTATCTATTTTATTTTAAGTTTATTTATTTTAGGTTTAGGTTTAGGGTATAGTGTTTAGCTTTAGGATTTAGGGTTTAGGGTCTAGGGTTTAGGCTTTAGGCTTTTAGGGTTTAAGGATTTTATGGTTTATGTGAGTCACTAGACCCAAGGGGGGGGTGGGGGTGAATTAATATTTTAAAAGTTCAATCTTAAATTTTAAGTTTTAATAGAGAATTAATTTTTGATTTTATAATGACAAGATACAATTCATAATGCAAAAAATAAAAGTACAATAGTAAAGAGAGATAATAACAATTTTTTTATTGAAACCCCAAAAGCCTACCTCCACGCCTAGCTAATCCACTAAATGCAAAAATAGCTTACAAATAGTACTCCCCTATAATGGGGCGAGTACAACCCCTACAATAATATGTACTCTCCTGCAAAGAGGCAAGCACAACCCCAATATAAATTTTACAATACAAAAAAAAATAAAAAATAATAAATTTTGATAAAATAAATCTCTCACAAATATACCAAGCTATCTAATTCAAAAATGATCTCACAACTTATAAATGAACACTTTACAACTTAAAATTTGGCAAGATAAAATGCTCACTTAATATTGATAAGAAATAATAAAATAAATATCTTAAAGTGATCTTACTAAGATGTTTATGTTATTACAATTTGTAGACTAATATAAAAATGATTTCAAAATAAATTCACAATATTTTTTGTATAATAAAATAAATTTCAGCAAGAATAATTTATTTTATTTTAACCAAAAGATTTTTTCAATTAATGCTAATGATCACAAAATACACCAATAAAATGAGTATACGATAGATCTAAGTAGTCTAGTAAGCTTTTAATTAAAAAGAGAGATCTAGCAAATATGAAAATAATTTCAGCACAATAATTTAATTTAAAATGCTAAAATATGCTTCTAAAATAGATCTAAGAATAAATGATCTTTCAAAATAAGACTAATGAAGAAATATTTCAAGAAACCAAAAGAAATTTGTAGGAAGTTAAAAATTTCAACAAGTTAAAATAGATCCTACAAACTATCACAAGAGTTTTTCACAAAAAAATGATTGAGAAACTTTGATGTGAAAAATAATGTCCAAAGACTAATCCAACAAAACGTATAAATTGGAAAGAATAAATAGATGGTGAAAATAGCATGAACAAATAAAAAAGGATTAAGATCAAGAAAACAAACTGAAGTAATTTGAGAAAGCTTCCTTAGTTGAAGATGTTGAAGCTTCCAAACTAAGGATTTGATCTTACAATATTTGGAGAACACTTGGAAAAAATCTAAGAAATTTTCTCTAGATTTTGGAGGGATTTTGAATTTTCAATGAGGAATGCTTTCATGAAGAGAATGGGGGCTATTTATAGGCAAGAAGGTCATTTTGAATTATTTCAAAAATATATATTATTCTAACATCATGTTATCATCTAATAATTTAATATTCAATAAAATATAATTTATATTAAATAAATATTAAATTTAAGCAGCCAAAATTTGGCTATTCACATGGGCAAGTCAAAAATAATCAAATATGGCTCTTAATATATTCAAAGCATGTAGCATGCATTCAATATTAAAATCAGCTAATGTTTGAAAAGTCATAATAAATTTAATTTTAATCAAACGTCATATCAAATTAAAGGAAAAAATCCAAGGAATCCGTTGGAGATGAAATCGATATAAAAATTCTCATTATCAAATTAATTTTGAAATATGACATTTAAATATTATGAATTTATATATAATCATACACATGTTAGTTAACATATAACCTTTAATTAAAATTAAAATATTTAATTATATTACGTAAATAAAATAATTACACGTAATAGTCTTAATTTATTATCATTTATTATTTTAATAATTCAAATGCTATGTATGAAACATATAATTGAATGTTAATTAGATAGAGATTTATATAAATTAATGTCATTAAAATAATATGTTAAGTTGTGAGCAAATTAATTCATGCCAATGAACTCATGAATTTCTAAGATAGTTATAAATGCATATAACCTAAAATATTGTATCTTGAGCTTCATTATCCATTTTGATCTATCTTTCATTCATCTACTCTTGCAATTTCCTCAAACATATTGTGAGATGTATTGGATATGTAATTAGCAATTGATATATCTAAAACACATAAAAACATTCATTAGAACATCCAAGCTTTCATTTGTTATCATCAAAATTGATCGATTGGCATGAGGGTCATTAAGCCAACAGGGTTAGTTTAGAGTTTATTGTTTAGGTTTTAGGTTTAGGGTTTATGGTGATGGGGTGGATTAGGGTTTAGTTTAAGGTTTATGGTTGGGGTTTGTTTAGGGTTTAGAGCTAGGGTTTAGGTTAATTTAGGTGGTTTAGATTTGTGGTTGTGGTTTTAGTTTAGGTTTAGGTTTAGTTAGTGGTTTTTAGGTTGGATTTAGTTTTGTAAGTTAGGTTTAGGTTTTAAGTTTGGGGTTAATTTAGGTTGTGGTTTTAGGTTTAGAGGGTTAGAGTTAGCTAGGGTATGATGGGTTTAGGGTGTGGTTAGGGTAGTTAGGAGAGGGTTTAGGCTCAGTGGTTTAGGAGTCAGGGTTGTGGTTTAGGATTTTAGTTAGGTGGGAGTGTTGTAGGTCAGTGGGTTTAGGTTTAGGGTTAGGTTTGTTTTTCCCATTTTATTTTTTTTTTCATCTTTATTTAAATTAAGTAAACTTGTAGTTTGGTTAATTTAGTTTATTTATTTATTTTAATTTATTTTGTTTTTTATTTGATTTAAGTTTATTTTAGTTTAGTTTATTTATTTATTTTATTTATTTATTTTAGTTTAAGTATTTTATTTTAGTTTATTTTTTAGGTTAAAGTGTAAGTTTAGTTTTATTTTTATTTTATTTTTTAGGTTCAGGTTTTATTTTTTATTTTAAGTTGAGGTTGAGGTTTTTATTTTATTTTTTTAGATTTAGGTTTTAAGTTTTTAATTTTTAATTTTGGTTTATGTTTATTTTTAGTTTATTTTATTTTATTTAGTTTAGGTTTAGGTTTATATTTAGTTTATTTAGGTTTAGGTTTTACGTATTTTAATTCAGTTTATTTTAGTTTAGGCTTAGGTTTTATTTTTATTATATTTATTTTATTTTTATTTTAGGTTTAAGTTTTTTTTTCTAGTTTAGAGTTTAGTTTATTTTTATTTATTTTAGGTTTAATTTTAAATTTAGGTTTTATTTTAGTTTCATTTATTTTATTTTAGGTTTATTTTATTTTTATTTTATGTTTAGTTTTTATTTAATTTAGGTTTTTCATTCTTAAGTTTATTTTACATTTTTAGTTTAGTTTTAGTTTTTATTTATTATAATTTAGTTTATTTTTATTAGTTTATTTTATTTTATTTTTTTGTTTAGGTTTTGGTTTTAGGGTTGTAAGTTTAGGGTTTAGGATTTAGGTTTAGTTTTGGGTTTGGGGTTTAGGGTTTAGGGTTTAGGGTTTAGGATTTATTTTAGAGTTTAGGGTTAAAGGTTTTTTTTTAAAAAAATTAAAATCGATAGGTATAGGTTTATTTATTTTATTATTTATTTATTTAACTTTATTTTATTTTTATTTTATTTAGTTTTGTTTATTTATTTTAGCTTTATTTATTTTAGTTTAGGTTTTTATTTTAGTTTTTTTTGGTTTAGTTTAGTTTTATGTTTATATTTTAGTTTAGTTTTATTTTATTTTATTTTTTAGGCTTAGGTTTTAATTTTTATTTTAGGTTTAGGTTTAAGTTTTTATTTTATTTTTTTAGGTTTAGGTTCTAAGTTTTTATTTTAGGTTTATTTTTTTAGTTTAGGTTTAGGTTTATTTTAAGTTTATTTTATTTTATTTAGTTTACAGTTTAGGTTTAGTTTATTTTTGGTTTAGATTTAGGATTTATTTATTTTAGATTAGATTTTTTTAACAGAAAACATATTCATATTCAACATTTCTTTTTTTTTGATTTCATAAACTATGTAACACACCAAGTTTTCCAAGACACAAGCGACGAGATAGATCAAAAATGAGCATGCATAGGGCAAATAAAAAACCCTAGATAACTAGAACCGTCTCTACTATAAAGAAACAGTTCCATAAGCAGCAGATCGGATCAGTCATTCTTCAATTTCCCTAGTCCCTTTAGAACACCCCCAAACTCTCAAGTAGCGATATCCACCATCATATCCCCAATCACTCCCTCTGCAACTACCACAGTTGCAAACTTCGTTGCTCCTCCCACCTCCATAACCACCACTGCTCCAACCACCACCTCCATAACCAAGACATCCGGATCGCCATTTACCGTGATAATCATCGCCTTTGCCTCCACCGCCTGATCTAGAATGAGCTGGTTGATGGTGATGTTTTCTACCGCTGTATTCTTCTTTATAGTTTAGGTTTAAGTTTAGGTTTATTTGGTTTTAGAGTTTATGTTCATTTTTAATTTTATTTAGTCACTTTAGTTTAGTGTTTAGGGTTTAGGGTTATGTGGGTAGTATGTGGTTTAGGGTTTAGGGTTTAGGTTGGGTTTAGGGTTTAGGTTTTGGTGGTTTTAATGTAGGGTTTAGTTTATTCTAGGTTTATTTTATTTTTGTTTAATTTAGGTTTTATTTATTTTAATTTAGTTTATTTTATTTTATTTTAGGTTTATGTTTAGGTTTAGTTTAGGTTTTATTTTATTTTATTATATTATTTTATTTAGGTTTAGGTTCTTTTATATATTTTCTTCAAGTTTTAGAGGTTTTTTAGGTTTATTTTAGGTTTAGGGACAATTTAGGGTGGTTTTTAGGATTTAGGATATGGTTTAGGGTGGGTTGGTAGGGTAGGTTTGGGTTTTAGGTTTTCAAGATATAGGGTTTAGGGTTTATAGTTTTAGGGTTTAGGGTTTAGGGTTTAGGATTTTGTGTTTAGGTTTAGGGTTAGGGTTTAGGGTTTAGGGTTTAGTGTGGTTTTAGGGTTTTAGTGTTTAGGGTTAGTTTTAGGGTTTTATTTTTTTTTTAAATTTAGAATCGTTTTTAGTTTATTTATTTAATTTAGTTAAATTTTATTTATTTTAGTTTAGTTTATTTTTATTTTAATTTATGTTTATTTTTATTTTATTTATTTTATTTTATTTAGATTAGTTAGGTTTTTTTTAGTTAAGTTTTTTAGGTTTAGCTTAGGTTTATTTTTTAGTTGAATTTTTTTTTATTTTATTTTATAGGTTTAGGTTTTTTTTTATTTTATATAGTTTAGGTTTTATTTATTTTCTTAGGTTTAGGTTTTAGGTTTTTATTCTATGTTATTTTTAGGATTTATTTTTTATTTTATTTTATTTTATTTAGTTTAGGTTTAGGTTTAGGTTTAGGTTTTATTTATTTTCGTTTAGTTTATTTTAGTTTAGGTTTAGGTTTTTTTTAGTTTAGAGTTTAGGTTTTATTTTTTATTTTTTTAGGTTTATTTTTTAGGTTTAAGTTTCGATTTTCATTAATTTAAGTTTTATTTTATTTTTATTTTACGCTTAGTTTTTATTTATAATGTCTTTTTGTTCTTAGGTTTATTTTATTCTTTAGTTTAGTTTAGATTATTATTTATTTTATTTTAGTTTATTTTTGTTAGTTTATTCTTTTTAATTTTAGGTTTAGGTTTAGGTTTTAATTAAGGTTTTAATTTTTTTATTTTTTTATTTTATTTAGGTCAGGATTTTATTTATTTTATTTTAGGTTTTATTTTATTTAGGTTAAGGTTTTAGGGTTTAGGGTTTATGGTTTAGGGTTAGCTTAGGGTTTAGGGTTTTTACGATTTATGGTTTAGGGTTTAAGGTTTAGGATTTGTTTTTAGGATTTGGGTTTGGCTGCTTAAGCATACAAGGTTCAGTTTACTTAGCTTAATTTAGGGATCGAGGTTTAATGTTTTACGGTTTAGGGATGTAGGTTTAGGGTTTAGGGTTAGTTTTAGGGTTTAGCATTTAGCATTTAGGGTTTAGGATTTAGGGTTTAGGGTTTAGAGTTTAGGGGCTTAGATTTTTTTTTTAAAATGTCAACCCAGGTTTTAGGTTTATTTATTTTAGTTTATGTTTTTTAAATTTATTTTTTTTGGTTTGGTTTAGGTTTATGGTTTTCTTTAGTTTAGTTTTCTTTTATTTTATATTTTAGATTTAGGTGTTATTGTAACTTATTTTTATATATCTTTAGGTTTTATTTTTAGGTTTATTTTTAGGTTTAGCTTTATTTAGCTTTTATTTTATTTTATTTTAAGATTTTATATTTTCTTTTTACATTTATTTTATTTTATTTAGGTTATTTTTTAGGTTTATTTTTATTTTTTTTTACTTTAGTTTAGGTTTTATTTTTTTATATTTAGTTTATTTATTTATTTATTTTATCATTAGGTTTAGTTGTAGATTTAGGTTTTATTTCATTTTATTTTATTTTATTTTGGTTTATATTTTTGTTGATTTATTTTACATTTTATTTTGGTTTAAGAGTTTTAGGTTTTAGGTCTGGGTATGGTTTTGGGGTTGGGATTGGGTTTTAGGGTTTAGGGTTTAGGGTTGTAGTTTTTGTGGTTTAGGGTTTAGGGTTTATTTTAGGTGTTTTGTGGTTTAGGGTTTATGGTTTAAGTTTAGGATTTAGGACTTAGGGTTTTAGGGTTCTGATGGTAGGTTTAGGGTTGTAAGTTTAGTATAGAGTTTAGAGTTTAGTTAGTTTTATGGTTTAAGGATTAAGGTGGTTTTTTTATTTTTTTTTAAATTAAGCAAACCTGCTAGTTAAGTTTAAGTTTTAGTTTATTTTTATTTATTCTAGTTTATTTGATTTTATTTTGATTTAGGTTTCTTTTATTTTTATTTGTTTAGTTTATTTATTTTAGACTTATTTATTTTAGTTTATGTTTTTATTATAGTTTATTTTTTTAGTTTAGGTTTATTTTTTTTAGTTTTGTTTTTTTTATTTAATTTTATAGCTTTAGGTTTTATTTTTTATTTTAAGTTTAGGTTTAGGTTTTATTTTAGGTTTATTTCTAGGTTTTATTTTTTTAGTTTAGGTTTAAGTTTATTTTATTTTATTTTAGGTTTAGGTTTAGGATTTATTTATTTAGTATTTAATTTATTTTAAGTTTAGTTTTGTCTTTTATTATTTTATTTTAGTTTAATTTATTAGATTATTTTATTTTAATTTTAGGTTTATTATTTAGTTTTGGTTTTATCTTATTTTATTTTACTTTAATTATTTATTTTATTTTTATTTTATTTAATTTAAGTTTAGGTTTTTTATGGTTTAGGGTTTTGGTTTTAGGTTTTATGGTCAGTTTTTGGGTTGGGTTTCTTTGGGTTTTTAGGATGGTTTTTTAGGGTTTGGGGGTTTTATCATGTGTGCTTGTGGTTTAGGGTTTGGTTATGGTTTAGGGTGGTAGGGTTGGGCTCAGGGTAGGTTTAGGGTTTAGGGTGGGATTGGATAGTTTAAGGCATTAGGTTTAGGGTTTTGGCATAAGGTCAGGTTGGGTAGGTTTGGGGTTTAGGGTATGGTAGAGTGGCTCAGTAGAAGAGTGGTTATAGTGGCAGATATTTAGTTTTAATTTTGGGTTTAGGGAGATTAGTGTATGGTTTAGTTTAGGATTTTAGGGATGATTAGTGCAAGAGTCAGTTGGGCTTAGAGTTTAGGGTTTTAGGTTTTATAATTTTTTTTTAAATGAACCAAACAAACCAGTTTAGTTTATTTAGTTTATTTTATTTTTATTTTGACTTAGGTTTACTTTTTATTTTAATTAGTATAGTTTATTTATTCTAGTTTTATTTTACTTTATGTTTTTATTTATTTATTTTAGGTTTAGGTCTTGGTTTAGGATTATTTTTAGTTTAGTTTTAATTTTATTTTATTTTTTAAGTTTAGGTATTATTTTTATTTTTGGTTTATTTATATGTTTTAATTTTAGTTTTGGTTTAAGTTTTTTTAGTTCATTATTTTATTTATCTAATGTTTTGGTTCATGTTTAGTTTATTTTAGGTTTAGGTTTTTATTTTATTTTAGTTTAGTTTATTTTAGGCAGCTTAGGTTTATTTTATTTATAGGTTTAGGTTTATTTTATTTATATTTTAGGTTTAGGTTTTTTTTTTAGGTTTAGGTTATATTTTAGGTTTATTATTTAGGTTTAGGTTTTATTTTATTTTATTTTAGGTTTATTTTAATTTTATTTTTAGGTTTATTTTTATTTATTTTAAGTTTTTTTTTTTTTTAGTTTAGGTTTTATTTATTTTATTTTTATTTTATTTTCCTTTAGGTTTAGGTTTAGGTTTAGGTATTCATTTATGTTTTATTTTATTATATTTTTTAATTAAGGCTTTATTTATTTATTTATTTATTTTTAGGTTTTATTTATTTATTTAGTTTACATTTAGGGTTTAGGGTTTAGAGTTAGTTTAGGGTTTAGGGTTTAGGGTTTAGGATTTTTTTTTGGTGGGTTTAAAGTTTAGTGTTTAGGTTTTAGGGTTTAGGGTTTTAGGGTTTAGGGTTTAGGGTTTAGTGTTAAGAGTTTAGGCTAGTTTAGTTTAGTGGAGGATTTAGGTTTAGTGGTTTAGTTAGCTTTAGGTTTTATTACCATTCAGGTTTAGGTTTAGGTTTTTTATTTTTTAGTTTAGTTTTATTTTTATTTTATTTTTTAGGTTTAGTTTTTTTTTAGGTTTAGGTTTATGCTTTAATTTTATTTTTGTAGGATTAGGTTTTAAGTTTTTATTTTAGGTTTATTATTAGGTTTTATTTTTTTTCCTTAGGTTTATGTTTATTTTTTGTTTATTTTATTTTATTTTATTTAGGGTTTAGGTTTAGTTTATTTTAGGTTTAGGTTTTATTTATTTTTGTTTAGTTTATTTTAGTTTAGGTTTAGGTTTATATTATTTATTTATTTTATATTATTTATTTTATTTTTATTTTAGGTTTAGGTTTTTTTGAGTTTAGGGTTTAGATTTTATTTTTTATTTATTTTTAATTTTTATTTTTAGTTTTATTTTTTAGTTTGAGGTTTTTATTTAGTTTTTATTTTATTTTATTTTAGGTTTATTTTATTTTTATTTTACGTTTAGTTTTATTTTATTTAGGTTTTTTATTCTTAGGTTTAATTTATTTTTTACTTTAGTTTAGGTTTTTATTTATTTTATTTTAGTTTATTTTTATTAGTTTATTTTATTTTATTTTTAAGTTTAGGTTTAGGTTTTAGTTTAGGTTTTTATTTTATTTTATTATTTTATTTTCTTTAGGATAAGGTTTTTAATTTATT
>CM038216.1:50745932-51054664 GCA_021442155.1 Cymbidium sinense
AATAAAACCTAGAAAAAATAAAAATAAAACCTAAACCCTAAAATAAAAAAACCTAAACTTAAAAGAAAATAAAATAAATAAACATAAACATAAACCTTAAACTAAAATAAACTAAACTAAAATAAATAAAACCTAAACTAAATAAAATAAAATAAACTAAAAATATACCTAAACTTTAACAAAAAAATATTACCTAAAAATAAACCTAAAAGAAAAACTGAAAAAGTAAAATAAAAACATTAACCTAAACCTAAAAATAAAAAATAAAATATAAACCTAAAAAATAAAATTAAAATAAAACTCAACTATAAAATAAACATAAACCTATAAACCTAAACTTATAAAATAAACTAAAATAAAAAACCTAAACTAAAATGAATAAACCAAAAATAAATAAAATAAATAAAATAAAAATTAAAAATAAACCTAAATAAATGTAAAAAATAAAGTAAAATAAAATAAATAATAAATAAACTAAATATACTAAATAAACCTAAACCTACCAATTTACTTAATTTAAAAAAAAGAACTTAAACCCAAAATCCTAAACCCTAAACCCTAAACCCTAAACCCTAAACCTACAACCCTAAGCCCTAAATCGTAAACCTTACACCTTAAAAAACCCTAAACCCTAAACCCTAAAAAAGCATAAACCCTAAACCTAAACCCTAAACCCTAAACCCTAAACCCTAACCCTAAACCTTAAACCCTAAACCTCAAACCCTAAACCTAAACCTAAACTTAAAGTAACTAAATAAATTAAAAAATAAACCTAAACCCCTAAACTTATTAAACCTAAACCTAAACCCTAAGAATGGGCAGAACCTTGAGGGCAAAAACATCACCGTCTACTAGGCTTAATCTAGATCTGGCTATGGAGGTGAAGGCGTATGCGGCGGTTATCTCAGTGGTGGTGGGGGATCTAGAGGTACTAGTGGATATGGAGGTGGTGGTCTGAGCAGTGGTGGTTATGGAGGCGATAGGAGCAATGGTGGGGGATCTAGAGTACCTGGTGGATATGCATGCTCATTTTTTATCTATGTCATCACTTGTGTCTTAGAAAACTTGGTGTTAGTTGGTTGATGAAAATCAAAAGAAGAAATGTTTAATCTAAACTCGTTATCTATTAAAAGAAACTAAAAACTTTAAACCCTAAATTATAACTTGAACCGTAAACCTAAAACCTAAACCCTAAACCCAAAACCCCAAATTCTAAAAACTCTAAACCTTAAACCCTAAATTCCCTAAACCCTAAAACCCTAAACCCTTAACCCTATACTCTAAAACTTAAACCCTAAACTCTAAACCCTAAATCCTAAACCCTAAACCCTAAACCCTAAACTATAAACCCTAAAAATAAAAAAATTATAATAAGTTAAAAATAAAATAAAATAAACCCTAACACTAGACCCTAAGCCTAAAACTAACCCTAAACCCTAAACACTAAACTTACAACCCTAAACCCTAAACCCCAAACCAAAAAACCCTAAACCCTAAACTCTAAACCCTAAACCCTAAAAACCCTAAACCTTAAAGCCTAAATGCTAAACCCTAAACCCTAAACCCTAAACCCTAACACTAAACCCTAAACCCTAAAACCCTAAACCCTAAAACCCTAAACACTAAACCTAAACCTAAACCCTAAACCCTAAGAACCTAAAACCTAAACTTGTAAATAAAATAAAAATAAAACTCAAGTAAAAAATAAACCCAAACCTAAAAAATAAACTAAAATAAAAACTAAAACTAAAATAAATAAACCTAAAATAAATAAAATAAACTAAATAAAATAAATAAATAAACTTAATTAAAAATATAGAATAAAATAAAGTAAATGAATAGAAAATTAATTAAATAAACTAAAACCTAATCCTACCACTTTATTTAATTTTAAAAAAAACCCAAAATATAAAACCTAAACCTTAAACCCTAAACCCTAAATCTGGAACCCTAACCCCAAACCATAAAACTAACCCAAAACTCAACCCTAAACTACAACTAACCCTAAAACCATAAACCCTAAACCTAAACTAAACTAAACCCTAAATAAATCATAACCCTAAACTCAAAACCCAAAACCCAAAATCAAAAACCCTAAACCTTAAAGCCTAAACATCAACCCTAAACCCCAACTAAACCCAAACCTAAACCCTAAACCCTAAATCTAAACCCTAAAACCCCAAAAAACCTAAACCCTAAATATTAAACAAGAAAACACTAAACCCTAAAACCTAAAAAATAAAGCTAAAGTAAATAAAACCTAAAATAAAATAAATCAAAACCTAAACATAAATAAAATAAAATAAAATAAAACCTAAACCTAAAATAAAATAAAATAATAAATAAAAATAAATAAAATAAAATAAAATAAATAAAAAAACATAAACTAAACAAAAATAATAAACCTAAATAAAAAACCTAAATAAAATAAAAAAATAAATGTAAAAAAATAAAATAGACTTAAAATAAAATAAAATAATAACTAATTAAAACCTAGAAATAAATAAAAATAATACCCAAACCCTTAACTAAAAAATAAAAACTAAACCTAAAATAAAAATAAAATAAACTTAAACTTAAAAAAAAATTTAAATAAATAAAACATAAGCCTAAACCTAAAATAAACAAAACCAAAATCCTAAACTAAATAAAATAAAATAAACTAAAAGTAAACCTAAACCTAAACTAAAAAAATAAAACCTAAAAATAAACCTAAAATAAGAACCTAAAACTTAAACCCTAAACCCTAAAATGTTAAAAATCTAAACCTAAACCTAATATAAACTAAAAAGAAAACCTAAACCTAAACCTAAAGTAAACTAAACCTAAACCTAAACCTAAAATTATTAAAATAAGATTAATTAAAAATAAACCTAAACCTAAACTAAAAAATAATACCTAAAAATAAACATAAAATAAAAATCTAAAACCTAATCCTAAAAAAAGGACCTAAACCTAAACCAATAAAATAAAAAAATAAACCTAAAAATAAAGTAAAAAAAAACTAAACTAAACCTAAACCTAATCTAAAAAATTAATTAAAATAAAAAACATATAAAAATGAACTAAACTAAATTAAAAAAATAAACTTAAATAAAAAATAAAAAATAAACTAATGTAAATAAAAAAATAAACTAAATAAACTTAAACATAAAAATAAATAAAATAAAAACCCAAAACCTAAACCCTAAAACCCTAAACCATAAAGCCTAAAGCCTAAACACTAAACCCTAAACGTAAACTCAAACCCTAAACCCTAAACCCTAAACCTAAAATTGAAAATCAAAAAAAACTAAACTAAATAAAAACCTTAAAATAAAATAAATAAAACCTAAACCTAAACATTAACCTTAAGATAAAATAAAATAAAAATAAAAAACTAATCTAAAATAAAATAAAAAACCTAAACTAAAAATAAGATAAAATAAACCTATAAATAAAAAACTAAATAAAATAAAACTAAATGTAAAATAAAAATAAAATAAACCTAAATTAAAATAAAATAAAAACTAAATAAAAACACTAGCCTAAAAATTAATAAAAAATAAAACCCATATGAATTTTTAAGATAAAAATAAAAACTAAACCTAAAATAAAAATAAAATAAACAAAGTAAAATAAACCTAAACCTAAACTAAAATAAACTAAATTAAAATAAATAAAACCTAAACACTAAACTAAATACAATCAAATAAACTAAAAATAAACCTAAACCTAAACTAAAAAATAATACCTAAAAATAAACTTAAAACCTAAACTTAAAAAATAAAATATAAACCTAAAACTAAAAAAATAAAATAAAAATAAAACTAAACTAAAAAATAAACATAAACCTAAGCCAAACCTTAAAAAATATACTAAAATAAAAAACCTAAACTAAAATAAATAGAACTAAAATAAATAAACCAAACTAAATAAAATAAAAAAAACCTAAATAAAAATATAAAATAAAATAAACTAAAATAAATAAAAAATAAACTAAATAAACCTAAACCAACAGTTTACTTAAATTTTTTTTTAAAGAAAACCTTAAACCCTAAACCCTAAATTCTAAAACCTAAACTATAAAGCCTAAAACTAACACTAAACCCTAAATCCTAAACCATAACCCTAAACATATAACCAAAACCCTAAACCCTAAATCTTAAACCTTAAACCCTAAACTCTAAACCCTAACCCTAACCCTAAACCCTTAAACCCTAAACTAACTCTGAACCGTATAGCCTAAACCCTAAAAACCTTAAATCATAAAGCTTAAACCCTAAACCCTAAACCTAAAACCCTAAACTAACCCTAAACCCTAAGCTAAGCCTAAACCCTAAATCCTAAACCCTAAATCCTAAACCCTAAACCCTAACCTAATCCCTAAACCCTAAAGCCTAAACACAAATCCTAAAACCCAAAATACTAAACCCTAAACTTTAAAACCCTGAACCCTAAAAACCTAAAAACCTAAACCTAAACTAAATAAAACCTAAAAATAAAATAAATAAAAAAACCTAAAGTAAAACCTAAACCTAAACCTAAAAAAAATAAAAAATTAAACTAAACTAAAATAAAATAAAGAAAGACCAAAATTAAAAAAATTAACCTAAGAATAAAAAACCTTAATAAAATAAAAACTAAACGTAAAATAAAAATAAAATAAACTTAAAATAAAATATAATACAAATTAAATAAAATCCTAAACCTAAAAAATAAACCTAAAATAAATAAAAAATAAAAATTAAACCCTAAAACTAAAAAAACTTACACCTAAAATAAAAACAAAATAAATAAAATAAAATAAATCTAAACCTAAACTAAAATAAATAAAACCTAAACTTAAACCTAAACCTAAAATAAATTAAACCTAAACCTAAACCTAAAATAAACTAAACCTAAACCTAAACTTAAGCTAAATAAAATAAAATAAACTAAAAATAAATTTAAACCTAAACTAAAAAAATAACACATAAAAATAAACCAAAATAGAAATCGAAAACCAAAACCTAAAAAAATAAAATAAAAACCTAAACCTAAACCTAAAAATAAAAAATAAAACCTAAACTTAAAATATAAAATAAAAATAAAACTCAACTAAAAAATTAACTTAAACCTAAACTTAAACCAAGAAAATAAACTAAAATAAAAAACCTAAACTAAAATAAATAAACCTAATATAAATAAAAACAAAACTAAATAAAAATAAAAAATAAACCTAAATAAAAATAATAAATAAAATAAACTAAAATAAATAAAAAATAAACTAAATAAACCAAAACCTACTAGTTTACATAATTTAAAAAAAAACCCTCAACCTAAAACCATAAACCCTAAACCCTAAACGCTAATCCTAAACCATAAACCCTAAACTATGAGTCACTATAGCATCCAAGAGGGAGGGTGAATTGGGTGATTTTAAAAAATTTAAAAGTTAAATCTTAAATTTTATGTTTTAGTAGAAAATTAATTTTAGATTTTATAATGATAAGATACAATTCTTAATGCAGTAAAAATAAAAGTACAATAAAGTAAAGAGAGATAATAGCACACAATTTTATGTGGTTCACCAAACCTAAAAAACTCATTCATCCCCACCCCTGCTAGAATCCACTAAATGCAAAATAACTTATAAATAGTACTCTCCTATAACAGGGTGGTTACAACAATTACAATAATATGTACTCTCCTAGAAAGCGGTGAGTACAACCATAATATAAATTTTATAGCACAAAAAGAGAAATACAAAATAATAAATTTTGATAAAATAAATCTCTCCAAATATACCAAGCTATCCAATTCAAAAAGTGATCTCACAACTTATAAATGATCACTTTATAACTTAAAATTTTGGCAAGATAAAATGCTCACTTAATATTGATATGAAATAATAAAATAAATATCTTAAAGTGATCTCACTAAGAGGTTTATGTTATTACAATTTGTAGACTAATATAAAAATGATTTCTAAATAAATTCACAATTTTTTACATAATAAAATAAATTTCAATAAGGAATAATTTATTTTATTTTAACCAAAAAGATGCTTAAATTATGCAAATGATCACAAAATACTTAAATAAAATTAGTATATGATAGATCTAAGTAGCTAGTAAGCTTTTAATTAAAAAGAGAGATCTAGCAAATATGAAAATAATTTCAATACATTAATTTAATTTAAAATGCTTAAAATATACTTCTAAAATAGATCTAAGAATAAATGATCTTTCAAATAAGACTAATGAAGAAATATTTTAAGAAACCAAAAGAAATTTGTAAGAAGATAAAAACAAGTTGAAATAAATCCTACAAACTATCACAAGAGTTTTTCACAAAAAATGATTGAAGAAACTTTGATGTGAAAACTTAGACTTTGATGCCCAAAGACAAATCCACCAAAAAATATAAATTGGAAAGAATAAATAGATGCTAAAATAGTATGAACAACTAAAAATGGGTTAAGATCAAGAAAACAAACTCAAGTAATTTGAGAAAGCTTTAGTTGAAGATGTTGAAGCTTCCAAACCAAGGATTTGATCTTGCAATATTTGGAGAACACTTGGAAGGAAAATCTAAGAAATTTTCTTTAGATTTGGAGGGATTTTGAATTTGAATGAGGAATGCTTTCATGAAGAGAATGAGGCTATTTATAAGCAAGAAGGTCATTTGAATTATTTCAAAAAAATATATTATTCTCTAACATCATTTTATCATATAATAATTTAATATTTAATAAAAATATAATTTTTATTAAATAAATATTAGATTCAAAATGCCAAAATTTTGCTTTTCACATGGGCAAGTCAAAAATAATAGAATATGGCTTTTAATATATTCAAAGCATGTAGCATGCATTCATTATTAAAATTAACTAATGTTTGAAAAGTCATAAAAAATTCAATTTTAATCAAACGTGGGTAGTTTAACCTATCCAATTAAAGGAAAAAAAAATCCAAGGAATCTTGGAGATAAAATTAGATATAAATTCCTTGATTATAAAATGACTTTGGCTAAAAATAGAAAATTATACATATTTTGTTAATTTTGAAATATGATATTTAAATATTATGATATAATTTATATATAATCATACATATGTTAGTTTTCATATAACCTTAAAATTAAATTAAATATTTAATTATATTATGTATATAAACTAATTACACTTAATAGTCATAATTTATTATTTATTTTTTTTTGACAATTCAAATGCTATGTATGAAACATATAATTAAATGTTAATTAGATATATATTTATATAAATTAACCTCACTATTATTATTTCAAATAAAGAAAAATAATATGTCAAGTTGTAAGCAAATTGATTCATGCCAATGAACTCATATGAATTTCTAAGATAGTTATAATTGCATATAAGCTAAAATATTATATCTTGAGCTTCACATTATCCATTTTGATCAATCTTTCATTCTTCTATTCTGGTAATTTCCTCAAACATATTATGAGATGAATTGGATATGTAATTAGCAATTAATTTATCTAAAATGCATAAAACATATATTAGAACATCCAAGCATTTGTATGTTATTATCTAAATTGATTGATTGAACATGAGGCTCATTAAGCCAACAATCTCCCCTTTTGATGATGATAAACTAATGTTGGTATTGATTTTGATGAAGGTTGACCTTTCATCATTGTTTCTAAAAAAATTTCTCTTAAAAAAATTTATGCACAAGAGATGAAATAATGTTGCTCCCCCTAAATGTATGCATGAAATAAACTTAATACTAAGCAACATTTTACTCTTCTCCCCCTTTTGATAATATAAAAAAGTGAGAACAAACTACATATAGTTTTAAATATTAGGATCTAACGTTCCAAGCATGCATCAACAAAAATGTTCTTCTGGTAATGGTTTTGTAAAAATATCTATAATTTGTAAATTGGTACTAATGAAATTAATATTAACATTACATTTCAAAACATGATCCCTAATAAAATGATGTCTAATTTCTATATGCTTGCTTCGTGAGTGCTGGATAGGATTTTTGGTTAAACTAATAGCACTAGTATTGTCACACTAAACTAGAATGTGATCTTACTTAATACCAAAATCTTTAATTGTTTTTTAACCAAAGGACTTGAGCAACATATAACCAAGAGCTTTTGTACTCATCCTCAGTGGATAAAGCTACAATTTTGTTTCCTAGATGACCAAGACATAGATGATCCTAAAATTGACATATGCCTGATGCTTTTTCTATCTACTTTTCATCTAGTAAAATTAATATCTAATAAGCAACCAAATCAAATGATAAAAAATTTTAGATACCATAAACCTAACTTAGTAGTGTCTATCAAATATCGAAAGGTATAAAAGTGAGATTTTGAGGTTGACGCTATTAAATGAGATTCTTTCGGTTTGAAAATGAGCACACAAACAAAAAACAAAAAAATATCAGGCCTACTAGTAGCAAGGTATAAAAGTGAACCTATCATACTCTTATAAAGTTTTTGATCAAGATATTCCTAATTCATCTAAGTCCAATTTTGTAGATTGGATCATAGAAGTTTTACTAGATTTAAATCTTTTCATGTCAAACCTCTGAAGCAATTCATTTGTGTACTTGGTTTGACAGATGAATGTGCCATTTTCTTGTTGCTTCAATTGAAGACCTAAGAAAAAAAATAAGTTCTCCCATCATAGATTCATTTCAAACTCTTTAGACATCAAAGATGAGAACTCATGGCATAAAGATTCATTTGTACTTCAAATAATATATCATCTACATACACTTGTACCATAATCAAATCATCATCTATGCTCTTAAGGAATAAGGTCATCTACTCTACCATTTCTAAATCCATGATCTATCAAAAGTTACATAACTATCATACCAAGCACGAGGAGCTATTTTAAACCATATAAGGCTTTCTTTTATACACATGATTTGGAAAATCAAGGCTCTCAAATCTAGGTGGTTGCTCTACAAATACATCTTGGTCAATAAATCCATTCAAAATGCACTCTGACATCCATTTGAAAAAGTTTAAAATCCCTAAAATAAGCAAGGAGTAACCTAATAGCTTCTAGTCTGCTACAAAAGATTCTTCAAAATCTATACCTTCAACTTGTGTGAACCCTTGTGTAACTAAACTAGCTTTATTTCTAATAATACAACCTTAATTATCTAGCTTATTCCTAAAGACCCATTTTGTTCCAATGATATTTTGATATTTTGTTCTTGGGACTAATTCACAAACATCATTTCTTACAAATTGATTTAACTCCTCTTTCGTCGCAATAATCCAAAAAATATATTTCTTCTAAATTTTAGGTTCAACCTCGATAAAAATGTTGAATGATCTACAACCTTTCTACTATGTCTTCTAGTCATAACTCCTTTTGAAGGATCTCCTATAATTAGTTCTTTTGGATGATTTTTATTATATTTCCATTCTTTAGGCAATGAATCATCCACATTATCTTCTAAAAATATTTTCTTAAGATTATCAATCTCTTCATCACTCACTTCATTTCTAATGGGTTCATCTAAATTTTCATCAAAAATAATATGTATTGATTCTTCTACAATCATTTTTCTCTTATTGAAAACTCTAAGATCTACTAGATCCTAAGAAAATACCATCATTTGATTTGCAATCAAACTTACCTAGATTTTTTTCCATTATTAAAAATAAAGCTTTTACATCCAAATACATGAAAGTGTTCAATCTTAGGCTTTTCAAAAAAATATTCATAGGGTGTCTTCTTCAAAATTGGTCTAACATAGATCCTATTCATCATATAACATGCGATTTACTACTTTTGCCCAAAATATTTTGGCAATTTATACTCATCAAGCATATATCTACTTAATTCAATTAATATTCTATTTTTCTTTCTTCTACTCATTTTATAGAAAAATTATGTCTAATCCCATGTTCCTCACAATAATCCTCAAATAATTTATTTTCAAATTCACCACCATGATCGCTTTGAAACCTATTAATCAAGGCCTTGTTCTTTGAATATATTTAAAAATCTTCTAAACTAACCAAAAACATCATCCTTGTAAGTTACAAATAAAACCCAAGTATATCTAGAGAAATCATCAACAATCACAAAATCATATATTTTAAGCTAGTGGTATTAATTGGACCAAACAAATCCATGTGCAACAATTCTAGAGGTCTAGAAGTAAAACAATATTTTACTTTTAAATAAGCTTCTAGAATGCTTACCATGAATACATGCATCACAAACATAGTTTGAATGAAAATTTAATTTAGGCAATCCAACTACTAAATCAAGTTTAGCAATTTTATTAAGTGTGTAAATGTTAATATGCATAGTCTCCTATGCCATAACTATATATCAACATGAGTGCTTTTAAAATAAAGTAAATTTAAATTAACATCATGAAAGCTATCTAAATCAATGACATAAATATTTTATGTCTTTTTCCTACTAAGAAAACATTTTCATTATTTTTATAATACAATATGATGTATGAAATACTACATTAAAACCATTATCACATAATTGACTAATAGAAATTAAATTATGTTTTAATCCTTCTACTAGAAAACTTTATCTAAAGTGATAGAATTCTCACTAATACAAACCAATACAATGATCTTTCCCTTGCATTATCTCCATATGTAGCAAATCCTCCATCACTTGATTTTAAAGTTGTGAATTTATCTTTATCTCCGTCATATGTCTTGAACATCCACTCCAAGTACCTCCTTTGATTTTTTCTTTGAAGGCATTCCTACAAAAAAAATCACATGTTAAGTTTTGGAACCCAAACATGTTTTGGGTCCACATTCTAAATTTGAGCAAGATATCTAGCATGTGGTTTGGTAGTGCTTGTACCTTTGGTACCCAAACATAAGATGATTTCTTATTATTTTGTAATTTAGATGCAAAGAAATCAAATGAAATATGCCCTTTTTATCATAATAGTTTCCAAACATTAGTGTTTGCATATGGCTTAGCATAATTATAAGGTATATGAGTGGGATGTGTATGATGCAAATAATTTTTATTAAATGTCTTACTGATGAAGCATTATAATGAACTTGTGATTTCAAACATAATTCTAATCTTACTTTTAACAAGATATTCTCTTTCAAGTTTACATACATGTAAGGAACAATTTAATAAAAATTAGCTTTTTTTTTAAATTATCACATTTATTTTAAATCACAAAATTCATATCTAAATTTTTATGTTATTTTTTCAATGGTTTTGTATTTTCTTTTAATTTTTTATATTCAATAACTAAATCATTAAAAGCACCATCTAATTCATCATAAGATATATCATTACATACCTCTTGAGAATCTAAGTCAGATTCTCCCTTTGCCATAAGACATATGTCAATTCTTCATCTGATGAGCAAGTACTTCATTTATTTGAATCTAGGTCGGCCCATAAAGCCTTCTTCTTCTTCTTATAGTACTTTTTCTCCCTCATATTTTTTCTTCTTTCCACATCAATCTTATTCTTCTTTGATTCAACAAGTTCTGAACAATCACCTCTTTTGTGTCCAGGCTTATTACATTGGTAGCAAATGTTCCCTTAACCTATAGGAAATTTCTTAATTTGAAATTTATAGTTTTTAGATTTTTTATACCTTTGATTCTTCTTCTTTACAAGTTCCCAAGCCTTTTAGATAGCATGACCACCCCATCACTATCACCATATGATCTTGAGGTGTTATGCTCATCACTATCATCAACTTGTAATGCAATGGCTTTTCCTTTCTCCTTCTCCCTTTTGCCGAAGTTATCCATCTTATCCCTTTGAACAAATAACATGTTCATGTGCTATCAAAGAACCCAAAAGATCAAATGGATAAGTAGATAAATCCTTAGCTTCACTAATAGTTTTAGCTTCCCATTCTTTTGGAAGACATCTAAGAATCTTATAGACTACATCTTGATTCCTATATGTTTTTCCAAGAGAATGCAATGTGTTAATTATTTTCATGAATCTAGTACATATCAAATAGATTCACAAGGAGACATATGAAATAACTCATATTCATGAACAAGTCTATTTATGTGAGCATCGCTAACTTCACTAGTTCTTTCATAAGTTATAATGAGTTTATCTCATTTATTTTGATACTAAACATAGAAATTTTCATGTAATCATCAAGTAATAAAGCACAATGTAAAGTATTACAAGCCCTAGCAATTAATTCATCGAAGTTCTCTTTCATAGTCCATTCCTCAAAAGGTTTTTCTACTTTAATGCCATTTACTCTAGGTGTATGATATTGATGTGTCAACATGTACATGCATGCATCTTGACCTCTTAAAATGTACTAATTCTATTTTTCCAATAATCGATGGTACACTATCTAAAAGTGGAAGTAATAAAAGCTAAGACCTAAGTTGGTGTTGAATTGGGTGATATTAAAAATTTTAAAAGTTAAATATTAAATTTTAAGTTTTAGTAGAAATTTAATTTTAGATTTTATAATGACAAGATACAATTCTTAATGCAGCAAAAATAAAAGTACAGTAAAGTAAAGAGAGATAATAGACACACAATTTTTATGTGGTTTAGCCAAAGCCCAAAATCGACCAACGTCCATGCCTAGCCACCCCTGACTAAGAATACACTAAATGAAAAATAGCTTACAAATAGTACTCTCCAATAACGGGGTGAGTACAACCCCTACAACAATATGTACTACCCTACAAAGGGGCGAGTACAACTCCAATATAAATTTTACAGCATGAAAAGAAAAATACAAAATAATAAATTTTGATAAAATAAATCTCTGACAAATATACCAAGCTATCCAATTCAAAAGTGATCTCACTACTTATAAATGATCATTACAATTTAAAATTTTGGCATGATAAAATGCTCACTTAATATTGATAAGAAATAATAAAATAAATATCTTAAAGTGATCTTACTAAGATGTTTATGTTATTACAATTTGCAGACTAATATAAAAAAATTTCAAAATAAATTCACAATATTATTTTGCACAATAAAATAAATTTCAGCAAGAATAATTTATTTTATTTAAACCGAAAAGATACTTTCAATTAATGTAAATGATGACAAAATACTTAAATAAAATTAGTATATGATAGATCTAAGTAGGCTAGTAAGCTTTTAATTAAAAAGAGAGATCTAGTAAATATGAAAATAATTTCAGCATAATAAATTAATTTAAAATGCTTAAAATATACTTATTAAATAGATCTAAGAATAAATGAAACTTTCAAATAAGACTAATGAATTAATATTTCAAGAAACCAAAAGAAATTTGTATGAAGATAAAAATTTCAACAAGTTGAAAAAAATCCAACAAACTATCACAAGAGTTTTTCACAAAAAAAATGATTGAAGAAACTTTGAGGTGAAAACTTTAACTTTGATGTCAAAAAGACTAATCCACCAAAAAAATATAAATTGGAAAGAATAAATAGATGGAAAAATAGTATGAACAACTAAAAATAGATTAAGATCAAGAAAAGAAACTCAAGTAATTTGAGAAAGCTCACTTAGTTGAATATGTTGAAGCTTCTAAACCTAGGATTTGATATTGCAATATTTGGAGAACCCTCGAAGGAAAATCTAGGAAATTTTCTCTGATTTGTCGAGGGATTTTGAATTTGAATGGGAATGCTTTCATGAAGAGAATGAGGGCTATTTATAAGCGAGAAGGTCATTTTGAATTATTTCAAAAAATATATTATTCTAACATCATTTTATCATATAATAATTTAATATTTAATAAAACATAATTGTATTAAATAAATGTTAAACTCAAATACCAAAATTCTATTCACATGGGCAAGTCAAAAAATAATAAAATATGGCTCTTAATATATTCAAAGCATGTAGCATGCATTCATTATTAAAATTCTAATGTTTGAAAAGTCATAATAAATTCAATTTTAGTCAAATGTGGGTCATGTAACCTATCTAATTAAAGGAAAAAAAATTCAAAGAACTGGAGATGAAATCGATATAAATTCCTTGATTATAAAATGACTTTGGCTAAAATACTACATTCAACATATATTTTTGTTAATTTTGAAATATGACATTTAAATATTATGATATAATTTATATATAATCATACATATGTTAGTTATCATATAAACTCAAAATTAAATTAAAATATTTAATTATATTAAGTATATAAACTAATTATAGTCAATAATCATAATTTATTATCATTTCTTATTTTGATAATTCAAATGTCGTATGAAACATATAATTGAATGTTAATTAGATATAGATTTATAGAAATTAACCTAATTATCATTATTTCAAATAAATATAAATAATAAGTTAAGTTGTGAGCAAATTGATTCATGCCAATGAACTCATATGAATTTCTAAGATAGTTATAAATGCATATAACCTAAAATATTGTATCTTTCACATTATCCATTTTGATCTTTCATTCTTCTGTTTTCAACTTCCTCAAACATATTATGAGATGTATTGATATGTAATTAGCAATTAATATATGTGAAACACATAAAACATACATTGGAACATCCAAGCATTCGTTTGTTATCATCAAAATTGATTGGATTGAACATGAGGCTCATTAAGCCAACATAAACCCCAAACCCTAAACCTAAAGTTACTAAATAAATTTAAAAATAAACCTAAAACCTAAAACCTAATAAAACTAAACCAAAACCTAAACCCAAAGAATGGTCGAACCTTCACTAAGAAGAAAATCACCATCAACTGCTCGCCTAGATATGGCGGGAGGCAAGGAGGTGGCGACATCGCATGGTGGGGGGGATCTAGAGGTGGTGGATATGGAGGTGGTGGAAGTGGTTATGGAGGCTGCGGGAGGTTACCATGGTGGTGGTGGAGGGATGAGGATATAATGGTGGATCCCACTACTGAGAGGCCGTTGGTTCTAATGGGAATTGGAGAAACTACAATGGTCGATGATCTATTCTTATGGAACTGCCTTTATAGAAGATGGTTCTAGTTATCTAGGGTTTTCTTATTAGCTATGCATGCCCATTTTTATCTATGTCATGTTGTGTCTTAGAGAACTTGGTGTGTTACTTTGATGAAATCAAAAGAATAAATGTTTAATTTGAATTTGTTCTCTGCTAAAAAATAACCAAAATTCTAAACTAACTAAACCCTAAACCCTAAAAGCTAAAAAGCTAAACCTTAACTAAATAAAACCTAAAAAATAAAAATATAAAAAACCTAAACCATAATAAATAAAATAAAATAAAATAAAAACATAAACTAAACCTAAACCTAAACTTAAAAAAGAAAAAATAAAACTTAACTAAAAGAAAATAAATAAAACCTAAACTAAACTAAAAAATAAAAAAACCTAAATAAAATAAAATAAACCTAAAATAAAATTAAAATAAATTATAAATAAGATAAAATAAAAACTAAATAAAACTTAAATCTAGATAATAAACCAAAATAAATAAAACCTAAAAAATAAATAAAATAAAATCTAAACCCTAAACTAAAATAAAACCTAAACCAAAAATAAAAATAAACTAAACCTAAACCTAAAATAAAATAAGCTAAACAAAAATGAATAAAACCTAAACCTAAAACTAAAATAAACAAAACATAAATCTCAACCTAAACTAAATAAAATACCTTAAAATAAAAATAAACCTACACCTATACTAAAAATAAACCTAAAATAAATCCAAAATAAACTTAAAACTAAACCTAAAAACTAAATAAAAGCTAAACATAACCTAAAATAAAAAAATAAAACCTAAACCTAAAAAATAAAATAAAAATAAAACTAAATTGCAAAATAAACCTAAACCTAAAAAATAAACTAAAATAAAAAACCCAAACTAAAATAAATAAACCTAAAATAAATAAACTAAATTAAATAGAAACTAAAAAGAATAAATCAAAATAAAAAAATAAATTAAACTAAAATAAATAAAAAATAAACTAAATACACCTAAACCTGCTAGTTTACTTTGTTTAAATAAAATAAAATAAATAAAATAAAAATAAAAATAAACCGTAACCTGAAACCCTAAACCCTAAACCCTAAACCTTAAAACCCTTAACCCTAAATCGTAAACTCTAAATCCTAAAGCTTAAACCCTAAACCCTAAACACAAAACCCTAAAACCTAAACCCTAAACCCTAAATTAACCTTAAACCCTAAACCCTAAACCCTAAACCCTAAAATGTAAATCGTAAAACCCTAAACCTTAAACCATAAACTAACCCTAAACCTTAAAAACTTTAAACCCTAAAGCCTAAAGCCTAAACCTTAAACCCTAAACCCTAAATTAACCTTATAACCTAAGCTAACCCCAAACCTTAAACCCTAAACCCTAAACCCTAAAAACCCTGTACAATAAAGCCTAAACACTAAACGCTAAACCTAATCCCTAAACTCACTCCTAATCCTAAACCTTAACCTAAAATCTAAAACCTAAACCTAAATAATAAAACCTAAAAATAAAATAAATGAAAAAACCTAAACTAAAATAAAAAAACTCTAAACTCTAAAATTACAACCCTAAATGTTAAACCCTAAACCCTAAACCCTAAAAAACCCTAAATCTTAAACCTTAAAAACCATAAACCCTAATGCCAAAACACTACACCCAAACCCTAAACCTTAACCCTAAACACTAAACCTTAAAACACTAGACCGTAAAGCCCTAAACCCTAAACCTTAAACCCTAAACCCTAAAAACCTAAAAACCCTAAATCCTAAACCCTAAACCCTAAACCCTAAAACTAACCCTAACCCTGAACCCTAAAACTATAACCCTAAACGCACAACCCTAAACCCCAAACCTTAAACCTAAACTAAACTAAAATAAATAAATAATATATAAACTAAATAAATAAACTAAATAAACTAAAATAAACATAAAAATAAATAAAAAAATAAAGTAATTAAAAATAAACTAAATAAACTAAGCCTAAATTAAAATAAAAATAAAAATAAACTAAACTAAACTAAATAAACCTAAACTAAATAAAAATAAACCTAAAATAAAAATAAATAAATAAAATATACCTTAAAATAAAACCTAAAACATAAATAAACTAAAATAAATAAATAAATAAATAAAATAAATATATAAACAAATAAAAATAAACTAAAAAAATAAATAAACTTAAACCTAAATTAAATAAATCAAAAAACAAACCTAAAATAAAATTGAATAAACTTAAATAAATAAATAAATAAATAAAATAAACTAAATAAAATTAAAATAAATAAAATAAAAAACCGAAACCTAAACCTAAACAAAATTATAAAAAATAAACTAAATATATAAAAATAAAAAAAATAAAAATAAATAAAGTAAATAAAAATAAACTAAGTAAGCCTAAACCTAAATTAAACTATATAAATAATAATAAATAAAATAAACTAAACTAAACTAAAAAATAAATAATCAAACCCTAAACATAAAAATAAATAAAATAAAATAAAAATAAAGTAAACCTAAAATAAATGAATAAATAACATAAAATAACCTAAATTAAAAAAAATTATCCTAAACTAAATAAACAAAATTTAATAAACTTAAACATAAACCTAAATAAAGTAAAATAAAAATAAAATAAAATAAATAATTAAATAGAAATAAATAAATAAACTAATTAAACTAAGCTAAATAAACTCTAAAATAAAAAATAAAGTAAAATAAAAATAAAACATAAACTAAATAAACTAAAATGAAATAAAAAATAAAGTAAACTAAAATAAATAAACTAAACTACAACCTAAACCTAAATAAAAGAAATAAAAATAAACTAAATAAATGTAAATAAATAATGTAAAAATAAAATAAGCCAAACTACAATAAAATAAACTTAAAAATAAACTAAACTAAACTAAATAATTAAATAAACCTAAACCTAAAAATAAAAATTAAATAAACCTAAACCTAAACCTAAATATAAAATAATATAAAAATAAACCTAAAATCAAAACTTTACCTAAAATAATAATAAAAATAAATTAATTAATAAATGCTAAAATTAAATAAAATTTAAAAAAAAAACATAAAAAAATAAAAAAATAATCCATAAACCCAAAACTAACCCTAAACTAACCCTAAACCATAAAGCCTAAACCCTTAAAACCCTAAACCCTAAAGCCTAAACACTAAACTGTAAATTAACCCAAAATCCTAAGCTAAACCTAAGCCCTAAACCCTGTACGCTAAACCCTGAAAATCCTAAACCCTAATGCCTAAACACTAAACCCTAAACCCTAAACTCTAAATCCTCACCCTAAACCCAAAACTATAAAATGCTAAACCCTAAACCTAAACCTAAAAAATAAAACAAAATAAAAACCTGAAGTAAAACCAAAACCTAACCTTAAAATGAAAATAAAATAAAAAATAAAAAATAAACTAAAATAAAATAAATAAAAACCTAAACTAAACTAAAAAAATTAAAAACTTGAATAAAATAATAAACCTAAAATAAAAAATAAAATAAAAAAAATAAAATAAAATAAAATAAAATTAAATAAAACATAATAAATAAACATAAAAATAAAACCTAATAAAAATAAAAAATAAAACCTAAACCTAAAATAAAAAAAATAAAATAAACCTAAACCTAAACAAAAATAAACTAAACTAAAATAAATAAAACCTAAACCTAAACCTAAAATAAACTAAACCTAAATCATGGAGTAAATTAAATAAAAGAAGCTAAAAATAAACCTAAAATAAAAGCATAAACTTAAACCTAAAAAAATAAAATAATAAGCTAGACCTAAACCTAAAAATAAAAAATAAAACCTAAACCAAAAAAATAAATTAAAAATAAAACAAAACTAAAAATAAACATAAACATAAACCTAAAACTAAATAATGAACTAAAATAAAAAACCAAAACTAAAGTAAATAAAGTAAACTACAAAAAATAAAAAATAAACCTAAATAAAAAAAACTAAAATAAACTAAATAAATAAACTAAACTAAATAAAAATAAATAAATAAACCTAAACTAAATTAAAACTAAAATAAACTAAATAAATAAAAAATAAATAAACTACATAAACAAAAATAAAGTAAACTAAATAAACTAAATAAATAAAATGAACCAAAACCAAATAAGTAAAAATAAACTAAAATAATCCTAAAATAAATTAAAATAAATAAAACAAACTAAAATAAATAAAATAAAACTAAACTAAATAAATAAAAATAAATAAGCCTAAAAAAAGTAAACTAACCTAAAAAAATAAACTAAAATAAAACCTAAACCCTAAAACTAGAAAAACTAAACTAAATAAAATAAACTGAACCTCCACCTCACACAAAAATAAAAAAATAAAAAAATAAAAAAGAAACCAAAAAAATAATAATAAAATAATAAAACTAAATAAAAAACTAATATGAATAAATAAATAAAATAAATTAATTAAATAAACTAAATAAATAAATAAAATTAACGAAAATTAACTAAATAAACAAAACTAATCTAAACAAAACTAACATAAAATAAATAAAATAAAGTAAAAACCTAAATTAAATAAACTAAATAAAACTAAACCTAAAATAAACTAAACTAAATAAACTAAAAAATAAATAAACATAAACCCAAATAAATAAAAATAAAAATAAACTAAATAAAAACCTAAACAAAATAAACTAAATAAAATAACAAAATAAGTAAAATCTACTAAATAAATAAAAAAATAAACAAATAAACAAATAAACCTAAACGAAAATAAACTAAACTAAATAAATAAACTAAATAAATAAACTAAACTAAATAAAATATATAAATAAAAAACCTAAGATAAATAAAATAAAAAACCTAAACATAAATGAATAAACTAAAATAAACAAAACTAAAAATAAACTAAACTGAAAATAAATAAACCTAAACCTAAAAGAAGCTAAAAAAGCCTAAAGAAATAATATATAAAAATAAATCTAAATAAATAAACTAAATAAAAATAAACCTAAACCTAAAATAAAAAGTAAATACAAAAAAACTAAATAAACTAATTAAACTAAACTAAAAATAAACTAAAAGTAAAAATAAAATAAATAAACTAAAATAAAACCTAAACTAAATAAATATAAGAAAATAAATAAATTAAAATAGAATTAAATAAAAAATAAACTAAACTAAATAAAATAAAATAAATAAACCTAAACCTAATTAAAAAATAAACTAAAATAAATTAAACCTAAACAAAAAAATAAACTAAATAAAAAATAAATAATCAAACTAAAATATATAAATAAATTAACTTAAATAAAATAAACTAAAATAAAAATAAAAAAACCTAAACAAGATTAACATAAACCTAAATAAAATAAACCTAAAAATAAACTAAACTAAATAAAATAAATCTAAGCCTAAACCTAAACTAAACATAAACTAAATAAAATTAAACTAAACCTAAACATAAAATAAATAGATAAGAAAATAAACAAAATAATCTAAAATAAGCTAAAAATAAATAAACCTAAAAAAATAAAATAAATCAAATTAAACCTATACCTAAATGAAAACTAAATAAAAATAAAATAAATAAAGTAAAATAAATAAACTAAAAAAAAATAATTAAAACATGAACTAAAAATAAATTAACTAAACTAAACTAAAAACATAAAAAAATAAACTAAAAATTAAAAGATAAAAAAATATAAATAAACAAAATAAATATAAAAAACTAAATAAAAAATAAATTTTTTTAAAAAAAAACCTAAATTAAAAAGATAATAAATAAGATAAAGTAAATAAAAATAAAATTAAATAAAATTAATAATAAATAAACACTAAACCTAAATGAAATAAAAATAAAAATAAACCTAAAATAAATAAAACTTAAACCTAAACCTAAACCTAAACCTAAACTTAAATAAAATAAACTAAAAAAAAAAAGTAAAAACCTAAATAAATTAATAAACTAAATAAAGTAAACTAAAATGAAAAATAAAACAAAAACCTAAACCTAATCCTATAATAAACCTAAACTAACCTAAATAAATAAAGAAATAAACTTAAACCTAAACTAAAATAAAATAAAATAAAATAAACTAAAAATAAATAAACTAAATTAAATAAATAAACCTAAAATAAACTAAATGAAAATAAAATAAAATAAAATAAATAAACCTAAATAAACTAAACTAAACTAAATAAACCTAAATAAACTAAACGAAATAGAAAACCTAAACTAAATTAAAATAAACTTAAATAAATAAAGAAACAAAAATAAACTAAATATACCTAAATAAAAAAATAAACAAAATAAAAAATAAATAAAATAAAATAAAATAAACTAAACTAAACTAAATAAATAAATAAAATTAAAATTAAAATAACTAAATAAATAAACTAAATAAAATAAATAAATAAACTAATATATACTAAATAAACTAAATAAAATAATAATAAAAATAAACCTAAACCTAAACCTAAATAAACTAAACAAAACCTACAAAAAAAACTAAATAAATCTAAACCTAAACCTAAACTAAACTAAATAAACCTAAACTTAAACTAAAATTAAATAAATAAAAATAAACTAAAAAAATAAAGAAACTAAGTAAACTAAATAAATCCTAAATAAACTAAATAAACCTAAAAAATATTAAACAAACTAAAGTAAAATAAATAAAATAAAAATAAAATAAATTTACCTAAATAAAAACAAGAAAAAAGTTAAACAAATAAACTTAAACCTAAACCTAAAATAAATTAACTAAATAAAACAAATAAACCTAAAAGCCTAAATAAAGATAAAAATAAAAATAAACTGAACCAAACTAAATTATCCAAAACTAAACTAAAATAAAGCTAAAATAAAAATAAATAAAATAAAATAAATTTAAAAAATAAAACCTAGAACCTAAGTAAATTAAATTGAAAATGAAAATAAATAAATAAATAAAAATAAAAAAAACTAAAATAAATTAATAAACCAAAACCTAAACTAAATAAAGAAAATAAACCTAAAATAATATATAATAAACCTAAATAAATAAAATAAACTAAATTAAAAATAAAATAAATAAAAATAACAAACCTAAACCTAAACCTAAACTAAACTAAAAAAAAAATTTTTAGATAAAAATAAATAAGGTAATTAAAAAAAACTAAATAAACCTCAACTAAACTAAATAAATAAAAATAAATAAAATAAACTAAATTAAAAATAAAATAAATAAAAATAACAAACCTAATCCTAAACCTAAACTAAAATAAAAAAAAAATTTAAGATAAAAAAAATAAAGTAAATAAAAACAAACTAAATAAACCTAAACTAAACTAAATAAATAAAAATAAATAAAATAAACTGAAATAAAAAAAATAATTAACCCTAAAATTAAATATAAATAAAATAAGATAAAAATAAAATAAACTAAAAATAAATAAAATAAAATAAAAATAAAATAAAAAAATTAAAATAAACTAAATAAAAAATTAAGCATAAACTAAATCAAACCTAAAAAAGCAAAATAAAACTAAATAAACTAAACTAAATAAATAAATCTAAACCTAAACCTAAATAAACTAAAATAATAATAAAATAAATAATAAAAAAAATAAATAAATAATAAATGAAAATCAAATATACAAAAAATTATTAAACTAAAAACTAAACTAAATGAACCCTAAAATAAACTAAAAACTAAACTAAATAAAATAAACTAAAATTAAAATAAAAAATAAACCTAAAAATAAAATAAACCTAAATAAAACTAAATAATCTAAATAATCTAAACTAAAATAAATAAGCTAAACTGAAACCTAAACCTAAATAAAAATAAACTATATAATCCAAAATAAATAAAGTGAAAATAAAATAAGCTAAACTAAAATAAAATAAACCAAAAATAAATTAAACTAAACAAAATAAATAAACAAAAACAAAAATATAATAAAAATAAACCTAAACTTAAAGATAAAATGATATAAAAATGAACCTAAAAAATACACCTAAACCTAATATAAAAAAATAAAAAAAAGCCCTATAATAAAAAATGAAAAAATAAAACCCTAAACCTTAAACCCTAAGCTAACCCTAAACCCTAAACCCTAAACCCTATACCCTAAACCCTAAAACCATAAATCCTAAACCCTGAGCTAACAGTAAACCGTATACCCTAGAAGCTAAAAACCCTAAACTCTAAAGCTTAAACCCTAAACCCTAAACTAAACCTTAATCCTAAGCTAATCCTATACCTTAAACCCTAAAAACCTAAAACCCTAAAGCCTAAACACTAAACCCTAAACCCTAAACCATAAACCCTAACTCTAAACCCTAAACCTTAAAACCCTAAACCCTAAACCTAAACCTATAAAATAAAATAAAATAAAAATATTACCCTTAACTTAAAAAAAATAATAATAAAAAATAATAACTAAACTACAATAAAATAAATGAGAACCTAAACTAAACTAAAAATAATAAAAAACACTAAATAAAATAAAAACTAAACCTAAAATAAAAATAAAATAAACTTAAAATAAAAATTAAATAAAAAGTAAATAAATACCTAAACCAAAAAAATAAACCTAAAAATTAATAAAAAATAAAACCTTTACCCTAAACTAAAAAAAAAACTTGAACTTAAAATAAAAATAAAATAAACCTAAACTAAGATAAACTAAACTAAAATAAATAAAACCTAAACCTGAACCTAACTAAACTAAATCTAAACCTAAACCTAAACTAAATAAAATAAAATAAACTAAAAATAAACCTAAACCTAAACTAAAAAATAATACCTAAATTAAACCTAAAATAAAAACCAAAAAGCTAAACCTAAAAAAATAAAATAAAAACCTAAACCTAAAACTAAAAATAAAATATAAAACTTAAACCTAAAAATTAAAATTAAAATATAACTAAACTTAAAAATATAAACCTAAACCTAAACCTAAACCTCAACCTACTAAATAAACTAATATAATAAAACCTAGAATGAATAAACTAAACTAAATATAAATAAAAATAATCCTAAAGAAAACTAAAAAATAAAATAAACTAAAATAAATAAAAAATAAACTAAATAAACTAAGTAAACATAAACCTACGAGTTTGCTTAATTTAAAAAATTAAAAATAAAAATAAAACCCTAAACCCTAAACCATAAACCCTACACCTAGAACCCTAAACCCTAAAATCTATAACCCTAAACAACAAACCCTAAACCCCAAACCTTAAACCCTAAACCCTAAGCAATAAACTCAAAAAAATGAAAAAACTTAAACCTAAACTAAATAAAACCTAAAAATAAAATAAAGAAAAAATATAAACCTAAATAAAAATATAAACTAAAAACCTAAACTAAAACCTAAACATAAACCAAAACCAAAAAAATATAATAAAATAAAAAATAAAACTAAACTGAAATTAGATAAATAAAAACCTAAACTAAACTAAAACATAAAATAACCTAGAAATAAAAAACCTAAATAAATTAAAAACTAAACATAAAAAAATTAAAGCTAAAATATAAATTAAATAAAAATCTCAACCTAAAAAATAAACATACAAATAAATAAAAATAATACCTAAACCTTAAACTAAAAAAAACTAAACCTAAAATAAAAAAAATAATCCAAAACCTACACTAAAATAAATAAAACCTAAACTTAAACCTAAAATAAACTAAACATAAACCCTGAATTAAATAAATAGAATAAACTAAAAATAAACCTAAACCTAAACTAATAAATATAACCTAAAAATAAACCTAAACCTAGAAAAAGAAAATAAAAACCTAAACTTAAACCTAAAATTAAAGAAATAAAACCTAAACCTAAAAAATTAAATAAAAATAAAACTAAACTGAAAAATAAACATAAGCCTAAACCTAAACTTAGAAGCAAAAAAAAAACTAAACTAAAATAAATAAATTTAAAATAAATAAATCAAACTAAATAAGAATAAATAATTGACCTAAATAAAAATAAAAAATTGACCTAAATAAAAATAAAAAATTGAAATAAACTAAAATAAATAATAAATAAACTAAATAAACCTAAACTTGCCAGTTTACTTATTTCTTTTTTAAACCATAAACCCTAAACCCTAAACCCTAAATCCTAAACCCTAAACCCTAAATGCTAAAACTAACCCTAGACCCTGAAGCCTATACCTACAACTTTAAGTTAACCCTAAACTTTAAGAATGGGCAGAACCTTGATGGCCGAAACATTATTGTCAATTGGGCTAAATCTAGATCTAGCGGTGTCGGCAAAGGTGGATGCAGCAGTTATCATAGTGTTGGTTGGGGGATCTAGAGGTGCTTGTGGATGTGGAGGTGGTGGTCAGAGCAGTGGTGATAATGGAGGCAGGAGGAGCGATGGAGATGGTGGCGAGGGGAGATCGATGGATATGATCCGCTACTCGAGAGGTACTACGAAACTAAATAATAGTTGATTTGATCTATTACTTATGGGACTATGTCTTTATAGTAGAGACGATTCTACTTATCTAGTGTTTTGATTTTCAGATTAGTCCTCATTTTTATGTCATCGCCAGTGTCTTAAAAACTTGGGATGCTACTTGGTTTATGAAATCGAATAGAAAAAAATGTTGAATTTGAATTTATTCTTTATTAAAAGAAACCTTAAACCCTAAACAAAAAACTCTAAACCCTAAACACTAAACTAAAACATAAACCATAAACCATAAATCATAAACCTAAACCCTAAACCCTAAACCCTAAACCCTAAACTCTAAACCTTAAAAACCTTAAACCATAAACATTAAACCCTAAACCCTAAACCATGAAGCCTAAACCCTAAACACTAAACTTTAAATCCTAAACCCTTAACCTTAAACCCAAAACCCTAAACCCTAAAACCCTAAACCCTAAACCCTAAACCCGAATCTTAAAACCATAAACCTTAATCCCTAGAACCTACAACCCTAAACCCTCAACCCGAAACATTAAACCCTAAATCCTAAACTAGCCATAAACCCTAAACCCTAAACTAACCCTAAACCCTAAACCTTATACTAACCCTAAACCGTAAACTTTAAACTTTGAATAAAGATGTCATTAGGGGTAAATCCAAAGAATGACTTAATCTTAACATAGTTATGGTAGCTAAAGAAAATGTCTTCAAGCAACTTTCCCTTGCCTCTTGGAGATTTGAATACCCTAAACCATAACCCTAAATCATATTATAATACCATATATTATAGTATAATGTATCATCATATCTTTGAGCATGTAGTGATGTGTTTTTGGATGTTATAAGATGTTTTGAAATGTTTTAGTATATTACGGTATTATGCCCTATAGTCTATATTAATATAAATAAAAAAATATTGATTTAATAAATTAGATGATGAAATTTGCTAAATTTGAAGTGGGAATTAGCTGTAGTACCAAAGGTGTGCATACCACTTGTAGTCTAAAAAGTAAGATTTTATGTTCAAAATAAATATTATATGTTGTAGCTTAGTATAGCATCATATATTATAATATATTATTCTATGCATTTTAAATTCTTTTAGTATTTTACAATCATCTAGTTGAGCCTACACTAGCATTATTTATAAAAATGTTGATTCAGACTTTAAAATGGTGAAATTTGGCCAAATTCATAATAAGTAAAGCATGGCATCATAATATATTATTTTAATTTAAAATATATAAGTGATACAACTAAAATATATAGTTTTTTATTATTTAGACTAATTTTATGATTTTTTATCTTAAGCAATCCCTTGTGATGTGATATGCAATATAACATAATATAATATAATATGTTATAGTGTATTATAATATAGGATGCCATAACATAGTGTAGCATCATGCATTATAGCATATATTGTGTATTATGACTTGTTGTTTAGCATATTTAGTTTGTTATAGTATGATGTAATAGAGTTTGTACTGGTATAATTCACAAAAATATTGATTTATAGGCTAAGATGGTGGGATTTGGCCAAATTTAAGGTAAGCTTTAGGGAACATCATTGGGGGTGTGCTATGCTGTGTCATTTAATCAATAGAATGGAATTTTGCATCCTAAATAAATGTTCATTTTTCAACCAAATTTTATATATTTTTTACTTAGAGTGATTCATTTTATGATGTAATGTAAGATAATATGTTATATGAAATCATATTAAAATATAATGTACATAACAATATAACACATATATATGAATGTGGTGGTGCGATACTAACTACTATTCTACATTTTAGTATGTTTTACTTTTGTTATGATACATTGGGTCAAAACTCACATAAATGTTAATTTGAAGGTTGAGATTGAAGAATTTGGCCAAATTCAAGACAAAACCAAGAAGCAACACAAAAATTTTGCTATTTTGTACCATTTCTAATAAAAAAATAACAATTTTACATCCAAAATGAACATTATTCATATTTTGTGATAATTTTGTTATTTTTTCTTTTAAGTGATTCTAAAGAGGTCTAATGTTAGACAATATATTATATTATAACAAATTATAATATAGCATCATATATTTTAATATAATATAGTGTGTTAATTCCTAAACCCTAATATATTTTGCCTGATATTGTATAGTTAGTTTGAGCTTGCACCATCACAAATCATAAAATGTTGATTACAATGTTAAGATGATGTAATTTGAATGAATACACTATTAGGCTTTTGGTTGAAGTATTAAAGGTGTGCATAACAAAAGAAATAAGATTTTATGAGAATTCCATGTCAAAGACATGGAGGAGATTGGCTAGGGGATCACACATGCATTAGACATGACATGTGAGGGGTCTATGTCGAGGACATAGAAGTAGAAAATCTGTTGAGGTTAAGGTTTGAATTTAATTTGATTATATGATTTATGGAAAAAAGATCCACTGGGCATAAAAATCTATAATCCACCAGGGATTAAGATCGAATTGACTTTAATTTGTTTTGTTTTAATTGATGTGGAGGCGCATCTGCTAGATATATGGGCTCGAGTCTGCTGGGGATTGGGTATATGAACCTTCCACTAGAGAAGCGGGTTCAGGCTATCCAGTGGGGATTTAGATTCAATTTAATTTCATAGATTATATCCGTTGGGAATATGAGTTTGGTTGGATTTCTTTGATTTAACTCTATAAGAGGAATTGGTTTAATTTGGCACCACTGGAAGGTTGGTTTTGAATTTGATTTATTTGCTTGACTTGTTTATATATGATTTGGGGCTCCGCTAAGGAGAAGGTTGTGATTTAACTCCTGGGAAAAACTAGATTGGGTTTAATTTAACTTGAGTTAATGTATGGACCCGGTCGGTGTGTGATGGACCCACTAAGAAGGGGCTATATCAACCTTGACTTATCTCAGGTTTATAAATCCAAAGGGATAGTCTACCGACTATGGGGTAGAGCTAGCCAAGCTAAGGGGTTACTTTTCGGAGTGCAACGACTATGCTAGGAAGAAGGTGTAGCAGACTTATATCTTCCAAAGTGAGGAACAACCAATGGGGTGACCTGTTGGATGCATAACAAATCAAACCTATCCTAGGGCGACTACTAAGTGAATGTTGCTGGGGACTTATATCAACTCAAAAGTAGTCAGGATTAATTTTATCTTAATTTTATGTTATTTGATATGGTTTATTTGGTTTAATTTGATTTCGAATTGAAGGCATATCCATTGGAGATGTGAGCTCAGTCAAATTTGATATATTTAATTTATGGACTATGTTGGTGTGCGATGGACCCAATCGAGAAGGGGCTATTTCAGACTTATCCTATCTCAGATTTATAAATCCAAAGGGATAGTCTACTAGCCGTGGGGGTAGAGCTAGTGATCCTAAGGGGTTGCCTTTTGGTGTGCAACAGTTGTGCTAGGAAGAAGGTGTAGCACACTTACATCTTCTAAATTAGGGAATAGCTGTAATTCAATAGCACAAATAGAACCCGACTTAGGGAGACAACTGAGTGAATGCCAGGGACTTATATCAACTCAAGAGTAGTGCAATTCCTATAGGAGTTTTCGACACTACCTTAAAGATAGGATGCCCTGGGGGAAAAGGTACCGCTAAGGGTGTCTTCCTAATCCACAAGTGAATATATATATTTTTTATATATTTGTGTGGACCCTGTTTGTGTGCAAGGGACCACACTGAGAAGGGACTATGTCGGCCTTGACCTATCTCAAGATTTACTGGACCAAGCAAGAATTTGCACATCCACATGACATATTCTCCAACCATAGGGGCTGTTACTAGGAAAGGGGAACTGTCTAATCCGATAGTAACCTGGGTAGTGTCTAAATGGGGTTGTAAAGGATGTGATCCAAATATAGTGCCCATAGAGAAGGTGCTGCTAGGGGCATTATCTTGAGCCCTAGAAAAGAAAGCCTATAGCTGTACGGTGGCCAACTCAAGGAGAAAGCGTAGCTGACTTACATCTGTCATGAGTAGTGTATCCTAAGGTGTGAGAACCAACCAACCTAAAGTGTATCCGTCAGCATGAGTGGTGTATCCATTAGCATAGTCAGAACCAACCAACCTTAGGTGCTCATCAGTGTGCAACGATCGATATGAAAAGAAAGCATGTAGGCTTACAACTTTCTAAGCAAAACTGATCATCTGGATAGTCTGTCATTGGCAACACAGATGCTATATGACCTAGAGCGACTACTGAGTGGGGAGCCTTGAGGAAGGACTGGACCCAGACTTCAAGTAGTAGGAGGGAAGGTGCCCCTAGGTGACTTATCCTAAACCTCAATTATACTCAACCCAGATAGTGCACAAAGGCTAATCCAAGAATAAAGTGCATTTGACTCACATCCTCTTAAATGAAACCAACATGAGGTAGCTTACCGACCACGCAGTAAGGCTTACCAAACTAACAAGGCACTCATCAGTGTGTAGTGGCTAAAGAAGGAAAGTGTAGCAGACTTACATCCTCTAAAGCAAGAAGACCACTAGGGTGACATAATAAGCAGCACATCACCCACCTAGAGCAAGCTGAGTGAGTGCCGCTTGGGTGTTATTTCAACTTAGAGAAAAAGATATGTATTTATTTTATATATTTGTGTGTATTTTGTGTTTGTGTTATGTCGATGAATGATAGAATGCCGCTCGGGTTCCTTACACCTACCCTAAACACATCGTGGGGGATTTATAAATAAAAATACTTTCAACATGGAACAGATTTAAATAAAAATAAAATTTTCATTGATGCTAATTATTTTCAAACATGATTTATAATATTTCTTTAAGTAAAGCATGTTGATTGGAAGCATTGGGAGCTGTCCCTTATGATTAATAAGCTAATAAGATCCTCCTTAGTAGCCCTTCTCTATGGCAAAAGGGCCTTCCTAACTGGGTTCAAACTTGCCTCTCATCTTATGACGGGCAATAATCGGTGTCCTTAGAACTAAAATAAGCTCTCCTACTTGAAAAGCTCTAGGACGGACCAACTTGTTATAAGCTTGAATCATTTTAGCTTTGTATAACTCAAGTTTTAGCATACCTATAAATGTCTCTCCTCCAAACCTTCAATCTCTTCTAACCGTAACTTAGCATTATACTATGTGGTCATCTTGCTACCTTCAACTATCCTAAGTGATGGTTGTTGGACTTCTACTGGTAGAACAGCTTCAAACCCATACACTAAATAAAAATGAGTATACTGAGTTGGAGTTCTATATGTGGTGCGGTAGGCCCACAAGGCTTCAACTAACTACTCATGCCATTATCACTTATTATTATTGAGTGTCTTCTTCAGTATTTAGATGATAGTTTTGTTGAAGGCTTCTGCTAAGCCGTTTGTCCTTGGGTAGTTGATGGTATAATATCTCCAATCTATGTTGTTTCTTTAAGCAAAGTTGTTGATCTTAGTTCTCTTGAATGTAGTACTATTATCAGATATAACTCATCAAGGCACTCTAAAGCTATATACGATATGGTTCCTAAAAAATTGTAGCACACACTGAGATATGACCTCTCTGAGTGAAATCTCCTTTGCCCATTTGCAAAAGTACTCAGTAGTAGCTAAGATGAATCGATGACCATTGGAAAAAAGAGGATTAATCAGACGCACTATGTTGGTACCCCAACACTCGAATGGCCATGAGGCTAATGTAGGATGTAGAATATTGGGTGGTTAGTGTAGGACCACACTGCGTATTTGATATTGGTGACATCGCCTAGCAGTATCCATGCAATCTTTGATTATTGATGGCTAGTAGTATCCTAGTCTCTTGATCTTGGCTTCCATCTTCGGACTGGATTGGTTGGCTCCACATAATCATGGGTGTACCTCAACCATGATCTTATGGGCTTTGTGCTTGTCTAAACAATGTAACCACATTTGATTGAAAGACCACTAGTACAAGACATCATCCACAAGAGCATAGGAAAGTGCTCTCTATTTCATCTGATGGGCTTGTGACTTCTCTTGCGATAGTTTGCCTTTATTTAGGTAATCAATGAATGGTTTCCTCCAATCTAGCTCCTCATCCTTCTTGGCAATGGTAACCTACCCTTTAAGAGAGTAATTTTTGATGAGTTCAATGTCAATAAGGGATAATACTTGTTTATTTCGGACATTTATTGATATGGACTCATCCTCCAGACTTACCAACTCCTTGGCAAGCTTGGCTAAAGCATACATTATGGTGTGCTCTCATCGAGAAATCTTATAAATGGTAATCTCTAGGATTTGGGCCAGAAACTCCATGGTGTACTTGTGGTAGTGATGGAGCTTGAGCTTTCTAACCTAATAGGACCCAGGGATTTGGTTGATAACTAATTGAGAATCCATAAAGATGTTGATGTCATGGATGCTTAGAGTAATAGCTAACTCTAGATCGATAATCAAAGCCTGATATTTGACTTCATTATTATTGCAAGGATTGGACAGATGATTTGAGAATCTCATCACATCACGGTCCGGAGTTAAGAGAACTATTTTTACCCCTTCCTTTTCTAGAATAGTAGATTGTGGTTCTTATCCTCTTTGAGAGGAAGCCGCACCATCAATGTACCTCTCCCAGCAGTAAATGCTAATATCCCCTAAATTCATGATTTGTTCATCAAGGAGATCATCATTAAGTGGAGAGTTTGCAGGAAGTGGGTGTCCTGCTAAGAAATCCACTAGCACTTGTCCTTTCACTACACGGAGGGGTATGCAGGTAATGTCAAACTATGAGAAGATCATGGACCATCATGCCAACCATCTAGATAGCGTTGGCTGCATCATGAAATATTGTAGTGGATTGATCCTAGAGATTAAGTTCACTTTATGAGGAAGCATGTAGTGCTGTAGCTTTTGTGATGCAATGATTAAAGCTAAGCAATGCTTCTCAATGGGTGAACAATTATCTTTAGCAGGGATTAGACGATGGCTGAGGTAGTAGTGTACATTTTTCTTCCCTTTGTCATTTGCTTGGGCCAACAAAGCACCAAGGGAGTCATCTAATGTAGTAGTGTAAAGCATGAGCAGCTTGCATGGGATTGGGGCTGCTAAAACTAGCGGCATCATCAAGTAATGCTTGATGTATTCGAAGGCATGCTCATACTTGGCATTGTTTTTGACAAGTGGTGAGAATGGCTGACATCTTCTTGATAGGTTGGATATAAAGTATCTTAGATACTCCAACTGCCCTTAGAATAATTTGCGTTGAGTTAAACTTTTAAGGGGTGGCATTTCTAATATCACCTTGATCTTCTCCGGATCAATTTCGATTCCCTAGTGTTGGACAACAAAACCAAAGAATTTCCCTGAAGCTACTCCAAATTCACACTTCAGTGGGTTCATTTTGAGGTTAAATTTTCTCAACTATTTGAAAACTACTATCAAGTCAAAGAGATGTCTTCCTTTTCTCTACTTTTGACCACAAGATCATTGACATAGCACTCGACTTGATGATGAATGAGTTCATCAAAGATTCAAGTCATAGCCCGCTGGTATGTAGCACGAGCATTTTTAAGGTTGAAAGGCATGACTTTATAGCAATAGATTCTGATTGGGGGTTCTAAAAGCAGTGTTTCTTTTATCTTTAGGTTCCATCTTTATTTGGTTATTTCCATATGATCCATCCATGAAGAAGAAGACTATATTAGATGACGCAATGTCCACCATCAGCTCTAGGATTGATAGTGGAAATTCATCTTTTGGACATGCCTTATTTGAATCTCTAAATTAAAGTATATATGAATTTGGCCATTTATTTTTTAACTAGGATGTCGCTGGCTAACTAGGTAGGGTATTTTTCTTCCTAGATGAAGCCAGCATCGATCAATTTCCTGACTTCATAAATGACCTATTGTTCTATGTCTAATCACATGCATCTAGTAGCTTGCTTGATAGGGTTAGCAACAGGCTCTATTATTAGTTTATGGACCGCTATGTTAGGAGCCAATCTAGGCATCTCTTTATAACTCCATGGAAAGCAATCCTAAAACTCAATCAATAGCCTAAGTCATTGGTTTTAATTTCATTCAATAAAGAACGGATGTATGTTGGGTGTGGATCTTCTTCAGTTCATAAGTTGATTTCCTTGAGCTCATCAATGGTTTACTTGATCTCTTCTTCAAACACTGGCGGTGCATATTTGACTTTAAAATCATCTGGATCATCTGAAGTTTCTAAACACAGCTCCTCATATGAGTTAATGTGAGTTGAAAAGAACCTATCTGATTCTAAATGGTTGATAATGACTAAGCAGTAATCGTCATCATTGAATGGACCCATTATACTGAATCCTAGTGTAAGTCTTGATTGAGAGCTTTTGCATTTGTTTTTTCATATTTTTTAGAAGTAGTATGACCTGTTCTTTGACCAAGTATGTGGGATTAACCCTTTCTTTAATAAATTATGAACACAAGGGAAGTACTAATCAAAAGGTAATTCTATTAAGCCTTTATATGAATCATCCTTAAGTTCTACATCAACTTCTTCACTGGAGGATGATGCTCCCAGAAAGAACCTCTGAGTCTTCACTCCTGTGGATGACTTAGGGGCTTCCTTAACTACCAAACCCTCAACATTTTGAGAGGAAAGTGGGGTTAGAGCTAAGGTTCCCAACTGATGCCTAAGCTTTTCACATATAGACTTTGATACACTTATGCTTTGGAGCCTTCATTGCTATCTAGCTCAAGTGTCACCTAAGGGAATCTACTCGAGAAGAGCTCGGTGTGCTAACCATATAAGACTCATCCTATGAACTAGATTCTACGCCTATATGGATAGTTCGGTAGTTGGGACATATCTTCTGCTGGTCAATAAAGAGGTTTTCCACCCCTCGGATTGCCTCTGAACTGGCCTCTTCCTCCTCTTGGTGGAGGTCAGGTCATCCTACCCATATGTTTGAATGGTGTAATGAACTATGGGAGTAATTTAATGTTAAGATCCACTTCCTGTTCCAAGTTTATTTTCACTCCCTTTTATTTTCTTTTCCATTTTCTTTTCTTTTTCTTTTTTTTTAAACATGGCCCAAGTTTGCGAGAATAGGCTTGTTGATTTTGAGGGAGGTAGTAAGCCACATCCTCATATATGCCGACCTCATGAACTGTAAATGGCTTGATATCTCCTTTGACACACAGTAGATGATCCCACATCTCACAAACTTCATACACTGATGTAGAGAGGATGGAACTATGTTGTTCCCATATATCCATAGTCTCACAAGAAAAGTGTTGAAAGATGTATTCGAGTATAAAATGTGAAACATGGCTTCGGTCTTTCAATCATCTATCTCCAAGGGCAACACTATGGAGCCCAATACCTGTTGACCTTACTTTTGGAGTGCAAATTCAATCTTCTTATCTTAGACTTAGGAGTCTTCTAGACACTAAGAATTCCCTAGTCATAAAACACTTCTAATAAATATGTAAACACTTAACCTAAGCCTAAAGACTTAGAAGGGGTAACCATAGGATTAGGTTATGCCTTAGGGATTAGGATAATCCACCTACCCTACAACCCAAATCCAATCCATGTTCACCTTCTCAAACCATACCTCAAGATCAATTCTCGCATCAAATTCAGATCCAAATCCAAGCCCAATTTACAAAACTAAATGATTGAAGCCCATGATCAAATCCAAACATGAAACCCTTCCTAAGCCATATGACATATCCAATGGCCTTAGCCAAATCTTAATCTAAATCAATCCAAAATTAATTGGTTTTCTCATAATCAATTTATATCTTCAATCATCTTCCTAAATATAAATCAAATCAACATTCAAATGATCAGAAGTAAATCAAACTAAATCAAATTAAATCAAAACCCTTCCTAAGCCATATGACCTATCCCATGGACTTAGCCAAATCTTAATCCAAATCAATTCAGACTCAATTGATTTTCTCAAAATAAATCATATTATCAATTATCTTCATTTAAATGAAATATACATTTAAATCATCAAAATAAATCAAACCAAAACAAAATCCAAACCTAAGCCACATGACCCAACTCCATGGATTTAGCCAAATTTCTTCATTCCAAAACCCAAATTCAATTGATTTTCTAATAAATAAATCATACCTTCAATCATATTCACAAATATAAATGAATTCTATAATCATGAAGCCAAACCAAAATCAACTTAAGTAAAACCTAACTCAGCCCTCTTAACATGAAATGTTCAAATGAACCAAAACTCATTTGAACCCAAGCTAATTACAAGTGAATTTATATATCAATCCTAAATATATATATAAACTCAACTAAATCAAACACAACCCAAAATCAAGCCAACTAAACCCAGTTGGTCCACTTGACCCATAGTGGCTAATTTGACCTATTTGAGCCAAGTTCTAATCCTACCCAAATTGGATTGAACTAAACCGATCAAAACCTCCCATCATTATTGTTGATCACCCTAGGTTGATCAATTATCACAAATTGGGTCATACCAAGTCAACTTGGTCATTTGGCCAAGGCAACCCCTTAACCCATATGAACCCAAACTAGTGAAATTACAACCAAGCCAAATCCCTTGAAACTAATGATTCATACAAAATCAAAATCAAAATTTGAATATGACTTGACCTTCAATTGAGTCAAACCAAACCCAATTGGCCCTCTTGACCCAAGTTGACCCAAATTGGCCTAAAATACCAAATTGGGCCAAATAAACATATAAACCAAATTGATTGCAACCAATGGTTCAAGTTCATTCCAAATTGATTATTGAACTTGACCAAAGTCATGATTGGACCCAATTGAACTTAATTGACCTACTTAGCCTAAATTGACCTAAAGGTTCAAGTTGGACTAAATCAAAATAAATCTAAATTAATTGAAACCAAAGCCTACAATCATCATCAATTAGTCAACTAAACCCAAACCAACACCCAACCTAAGCAAATTTGGCCAATTTGGTCAAATTGGACAACTTAATCCATTTGACCCAAATGAATTCAATTGATCCAAAATAAATTTAAGCTAAACTAACCCAAACCAATTGAACCAAGACATCCTAAATGATCATATGAACTTGACCTGACCCTTGGTTTGACTTAGTTTGACCAATTGGTCAACTTGACCCAACCTAACCTAATTTGACCTAAATCAGTCAAATTAAGCCAAACCTAACCAAAAACATAAACTAAAACCTAAACCTATACGTAAACTTAAACATAAACCTAAAAAAGAAAATAAAAAAAAAATAAAAACTAAAATAAAAGAAAATAAATAAGAACCTTAACTAAACTAAAAAAATAAAAAAAAATTAAATAAAGTTAAAGACTAAACCTAAAATAATAATAATAAATTAAACCAAAAATAAAATAAAATTAAAACTAAATAAAAACCTAAACTTAAACAATAAACTTAAATTAAAACTTAAACCCTAAACTAAAAAAAACCAAAACCTAAACTAAAAAAATAAACCTAAACCTAAACGAAAATAAACTAAACTAAAATAAATAAAACCTAAACCTAAAGCTAAAAGAAACTAAACCTAAACCTAAACCTAAACTAAATAAAATGAAATAAACTAAAAATAAACCTAAACCTAAACTAAAAAATAAAACCTTAAAATAAACATAAAATAAAAACCTAAAACTTAAACCTAAAAAAATAAAATAAAAACCTAAACTAAACCTTAAAAAGAAAAATAAAATCGAAACCTAAAAAATTAAATAAAAATAAATCTAAACTAAAAAATAAATCAAAACATAAACCTAAACCTAAAAACTAAACTAAAATAAAAAACCTAAACTAAAATAAATAAACTAAATTTAATAAAAATAAAAATAAACCTAATTTAAAATAAAAAAATAAAATAAACTAAAATAAATAAAAAATAAACTAAACAAACCTAAACCTATGAGTTTACTTAATTTAAAAAATAAAAAAATTAAAAATTCAAAAATTAAAAAAAACACAAACCCTAAACCCAAAACCCTAAACCTATAACCCTAAACCCTAAATCCTAAACCCTAAAACCCTAAACCCTAAACCCTAAACCCTAAACCCTAAACTATTAAACCCTAAACCCTAAACCCTAAACACAAAAACCTATAACCCTAAATCATAAATCCTAAACACCAAACCCTAAACCCTAAACCCTAAACCCTAAACCCTAAACTCCAAAGCCTAATCCCTAAACCCAAAAAAACTAAAAACCTAAACCTAAACAAAATAAAACCTAACAATTTTAAAACCTAAACTTAAACCTAAACTAAACCTAAAAAAATAAAATAAAACTTAAAAACTTAACTAAAATAAAATAAATAAAAACCTAAACTAAACTAAAAAAATAAAATAAACCTAAAAATAAAAAACCTAAATAAAAAAACAAAACATAAAATAAAATAAAATAAAATAAAACTAAATAAAAACCTAAACCTAAAAAATAAACCTAAAAAAAAACCAAACCTTAAACTAAAAAAAAACTAAACCTAAAATAAACAAAATAAAATAAACATAAACCTAAACTAAAATAAATAAAACTTAAACCTAAACCTAAAATAAACTAAACTTTAAAAAACCTAAACTGAAATAAATAAACCTAAAATAAATAAATTGAACTTACTAAAAATAAAAAATAAACATAAATATAAATTAAAAATAAAATAAACTAAAATAAATAAAAAATACACTAAATATACTAAATAACCCAAAACCTACCAGTTTACTGAATTAATAAAAGAACATAAACCCTAAGCTAACCCAAAACCCAAAACCCTAAAAAAACAAAAAAATAAAAAAAAACTTAAACCTATAGGTTTACTTAATTTAAAACTAAACCTAAACTAAAATCTGAACCCTAAACCAAAAACCTGTACGCTAAGCCATAAACCCTAACAAAATAAAAAAATTAAAAAAGAATAAATATAAAGTCAATAAAAAAATCCTAATCCTAAAAGTAACCCTAAACCTAAACCCCAAACCTACAACCCTAAACCCTAAACCTTAAACCCCAAACCAAAAACCCTAAACCCTAAACCCTAGATCTTAAACCCTAGACCCTAAAGCTAAAATCTCTAATCCCTAAAGCCTAAACACTAAACCCTAAACCCTAAACCCTAAACCTAAACCATAACCCTAAAATCTAAACCCTAAAAACTTAAAAACCTAATCCTAAACTAAATAAAACCTAAAAATACAATAAAATAAAAAAACCTATGGTACTTTGACTGAGGTTACTACCATGGTGGTGGCAGATGGAGAGATCAGGGATATGATGGTGGATCCTGCTACTCGAGAGGCGGGGTGGTTCTGATGAGAACTAGAGAAACTTTATGTGTTACTTGGTTGATGAAAATTAAAAGAAGAAATGTTGAATCTGAATTTGCTCTTTATTAGAAAAAAAACAAAAACCCTAAACCCTAAACTAAAACCTGAACCCTAAACCCTAAACCCTTAACCCTAAAAATAAAAAAAATAAAATAAAAAAACACTAACCCTAAACCCTAAACCCTAAAACTTACCTTAAACCCTAAACCCTAAACACTAAACCCTAAACCCTAAACCCTAAACCCTAAACCCTAAACCCTAAACCTTAAACCTAAACCCTAAAACCTTAAACCCTAATTCCCAAACTATAAACCCTACAAAAACCTAAAAACCTAAACTTAAACTAAATAAAACCAAATAATAATATAAATAAAGAAACTTAAAAATAAATAAAATAAAAAACAAAATAAAAGAAAAACCTAAACTAAAACCTAAACCTAAGCCTAAAAATAAAATAAAATAAAAAATAAAATAAATAATAATAAAATAAATAAAAACTTAAACTAAACTAAAAAAATAAAATAAACCGTAAAATAAAAAACCTTAATAAAGTACAAACTAAATGTAAAATAAAAATAAAATAAACCTAAAATACGATAAAATAAAACCTAAACCTAAAAAAAAATAAACCTAAAAATAAATAAAAAATAAAACATAAAACCCTAAACTAAAAGAAAAACTAAACCTAAAATAAAAATATAATAAACAAAATAAAATAAACCAAAACCTAAACAAAAATAAACTAAACTAAAATAAATAAAACCTATACCTAAACCTAAACCCAAAATAAACTAAACCTAAACCAAAACCTAAACCTAAACTAAATAAAATAAAATAAACTAAAAATAAACCTAAACCTAAACTAAAAAATAAAATATAAAAACAAACTAAAATAAAAATCTAAAACCTAAAGAGAAAAAAATTAAATATAAACTTAAACCTAAACCTAAAAGTCAAAAATATAACCTAAACCTAAAAGATAAAATAAAAATAAAACTCAACTAAAAATTAAACCTAAGCCTAAACCAAAAAGATAAAGTAAAATAAAAACTCAAAACTAAAAATAAATAAATCATAAATAACTAAACTAACCGAAATAAAAAAGTAAACCTAAATAAAAATAAAAATAAAATAAACTAAAATAAATAAAAAATAAATTAAATAAACTAAATAAACATAAACCTACTAGTTTACTTAATTTAAAAAAATAAAAAAACCTAAATCATAAATCTGAAACCCTAAACCCTAAATCCTTAACATACAATAATAAACCTACAACCCTAAACCCTAAACCCTAAAAAACCCAAAACCCAAAACCTTAAACCTTGAACCCTAATCCGTAAACCCTAAACCCTAAACCCTAAACCCTAAACCCTAATCAGTAGGAACATCACCGTCAACCAGGCCCAGTCTAGATCTAGCGGTGGAGGTGAATGCGGAGGCAGTGGTAATTGTTGTGTTGGTGGGGGATCTAGAGGTGCTGGTCGATATGGAGGTGGTGGTCAGAGCAGTGGTGATTATAGAGGTGGGAGGAGCAATGGAGGTTACAGCCGTGGTGGTGGCAGAGGGAGACATCAGGGATATGATGGTGGATCCCTCTACTTGAGAGGCCAGGGTGGTTCTTATGGGAACTAGAGAAACTGAAGAAAGGTCGATCTGGTACGCTGCTTATGGAACTGTCTTTATAGTAGAGATGGTTCTAGTTATCTAAGGCTTTTGATTTGTAATATGCATGCTCATTTTTGATCTGTCATTATTTGTGTCTTAGAAAACTTGGTGTGTTACTTGGTTGATGAAATCGAGAAGAAGAAATGTTGAATTTGAATGTGTTATCTATTAAAAAAACCAAAATCATTAAACCCTAAACCAAAACTTGAGCCCTAAACACTAAACCCTAAACACTAAACCCTAAAAATAAAAAAATAAAAAAACCCTAACCCTAAACCTTAAGCCCTAAAACTAACCCTAAACCCTAAACCCTAAACCCTAAATCTACAACCCTAAACCCTAAATCCTAAACCCTAAAACCCTAAACCATAAACCATAAACCCTAAACCCTAAACTCTAAACCCTAAACTCAAAACCCTAAACCCTAAACCCTAAACCCTAAACTCTAAACCTTAAACCCTAACCCTAAACCCTAAACCCTAAAAGCATAAACCCTAAAACCCTAAACCATAAACCTAAACCCTAAACCCTAAACCCTCTAATAGGTAGGTGGTTTTGAGGAACTAGAAATCAAGAATGGATGGAACATGTCTTTAGAGTAGACATAGTTATCTAAAGTTTTAATTTGCTCTATGTGTGCTCATTTTTTATCTATGTCATCGCTTCTATCCTAAAAAACATGGAGTTTTACTTCGTTGATGTAATCGAGAAGAAGAAATGTTGAATCTGAGTTTGTTCTCTATTAAAAAAAAAGCCTTAAACCCTAAACTAAATCCTGAACCCTAAACCTAAAACCTAAACCCTAAAACCTAAAAATACATAAAAAATAATAAATAAATCCCTAACCCTAAAACTCACCCTAAACCCTAAACTCTAAATCTTAAAACCCTAAACTTTAAACCCTAAACCCTAAACCCTAAACTCTAAAAAAAAAAAATTCCTAACCCTAAACCCGAAGCCCTAAAACTAACCCTAAACCTTAAACCCTAAACCTACAACCCTAAACCCTAAATCCTAAACCCTAAAACCCTAAACCCTAAACCTTTCACCCTAAACCCTAAACCTTAAACCTGAAAACCCTAAACCCGAAACCCTAAACCGTATACTCTAAACCTTAAACCCTAACTCTAAACCCTAAACCCTAAAAGCATAAACCCTAAAACCCTAAACCATAAACCTAAACTCTAAACCCTAAAACATAAACCCCAAATACTAAACCTAAACTTAAAGTAACTAAAAAAATTAAAAAATAAACTTAAACACTAAAATCTAATAAACCTAAACCAAACCCTAAGAATGGACAGAACCTTGACAATAGGAACATAACCATCAATGAGGCTCAGTCTATATCTGGTGGAGGCGAAGGTTGATGCATCGGTTATCGGAGTGGTGGTGGGGGATCTGGAGTTGCTGGTGGATATGGAGGTGGTAGTCGGCGTAGTGGTGGATATCGAGGCAGGAGGAGTGACAAAGGTTATAGTCGTGGTGGTGGTGGAGGGAGGGATCGGGGATATGATTGTGGATCCCTCTAATAGGTAGGCTAGGGTGGTTTTGATGGGAACTGGAGAAACTGAAGAATGGCTTATGGAACTATGTCTTTCCAGTAGAGACAGTTCTAGTTATCTAAAGTTTTTAATTTGCTCTATGTGTGCCCATTTTTTATCTAAGTCATCGCTTATATCCTAGAAAACATGGAGTGTTACTTCGTTGATGTAATCGAGAAGAAGAAATGTTGAATCTGAATTTATTCTCTGTTTAAAAAAAGCCCTAAACCTTAAACTAAAACCTAAAACCAAAACCCTAAACCCTAAAAATACATAAAAAATAATAATAAAACCCATAACCCTAAAACTAACCCTAAACCCTAAACCTTAAAACCCTAAACCCTAAACCCCAAAACCCTAAACCCTAAAAACCTAAAATCTTACACCTAAACTAAGTAAAACATAAAAAAATAATTAAATAAAAAACCTAAACCTAAAAAAAATAAAAAAAATAAAATAAAATAAAAACCTAAACTAAAATCTAAACTTAAAAATAAAATAAAATAAAAATAAAAACTAAACTAAAATAAATAAATAAAAATGTAAATAAAACTAAAATATAAAATAAACCTAAAAAATAAAAAACCTAAATAAAAAAACTAAACGAAAAATAAAATAAAATAAACATACAATAAAATAAAATAAAACTAAATAAAAACCTAAACCTTAAAAATAAAACTAAAAATAAAACCTAAAAATAAATAAAAAATAAAACTTAAACCCTAAACTAAAAAAACCAAACACTAAAATAAACAAAATAAAATAAACCTAAACCTAAGCTAAAATAAACTAAACTTAAATAAATAAAACCTAAACCTAAACCTAAACCTAAACCTAAAATAAACTAAACCAAAACCCTAAAAATAAATAAAAAATAAAGCCCAAACCTTAAACTAAGGAAAAAAAACCAAAACCTAAAATAAAGAAAATATAATAAACCTAAACCTAAACCACAAAACTACAATAAACTAAACTAAAATAAACTAAACATAAACTCTAAACTAAATAAAATAAAATAAAGTAAAAATAAACCTAAAACTAAACTAAAAAATAAAGCCTAAAAATAAACCTAAAATAAAAACTTAAAATCTAAACCTAAAAAAATAAAATAAAAACCTAAACATAAAAATAAAAAAAACTTAAACCTAAAAAAAAAACTAAACTAAAAAACTAAAAAATAAACATAAACCTAAACAGACCTAAACCTAAACCCAAAAAAGAACTAAAATAGAAAAACCTAAACTAAAATAAATAAACCTAAAATAAATAAAATAAACTAAATAAAAATAAAAAAAATAAAAATATAAAATATAAAACAAAAAAAACTAAAATAAACTAAATAAATAAAAAATAAACATAAACATACTAGTTTACTTAATTTTAAAATAAACCCTAAATCCCTAAACCTTAAACCCTAAACCCTAAACCTTAAATTCTAAACCTTAGACCCTAAACCCTAAACCCTAAAATAAACCCTAAACCTAAACACTAAACCTACAACTTTAAACCTATAACATTAAATCTTAAACCCTAAACCCCAAAAAACTCTAAACCCTAAACCCTAAACCCTAAACTAATTGTAAACTATAAACCCTAAACCCTAAAAACCCAAAACCTTAAACCTACAACACTAAACCTACAACCATGAACCATAAACCCTAAAACATAAACCCTAAACCCTAAACCTTAAACCCTAACCCTAAACCGTAAACCCTAAAAGCATAAAACCTAAATCCCTAAACCCTAAACTCTAAACCCTAAACCATAAATAACTAAACCCTAAACCTAACTAAATCTTATAACCCTAAAACCAAAACCATAAACCTTAAACCCTAAATTGTAAAACCCTAAATACTAAACCATAAACTAACCCTAAACCTACAACCCTAAATCCTAAACCCTAAATCCCAAACCTTAAATCCTAAACCCTAAACCCTAAACCCTAAACCTTAACCCTAAACCCTAAATCCTGAAAGAATAAACCCTAAAACCCTAAACCCTAAACCATAAATGCTAAACCCTAAACTCTAAACCCTAAACTCTAACCCTAAATCTTAAATCCTAAATCCCAAACCCTAAACCTAAACCTAAAGTAACTAAATAAAGAAATAAAATAAACATAAACACTAAAACCTAATAAACCTAAACCTTAAACATAAGAATGGGCAGAACCTTGCTAGAAGGAACATCACCGTCAACCATGCTCAATCTAGAGTTGGTGGTGGAGGGGAAGGCGGAGGTTATCGCACTAGTGGTGGGGGATCTAGAGGTGCTGGTGGATATGGAGGTGGTGGTCAAAATAGTGGTGGTTATGGAGGTGGGAGGAGCAATGGAGGTTATAGCCGTGGTGGTCGCGGAGGGAGAGATCGGGGATATGATGGTGGATCTCACAGCTCTAAAGGCCGGGGTGGTTCTGATGGGAATTAGAGAAACTAAAGAATGGCTGATCTGATATGCTGCTTATGAAACTATGTCATTATGATAGAGATGATTCTAATTATCTAGGCTTTTTATTTTGCTCTATGCGTGCCCATTTTTTATATATGTCATTGCTTATGTCTTAGAAAACTTGGTGTGTGGTTGATGAAATGAAAAAGAAGAAATGTTGAATCTAACTTTGTTCTCTGTTAAAAAAAACTAAAAAAGTTAAGCCCTGAACTAATACCTGAACCCTAAACCTAAAACCTAAACACTAAACCCTAAAAATAGAAAAAATAAAAAAAAAATAAAAAAAACCCTAACCATAAACCTACAACACTAAAGCCTAAACCCTAAACCTTAAAACACTAAATCCTAAACTCTAAATCCTAAACACTAAACCTTAAAACCCTAAACCCTAAACCCTAAAACCTACAACCCTAAACCCTAAACCTTAAACCCCAAACCCTAAACAATAAAACCTTAACCCTAAACCCTAAACCCTAAAAACCTAATAACCTAAACATAATCTAAATAAAACTTAAAAATAAAATACATAAATAAATCTTAACCTAAATATAAAAACCTAAACTAAAACTTAAACCTAAATCAAAACCTAAACCTAAAACTAAAATAAAATAAAAAATATAACCTCTAATAAAATAAAAACTAAACAAAAATAAAAATTAAAATAAACCTAAAATAAAATTTAATGAAAACCAAATAAAAACCTAAACCTAAAAAATAAACCAAAAAATAAAACCTAAAAATAAATAAAAAATAAAACCTAAACTTTAAACTCAAAATGAACATAAACCTAGAATAAATAAAATAAAATGAACCAAAACCTAAACTAGAATAAACTAAACTAAAATAAATAAAACCTAAACCTTAACCTAAAATAAACTGAACCTAAACCCTAAACTAAATGAAATAAAATAAACTAAAAATAAACCTAAACGTAAACTAAAAAATAAAACCTAAAAATAAACCTAAAACCTAAACCTAAAAAAATAAAATTAAAATATAAACCTAAACCTAAAAATAAAAAATAAACCTAAACCTAAAAAATAAAATAAAAATAAAACTATACTAAAAAATAAACCTAATCCTAAACCTAAACCTAAAAAATAAACTAAAATAAAAAACCTAAACTAAAATAAATAAACATAAAATAAATATGCTAAACTAAATAAAAATAAAAATTAACCTAATAAAAATAATAATAAAATAAATAAAAAATAAACAAAATAAACTAAATAAACCTAAACCTATGAGTTTACTTAATTTAAAAATAAGTAAAAAATTAAAAATATATAAAAAAAAAAAAATTTGTAACCCTAAACCCTGAACCCTTAAACTAACCCTAAACCCTAAACCTATAATACTAAACCCTAAACCCTAAACTTTAAAATCCTGAACCATAAACTATAAACCCTAAACCATAAACCATAAACCTTAAAACCCTAAATTGTAAACCCTAAACCCTAAACCCTAAATCCTAAACTCCAAACCCTAAACCCTAAATCTTAAACCCTAAACCCTAAAAACCTAAAAATCTAAACCTAAACTAAATAAAACTAAAAAGCAAAATAAATAAAATAACATAAAACTAAATAACATAAAAAAATAAAAACCTGAACCTAAACATAAAAAATAAAATAAAATAAAAAATAAAAAATAAAATAAAATAAAATAAATAAAACCTAAACTAAACTAAAAAATAAAATAAACCTAGAGATAAAAAGCCTAAATAAAATAAAAACTAAACATAAAATAAAAATAAAATAAACCTAAAATAAAATAAAATAAAAACTAAATAAACCCTACACCTAAAAAGTAAACCTAAAAAAAATAAAAAATAAATAAACCCTCAACTAAAAAAAACCTAAATCTAAAATAAACGTAATAAAATAAACCTAAACCTAAGCTAAAATAAACTAAATTAAAAAAAATAAAACCTAAACCAAAACCTAAAAAAAACTAAATCTAAACCCTAAACTAAATAAAATAAAATAAACTAAAAATAAACCTAAACCAAAACTAAAAAATAAAACCTAAAAATAAACCTAAAATAAAAACCTAAAACTTAAACCTAAAAAAAATAAAATAAATTCCTAAACTTAAACCTAAAAATAAAAAATAAAACTAAAACCTAAAAAATAAAATAAAAATAAAACTAAACTAAAACATAAATGTAAACCTAAACCTAAACATAAAAAATAAACTCAAATAAAAAACCTAAATAAAAATAATAAAAACTTAAAATATATAAACTAAATTAAATAAAATTAAAGAATAAACCTAAATAAAAATCAAAAATAAAATAAGCCAAAATAAATAAGAAAATAAACTAAATAAATTAATTAAAGCTAAACCTATCGATTTACTTAATTAAAAATAAGCCCTAAATCCTAAACCCTAAACCCTAAACCCTAAATCCTAAACCCTAAATGCTAAACCCTAAAAAATAATAAACCCTAAACCCTAACTCCAACCCAAAGCATTAAACCCTAAACCCTAAACCCTAAACTAACCATAAACCCTAAATCATAAACCTTAAAAATCCTAAATCCTAAAGCATAAAACTTAAACCCTAAACTAACCATAAACCCTAAGCTAAACCTAAACCCTAAACCCTAAACCTTAAACCCTCAAAACCCTAAACCCTAAAGCCTAAGTACTTAAACTTAAACCCTAAACCCTAAACCCTAAACCTTAAAACCCTAAACCCTAAAATCATAAATCCTAAACCCGAACCCTAAACCCTAAACCCCAACATCATAATCTCTAAAACCTTAAAACCTAAACCCTAAACCCTACACTCTAATCCTTAAGCCCTAAACCTAAACTTAAAGTAACTAAATAAATTTAAAAATAAAACTAAAACCTAAAACTTAATAAACCTAAATCCTAAGAATGGAAGAACCTTGACGGCAAGAACATCATCACTATCAACCGCATACCTAGATGGCATGGAGGCCAAGGTGGAGGTGATGGTTATCACAGTGGTGGTGGGGGATCTAGAAGTGTTGGTGAATATGGAGATGGTGGTCGGAGCAATGGTGGTCATGGAGATGGGTGGAGCATCAGAGGATACAGCCGTGGTGGTGGCAAAGGGAGAGATCGGGGATATGATGGTGGATCTCGCTACTCGAGAGGCCGGGGTGGTTCTGATATGAACTTGAAATATTAAAGAATGATCGATCTGATCTACTACTTATTGTATTGTGTCTTTATAGTAGAGATTATTCTAGTTATCTAGGGTTTTTTATTTGCTCTATGCATGCTCATTTTTTGTCTATGTCATCGCTTGTGTCTTAGAAAACTTGGTGTGTTACTTGGTTGATGAAATCAAAAGGAGGAAATGTTGAATCAAAATTTGTTTTGTGTTAAAAAAAAATGAAAACCCTAAACCATAAACTAAAACGTAAACCTTAGACATAAAACCTAAACCCTAAACCCTAAACACTAAAACATAAAACTAACCCTAAACCCTACACCCTAAACCCTAAACCAAAAACCCTAAATGTTAAAGCCAAAACCCAAATATCGTAAATCGTAAAACCCCAAACCCTAAATCATAAACCCAAAACCTTAAACCCTAAACCCAAAACCCTAAAACCTACAACCCTAAACCCTAAACTATAAACCTAAACCCTAAAAACCTAAAAACCTAAACCTAAACTAAATAAATAGAAAAACCTAAACCTTAATAATAAACCTAAAAAAAATAAAAAATAAAACCTAAACCCTAAACTAAAGAAAAACCTAAAACTAAAATAAAAATAAAATAAACCTAAACCTAAACTAATCTAATCTAAACTAAAATAAATAAAACATAAAACCTAAACCTGAAATAAACTTAACCTAAACATAAACTTAAACCAAAAATAAACCTAAACCTAAACTAAAAATAAACTTAAATTAAACCTAAGATAAAAATAAACTAAACCTAAAAAAAATAAATAAAACCTAAACCTAAACCTAAAAATAAAAAAAATAAAACCTAAACCTAAAAAAAAATAAAAAAAATAAAAATAAACTAAAAAAAATAAACCAAACCTAAACATAAACCTAAAAAAAATAAAAAAAAAACTTAAACTAAAATAAATAAATTAAATTAAATATAAGTAAAAAGAAACCTAAATAAAAATAAATAACTAAATAAACTAATAAGCCTAAACCTATTAGTTTACTTAATTTAAATAAAATAAATGAAAAATAATAAAAAAAAGAAAAACCCTAAACCCTAAAACTAACCATAAACCCTAAACCTAAACCCCAAACCCTAAACCCTAAACCTAAAAAAAAACCCTAAACCTTAAAACCCTAAACCTAAAAATTAAAACCTAAACCCTAAACCCTAAATAAAAAAACCCTAAAAACTAAAAAAAACCTAAACCTAAATAACTAAATAAACCTAAAAAAATAATAAATTAAAACCTAAACCTAAATAAAATAAAAAATAAAATAAAAATAAAAAAAAAAATATAACTAAACCTAAAATAAATAAAATAAATAAAATAAAAATAAAACTAAAAAAAGAAAATAAATAAAATAAACCTAAAATAAACCTAAAAAATTAAAAAATAAACCTAAAAAATAAAACTAAATAAAATAAAAAAAAATAAAATAAACCTAAATAAAACTAAATAAAAATAAATTAACTAAAAAATAAATAATAAAATAAAATAAAAAAAAAAATAAAAAAAAAACTAAACCCTAAACCTAAAAAATAAATAAATAAACCTAAAAATAACTAAACTTAAATAAAAATAAAACTAAAATTAAAAGCATAACTAAACCTAAACCTAAAATAAATAAAATAAAATAAAAAAAATAAATATACTAAATAAAATTAAAATAAAACCTAAATCAAAATAAAAAAAGTAAAATAAACTAAAATAAATAAATAAATTAAATAAACTTAAACCTACTAGTTTACTTAATTTAAATAAATAAAAAACACCTAAATCAAAAATCCTAAAACATAAACAATAAACCCTAAACCTACAACCCTAAACCCTAAGCTCTAAACCCTAAACCCTAAACCCTAAACCCTAAACTAACCTTAAACCCTAAACCCTAAACCCTAACCCCAACCGTGCACCCTAAACCGTAAACCTTAACCCTAACCCTAAACCCTAAACCCAAAACCATAAACCTTAAAACCCTAAATCCTAAATCATAAATGAACCCTAAACCCTAAACCCTAAACCTTAAAAACCTTAAACCCTAAACCCTAAACACTAAGCCCTAAACTAACCCTAAACCCTAAGCTAACCCTAAACCCTAAAGCCTAAACATTATACCCTAAACTCTAAACTCTAAATTATAAACCCTAAAACCCTAAACCCTAAAACCATAAACCCTAAACCTTAAACCCTAAACAATAAACCCTAAACTCTAAACCCCAAACCCTAAACCCCAAACCCTAAACCTTAAACCCTAAGCCCTAAAATTGTAAAAACCTAAACCTAAACTAACTACAACCTTAAAATAAAATAAATAAATAAACTTAAACCTAAATGAAATAAAATAAATAAAAGAAAAGATAAACCTAAACTAAAACCTAAACCTAAACCTGAAAATAAAATAAAATATAAAATAAAAATAAACTAAAATAAAATAAATAAAAATCTAAACTAAATAAAATATAAAACTAGCCTAAGAATAAAAAACCTAAATAAAATAAAGACTAAATGTAAAATAAAAATAAAATATACCCAAAATAATATATAATAAAAACTAAATAAAAAGTTAAACCTAAAAAAATAAACCTAAAAATAAATAGAAACTAAAACATAAACCCTAAACTAAGAAAAAACCTAATCCTAAACCTAAAATAGGAATAATCTAAACTAAAATAAATAAAACCTAAACCTAAGCCTAAAATAAACTAAACCTAAACCTAAACCTAAACTAAATAAAATAAAATAAACAAAAAATAAACCTAAACCTAACCTAAAAAATAAAACCAAAAAATAAACTTAAAATAAAAACCTAAAACCTAAACTAACCTAAAATAAAAATTAAAACCTAAACCTAAAAATAAAATAAAATAAACTCAACTAAAATAAACCTAAACCTAAAAAATAAAGTAAAATAAAAAACCTAAACTAAAATAAATAAACCTAAAATAAATAAACTAAACTAAAAAAAACAAAAACAAACTTAAATAAAAAAAACTCAAATAAATTAAAATAAACTTAATAAACTAAATAAACCTAAACCAACCTCTATACTTAATTTAGAAAAAAATCTTAAACCTTAAATCCTAAACCCTAAACCATAAACCCTAAACCCTAAACCCTAAACCATAAACCTTAAACCCTAAACCTTAAATCCTAAACCCTAAACCCTAAACACTAAAACCTAAACCCTAAATCTTAAACCCTAAAACCCTAAACCCTAAACCCTAAACCCTAAACTCTCAGCCCTAAAACCTACAACCCTAAACCCTAAACCCTAAACCCCAAACCCTAAATACTAAACTAACCCTAAAATCTAAACCCTAAACTAACCTTAAACCCTGAACTGGCCCTACTCCTTAAACCCTAAGAATGGGTTGAACATTGTCGGTAGGAACATTACCATCATCTAAGCTTAGCCTAGATCTGGTGATATAGGTGAAGGCAGAGGAGGTGATTATCGTAGTGGTGGTGGGGGCTTTGGAGGTGCTGGTGCATATTGAGGTGTTGGTCGAAAGCAGGTTATGGAGGTGGGAGGAGCAGAGGTTACAACCATGGTGGTGGAGGAGGGAGAGATCAGGGATATGATGGCAAATCCTGCTACTTGAGGGGCAAGGGTGGTTCTGATGGGAATTAGAGGAACAAAAGAATGGCTAATTCGATCTCCTACTTATGGAACTATCTTTATAGTAAAGATGGTTCTACTAATCTATGGTTTTTCATTTGCTTTATGGGTGCTCATATATTACCTATGTCGCCGCTGTGTAAAAAAAACTACTTGGTTGATGAAATTAAAAAGAAGAAATTTTGAATTTGAATTTATTTTCTATTAAAAAAAATCCTTAACTAAACCCTAAACCATATACCCTAAACCCTAAACTAAAACTTAAACCCTAAAACTAAAACCTAACCTTAAACCCTAATCCCTAATCCCTAAACCTTAAACCTTAAATCATAAAATTCTAAACTCTAAATACTAAAACCCTAAACCTTAAACCCTAAATCCTAAAACCTACAACCCTAAACCTTAAACACTAAGCCCAAAACCCTAAACCCAAAACTAACCTTAAACTTTTAACCCTAAACTAACCTTAAACTTAAACCATAAACTAACCCTAAACCCTAACCCTAAACCCTAAACCCTAAACCTTGAATAAAGATATCATTAGCAGTAGATCCAAAGAATGACCTAATCCTAAAATAGTTTTGGCAACTAAAGAAATTGTCTTCAAGAAACTTTCCCTTGACTATTAGAGATTTCAATACCCTAAACCCTAACCCTAAATCATATTATAATACCATATATTATAGTATAATGTAGCATCATATATTTGAGTATGTATTGATGTGTTTTTGAATGTCATATGATTTTTTAAAATGTTTTAGTATATTATGGTATTGTGCCCTATAGTCTATATTAATATAAATCATAAATATATTGATTTAATAATCAGATGATGAAATTTGTTAAATTTGAAATGGGAATTAGGTTGTAGTACCGAAGGTGTGCTACACCATTTGTAGTCTAAAAAGTAAGATTTAATGTTCAAAATAAATATTATATGTTGTAGCATAGTATAGCATCATATATCATAATATATTATTTCAACTTAAAACATGTAAGTGTTACAAATAAAATATAAAATTTTTTATTGTATAGACAAATTTTATGATTTTTTATCTTAAGCAATCCCTTGTGATATAATATGCAATGTAGTATAATATAATATGCTATAGTGTATTATAATATAAGATGCCATAACATAGTGTAGCATCATGCATTATAGCATACTATTATGTATTTCTACTTATTATTTAGCATATTTTAGTTTGTTATAGTATGATGTAGTAGAGTTTGTACCGGTATAATTCATAAAAATATTGATTTATAGGCTGAGATGATGGGATTTGGTCAAATTTAAGGTAAGCTTTAGAGAACATCATTCGGTGTGTGCTATGGTGTGTCATTTAATCAAAAGAATGTAATTTTGCATCCAAATAAATGTTCATTTTTCAACCAAATTGTTTAAATTTTTTGTTTAAAGTGAATTCATTTTAAGGTGTAATGTAATATAATATATTATATGAAAGTGTAATAAAATATAATGCACATAATAATATAACTTCACATATATATATATATATATATATATATATATATATGAATATGGTGGTGTGTTACTAAATGTTATTGTACATTTTAGTATGTTTTACTTTTGTTATAATACACTGGGTCAAAACTGACAAAAATATTAATTTGAAGGTTGAGATGAAGAATTTGGCCAAATTCATGGCACACACCAAGAAGAAACACCAAAATTATGCTATTTTGTACCATTTCTAATAGAAAATTATCAATTTTACATCAAAAATGAACATTATTCCTATTTTTAGAAAATTTTGTTATTTGTTCCTTTTAAGTGATTCTAATGAGGTGTAATATTAGACAATATATTATATTATAGCAAATTATAATATAACATCATATATTATAATATAATATAATGTGTTAATTCACACTATATTATGTTTAGCATGATATTGTATAGTTAGTTTGAGCTTGCACCATCACAAATCATAAAATGTTGATTACAATGTTAAGATGATGTAATTTGAAAGAATACATTGTTAGGCTTTTGGTTGAAGAAATAAGAGAAGAAATAAGATTTGATGAGACTTCCATGTCAAGGACAAGGAGGGAGATCCGCTAGGGGATCACACATGCATTGGACATGACATGTGAGGGGTCCATGTTGATGGCATATGATAAGAAAATCTGATATGGATAAGGTTTGAATTTGATTTAATTATATGATTTTTGGAAAGAAGATCCATTAGGGATAAGAATCTATAAGCCATCAGGGATTAAGATCGAATATACTTTAATTTTTTTTATTATAATTGATGTGGAGGCATATCTACTAGAGATATGGGCTCGAGTCCACTAGGGATCTGATATATGAACCTTCCACTAAGGAAGCAGGTTCAGGATCTCCATTGGGGATTGAGATTTGAGTTTGATTTCATAAATTTTTTTGGAGATGTATCCACTACAGATAAGAGTTTGGTTGGATTTCTTTGATTTAGACTTTACTGGGGGAGTTGGTTTAATTTGGCTCCACTGGAGAGGTTTGTTTTGAATTTAATTTGTTTGCTTGACTTATTTATATATGATTTAGGGCTCCACTAGGGAGAAGGATGTGATTTAATTCCACTTGGGAAAATCAGATTGGGTTTAATTTAATATGAGTTAATGTATGGGCCTTGTCGATATGCGATGGGCCCACTAAGAAGGGGCTATATCAGCCTTAACTTACCTCAGGTTTACAAATCTAAAGGGATAGTCTACACCGTGGTAGAGCTAGCCAACCTAAGGGGTTGCCTTTGTGCAATGAATGTGCTAGCAAGAAGGCATAGCACTTACATCTTCCAATGCGAACAACTGGGTGAGCTATTGGATGCACAACAAATCAAACCTAACCTAGAGAGAGACTACTGAAAATTTTAGGAACTTATGTCAACTCAAAAGTAGTCAAGATTAATTTTATCTTAATTTCATGTGATTTGATATGGTTTGTTTGGTATAGTTTTATTTCAAATTGGGGCATATCTTCTAGGTATGTGAGCTCGATCAAATTTGATAGATTTAATTTATGGATGATGCTGGTATGCAATGGACTCAATGAGAAGGGGCTATATCAGACTTGTCCTATATCAGATTTATAGGGATAGTCTACTAGCCATGGGTCGAGCTAGCCAACCTAAGGGGTTTCCTTTCGGTATGCAATGGTTGTGCTAGGATGAAGGTGTAGTGGACTTACATCTTCTAAAGTAGGGAACAACCACTGGGGTGACATGTTGGTAGAAAATCAAATAGAACCCTATTTAGGGGTGACTACTGAGTGAATGCCGCTGGGGACTTATATCAACTCAAGAGAAGTTAGGTGATTCCTATAGGGAGATTTGTTGACATTGACCTAAAGATAGGATGCCTGCTTGGGAAAAGGTACCGCTAGGGGTGTCCCCTTAATCTGCAAGTGAATATATATTTTATTTATATTTTTTTGTGGACCCTATCAGTATGCAAAGGACCACACTTAGAAGGGGTTATGTCTGCCCTAACCTATCTCAAATTTACTGGACCAAGGGAAAATCTACACATCCACAAGATGGATTCTCCAACCACAAGGGTGGTTACTAGGAAAGGAGAATTGTCCAATCTGATAGTAACCTGGGTATTGTCTAAATGGGGTCGCAATGGACGTGATCCAAATATAGTGCCCACAGTGGAGGTGATGCTAGGGGCATTATCCTGAGCCCTGGAAAAGAAATCTTATAGGCATACGGTGGCCAACTCAAGAAGAAAGCATAGCAGACTTATATCTGCCATCAATGGTGTATCCAAAGGTGTGAGAACCAACCAACCTAAGATGTATCCATCAGCATGAGTGGTTTGTCCATCAGCATAGTGAGAACTAACCAACCTAAGGTACCCATCGGTGTGAAATGATCAATCTAGAAAGAAAGCATGTAGGCCTACAACTTTACAAGCAAAACTAATCATCAAGATAGTTTATCATCAATGGGATAGATGCTATCTAACATAGAGCGACTACTAAGCAGGGAGCCTTGAGGAAGGACTGGACCCAAACTTAAAATAGTTAGGAGGGAAGGCTCAACTAGGGGACTTATCCTAAACCTTAAATATATTCGACCCAATCAGTGTATGAAGGCTAATCTAAGATGAAAGTGTAGAAGACTCACATCCTTTTAAATGAAGCCAACATGAGGTAGCCAAAGAAGGCCTACCAAACTAACAAGGGCCGCAGTAATGGCCAAGTAAGGAAAGAAAGCATGGCAGACTTACATCCTCCAAAGTAAGAAGACCACTGGGTGACACATTAGTTGGGTAGCACGTCAGCCCGACCTGGAGTGACCGAAAGTGTGTTGGGGCATTATCTCAACTCAAAGTAGCCCGAGATAAAATATATGTGTTTGTTTTATATTCTTGTGTGTACTTTTTATTTGTGTTGTGTCGATGAAGGATAGGACACTACTCGAGTTCCTTACACCTACCCTAAACACATCATGGCAAATTTGTAAATAAAAATAATTTCTACATGTAAGAGATTGAATTCGAAATAGAAATTTCATTAATGATAATTATTTTTAAACATGATTTATAATATTTCTTTAAGTAGAGCACATTGATTGGAAGCATTGGGTGCTCTTATGATTAATAAGTTGATAAGATCCTCCTTAGTAGGCCATCTCTATGGAAAAGGGCCTTCCCAAGTGGGTTCAAATTGCCTCCCATCTTATGATGCAATAATGATCTCTTAGAACTAAAGTAGGCTCTCCTACTTGAAAATCTCTTGGATGGACCAACTTTTTGGGAGCCTAAATTATTTTAGCTTTGTATAACTCAAGTTTTGGCATGCCCACAGGCATCTCTCCTCCAAACTTTTGAGCTCTTATAACCCTAACTTGGTGTTCTGCTCTGTTGTGATCTTGTTACCTAAAGCTATCCTTAGTAATGGGAGTTGGACTTCTAATGGTGGAATGAATTTGAACCCATACATTAAGGAGAAAGGAGTAGACTGAATTAGAGTTCTATATGTGGTGCGGTAAGCCCATAAGGCTTCAACTAACTGCTCAAGCCACTATCACTTATTGTTGTGGAGTTTGTTCTTTAGTATTTGGATGAGAGCTTTGTTGAAGGCTTCTGCTAAGCCATTTTCCTTAGGGTAGTTGATGGTAGAATATCTCCAATCTATGTTGTATCTCTGGGCAAAGTTGTTGATCTCAATGCTCTTGAATGTAGTTCCATTACTAGATATAATTCATTGAGGCTCTCCGAACCTATATACAATATGGCTCCAAAAAACCTGGAGCACATGCTGAGTTGTGACCTCTTTGAGTAGAATTGCATTCACCCATTTGGAAAAGTAGTCAATAGAAACTAAGAAGAATTGATGACCCTTAAAAGAAGGAGGATCAATCAAACCCACTATGTCAGTACCCCAACACTCGAATAGCCATGAAGCTAATGTAGGATGTAGAATGTTGGGTGATTGGTGTAGGTCCACACTGTGTATTTGACGTCAGTGGCCTCACCTTATCATATCCATGCAATATTTGATCATTGACTGCCAGTAGTATCCTAATCTCTTGATCTTGGCATTCATATTCGGACTGGATTAGTTGGTTCCACATAATCCTGAGTGTATCTCAATTATAATCTTACTGGCTTTGTGCTTGTCTAAATAATGTAACCACATATGATTGAAAGACCATCGGTACAAGACACCATCCATAAGAGTGTAAGAAAGTGCTCTGTGCTCTATCTAATTGGCTTGGGACTTCTCTTGAGGTAGTTTGCCTTTACTTAGGTAATCCATGAATGGTTGCCTCCAATCTAAGTCCTCTTCCTTCTTGGCAATGGAAACCTACCCTTCAAGAGAGTACTTTTTGATGAGTTCAATATCAATAAAGGATAAGACTTATCTATTTTGGATCTTTATTGATATTGACTCATCATTCGAACATGCAAACTCTTTGGTAAGCTTGGCTAAAGAATAGGCTATGATATTCTCTCCTTGAGGAATCTTATAAATGGTAACCTCTAGGATTTGGGCCAATAACTCCATGGTGTACTTGTGGTAGTGATGGAGCTTAGGCTTTATAACCTTATAGGATCTAGCGATTTGGTTGATAAATAGCTAAGAATCCCTGAAAATGTTGATATTGTGGATGCTTAGAGTAATGAATAACTCCAGATCAGAAATCAGAGCCTCATATTCAGCTTCATTGTTGGTGCAAGGCTTGGATAGATGATATGAGAATCTCATCACATCGTGGTCTAGATTTAAGAGAACTATTCTTACTCCTGCCATTATTGAAATAGTAGATTGTGTTCTTCTTCTCTTTAAGAAGTACATCTCCCATCGATGAATGCTAGTATCCCATAAGTTCATGATTTGTTCATCGGGGAGATCATCACTAAGCAGAGAGTTAGTAGAAAGTGGGTGTGCTACTAACGAATCTTTTAGCACTTGTCCTTTCATTGTGCAGAGGGGTATGAAGTTAACATCAAACTATGAGAGGATCATGGACCATATGCCAATCTAGATAGATGTCATGAGATACTTAGGGATTGATCCTAGAGTTAAGTTTATGAGGAAGCATGTATTGATGTAGCTTTTGGGATGCAAAGATTAAAGCTAAGCAATATTTCTCAATGAGTGGATAATTAGCCTCAGCAGAGATTAGACAATGACTGAGGTAGTAAAGTGCGTATTCCTTCCCTTCAGCTTTGGCTTGGGCCAACAAAGCACCAAGGAATTCCCCTAATACAGAAGTGTAAAGTATGAGCGACTTGCCTAGGATAGGGGCTACTAGAACCAGCGGTATCATCAGTTAATGCTTCATTTCTTCGAAGGCATGCTCACACTTATCATCCCACTTGAACTTGGCATCGTTTTGGCAAGTGCTGGGAATGGTTGACATCTTCCTGATAGGTTGGATATAAAACATCTTAGATAAGCCAACCACCCGTAGAATGATCTGAGTTGAGTTAAACTTTTAGAGAGTGGCATTTCTAATATCACTTTATTCTTCTCTAGATCAATTTTGATTTCCTGGTCTTGGACAACAAACCAAAGGAATTTCTCTGAAGCTACTCCAAATGCACACTTAAGGGGGTTCATTTTGAGGTTAAATTATCTTAACTATTTGAAAACTACTCTCAAGTCAAAGAGATGGTCTTCCTTTTCTCTTCTTTTGACCATGAGATCATTAACATAGCACTCAACTTGATGATGAATGAGTTTATCGAAGATTTGAGTCATAGCATGCTAGTGTGTAGCATCAACATTTTTAAGGCTGAAAGGCATGATCTTATAGTAATAGATTTTGAACAGGGTTCTAAAAGAATTGTTTATTTCATCTTTATTTGGTTATATCCAAATGAGCCATCCATGAAAGAGAAGTCTGCATGAGATAAGACCATTCTTTTTCATAACCTAGGATGATGCTGACTAATCAGGCAGGATATTTTTCTTCTCGGATGAAGCCATCATCAATCAGTTTCTTGACTTTATAAATAACCTTTTGTTCTATGTCTAATCACATGCATCTAAGAGCTTGCTTGATACGATTAGTAATAGGCTCTATTACTATTTTATGGATCACTACGTCAAGGGCAAATCTAGGAATCTCTTCATAACTCCAGGTAAAGTAGTCCTTAAACTTAGTTAATAGCCTAACTAAGTCATTGGTTTCAATTTCATCCAACAAAGAACTGATATATGTCAAGTGTGGACCTTCTTCAGTTCCTAAGTTGATTTTTTTGCACTCTTCGATGGTTGACTTGATCTCTTCTTCAAACTCTGGCAATGCATCTTTGACTTCAAAGTCATCTGGATCATCAAAAGTTTTTAATCATAGCTCCTCATATGAGTTAATGTGATTTGAAAAGAACCTATCTGATTTCAAATGATTGGTGATGACTAAGCACAAATCACCATCATCGACTGGACCCACTATAATGAATCCTAGTCCTTATCTTAATTGAGAGCTTCTTCATTTATTCTTCCATATTCTTTCAATGTAGTCTAACCTCTACTTTGACCAAGTATGTGGGATTAACCCTTTCTTTGCTAAGTTATGAACACAAGGCAAGTACTAATCAAAAGGTAATTTTATTAAATCTTTATATGAATCATCCTTAAGTTCTACATCAACTTCTTGACTTGAGGATGATGCTCCTGAAAAAAAAATCTAAGTCTTCACACCTGTGGATGACTTAGAGGCTTCTTTACCTACCAAACCCTCGCCTTTTAGAGGAAAGGGGTGGGAGCTAAGTTCCCAACTGATGCCTAACTGTTTCACATATAGGCTTTGATACACTTATGCTTTGCTTTGGAGCTGGTATTCATCGCTACCTGGCTCAAGTGTCACCTCTAAGGGAATCTACTATTGAGAAGAGCTAGCTAGTGCACTAACCATATAAGACTCATCCTATGAACTAGATTCTTAGTCTATATGGATAGTAGGTGTATTCCTGGTAGCTAGGATATATCTTCTATTAGGTGACCAATAAAGTGGTTTTACACCCCTGGGACTACCTCTGAACTAGCCTCTTCCTCTACCATGTGGAGGTTAGGTCGTTCGATCCATATGTTCGAATAGAGTAATGAAAGATGGGTGGAATCTAATGTCAGGCTCCACTTCCTCCTCCAAGTCTTTTTCCTCTGCCTTTTATTTTCTTTTTCATTTTTTCTTTTCTTTTCTTTTTATTTTTCTCTTTCTTTTTCATTTCTTTTTCCTTTTATTTTTTACAAACTTTGTCCAAGTTTGCGAGAATAGACTTGCTGATTTTGAGGGAGGTAGTAAGCCGCATCCTCATATATGCTGACCTCGTGAACTATAAATGGCTTGAGATCTCCTTTGACATAGTAGATGATCCCATCTCTCACAAACTTTATACACTGATGTAGAAAAGATGGAACTATGGTGTTCTCATGTATCCATGGTCTCCCAAGCAAATTGAAATATGTATTTGAGTCTATAATGTGAAACTTGGCATCCAATCATTTATCTCTAAGGGAAACACTATGGAGCCCAAGCTGCTGACCTCACTTTGGAATGAATTCAATCCTCCCATCTTAGACTTAGAGTCTTGTAGGCACTAAAACTTCCTAGCCATAAGACACTTCTAACAATTAGGTAAACACTTAACCCAAAGCCTAAAGACTTAGAAGGGTTAACCATAGAATTAGGTTATGCCTTGGATTAGGATATTCCACCTACCTTACAACCCAAATCCAATTATTCACTTTCAAAGCAAACCTCAAGTTCAATCCAAACATCATATTCAAATCCAAATCCAAAGCCAAATTCTAATACCAAATGATTGAAGCCCATGATCAAATCCAAACTTGAAACCCTTCCTAAGCCATATGACCTTTCCCATGGACTTAGCCAAATCTTCATCCAAATCAATATAAAATCATTTGATTTTCTCATAATCAATTTATATCAATCATATTCTAAATATAAATAATATCTACATTTAAATTATCAAAACTAAATAAAATTAAATCAAAACCCTTCCTAAGCCATATGACCTATCCCATGGACTTAGCCAAATCTTAATAAATCAAGTCAAACTCAATTGATTTTTTCACAAATCAATCATATTTTCAATCATCTTCACAAATATATGAAATATACAAAATCATCAAAACTAAATCAAACCAAATCAAAATAAACTTAACCACATGACCCAACTCATGGACCAAATAAATTCCTTCATTCCTATACTTAAATTCAATTGATTTTCTCACAATCAATCATACCTTCAATATTCACAAATATAACAAAATGTACAATCATAAAACCAAACTAAAATCAACCCAAGTCAAACCAAACTTAACCTTTTGACTTAAAATGTTCAAATGAACCAAAACTCTGTTTATTCAATTGAATTTATATATCAATCCCAAATCCATATATAAACTCAACTAAATCAAACTAAACCCAAATCTCAACTAAACCAATTGTCCACTTGACTCCAAATCAAAATCAATATTTGAATATGACTTGACCTTTAAGTGAGTCAAACCAAACCTAATTGATCCTTTTGACCCAAATTGACCTAAAAGACCAATTTGGGCCAAATCAAAATATAAACCAAATTGATTACAACCAATGGATCAAGTTCATTCCAAATTGATTGTTGAACTTGACCAAGCCATGATTTCACCCAATTGACCTACTTAGCCTAAAGTGACCTATATGTTCAAGTTGGTTTAAATGAAAACAAAAGTCAAATTAATTGAAACCAAAGCCTACAATCATCTTTAATTTGTCAACTAAACCCAAACCAACACCAACTCCAAGCTAACTTTAGTCAAATTCCCAACCCATTTGACCCAAATGAATTCAAATGAGCCAAAATAAAATCTAAGATAAACTAAACCAAACCATTTATACTAAAACATCCCAAATGATCATATAAACTTGACCAAATTGGTTTGACCCTATTTGACCAATTGGTCAACTTGACTCAACCTAACCCAATTTGACCTAAATGAGTCAAATTGAGCCAAACATAACCAAATCAACTCCAATTGACTTGAAATTTGAACTAACTTTTGTCTCATTTCAAATCACCTAAATTAAATCCAATAAATGATCATTCTACTCTTGGGTCAAAGGCATCACTTGAGATAAATCACCCATGTAAGTGGTCATTTTCATTCCTTGGCTACTTGGTAATCTCCCAATGGTCCACCTAGTGCAAGACACCCAACCTGATCTCGGGTTGAAATATGATCGATTGTAGGTGAGATCACTCACCCTCCTCATATTTCAATCCCATAGACACCAATGATTCTTCCCAAGAGCCACCTACACACCTTCTTCACCAAGCTGCCAACTCACTCTCCTCCTGCCACCATAACTTTGAGATGGTCTAGCCATTAGAAGCCAAACCCGATCTCCCCAAACGATCAAGATGAAGTGTACACATATCATTTCCACTCAAACACACAAAAAAAATCAATCTCTGCTACCCAAGACGAGCCGCCACTAGATGAAGCATTCTCAATCATTGCCGCCTTGAGCTCCAGCAAGGTATGCTTCCAAAACCAATCCTTAGGCAAAAATGGGTTGGAGCTTTTAAAGAAACTTGCATCTCGTGATCATGACCATTGATCCCCTTCGAGTGCGTGAAGGTGTGGATCCTTTTGAGTTGATCGAGCTCGGGTAAGCTTGATTAAGTGAGCAATGGTAAGACTCCATTCTTCCTCACTGCTGACGTTAGATCATCATCCGTCGCATGATCGAACATATGGTCATGATTAGATCCACATATCGATTTAAATTATTGTCGGATTACTCATAGCCATCCGATCTTAGATCGGATAGCTGACGAGAAAGCACATCCGCCACCACCATGTAGGCCCTAAGTCGGATAAGTTTTAAGTAGCCAATACCCATGTGGAAAACCGTGTATGTGTGCCAATAGATTAGCTTTAGGCTTATTTAATCATTTTAATGGTCAAACTTTTAAAATCATAGATAAATTAAAAAATGCAAATAAATACTCATTTTAATGATATTTGAGAGGAGAATTAATTTAAAATAATCTTAACTAATTTTGAATAGTAATTATGATTTAATTATAAAATTAATTTGCTTAATTACTCCTACCAAATTTTGTGGGTTAATTTAATGGGATGATCTCTTCCTCCCATGATTTTCTTGGGATTTATTGCTCACTTAATTAGAAAAATTGACTAATTAAACCTTAACTACTCTTTTAAATTAATTAATGATTAATTAATTCTACAAATAGTAATAAATTGGTTAATTAAGTTTATTAATCATTATTCAATAGTAAGTGAACTAAGGAATAGGGATGGGAACTATTTCACTAAGCTCATTTCACCCTTTTTTAAAATGAAATTAATTAAGATTTAACTAATTAAATAAATCACTTAATCAAATTGAAATCATAATCACATCAGACCTTAATTAATTAAATCGTGAAAGTACATCTTTAGGTGTTTAATAACCCAAAGGAGTTTAATGAAATTGTGGTTAGTCCACATGTGTGAGAAAACCATAAGAGTAATTAATTAAGTCCCTTAATCTAATTAACTATTAATCATGAGCCATTGCATTAGGCCCCTTTATTTCTTAGATCATTGTGTTTATTTTCCATACATATCATGTTGGCTCATTATTATTTAGTTAATTACTTTACAGTGACATAGGTAAGGGTACTTAATTCATCTAATTAAGGGTTAAACTTAATTAATCCATAAAATTAACTTAATTTTATTTCCTTAAATTAAATCAAATCACTAATATGGGAATGGTTTTAAAATAACAAGTGATAATTTCTCATCTCTTCTTTAAATCAAATCGAATCCAAAACTTAATTAACAAGGAAGCTTTGGTTTACTTGAAATAATTTTATTTGATTTGATTGTCCTTAAGAACTAGTTTGATTGAATGAATCACAAGCTTATATTTCATTGTCCTCTTTTTAATCATGTTAAATTTAGTATGTCATTTGAATCCATGCATCCATCTTTTCAAAATCTAGTAAAATAAAATGGATTTCTTTTATGTAAGCTTGCATGTATTGAATTAATTTAATATATGCATGGCTATTATCACTGTTAAATCCAAACATTTTTTTTTCAAAATTTTATAAATGATTAATAATGTGTTATGATGCTAGTTATAAATACATAAGAAATGCATGTGCTTATAACTTAGGTGTATGAATGTTGAGTTCTCTTTCCTCTATTCTTGTGTCAATTTATATAAGATTGAATGGTAATGGGTATATAGTCTAGACATCCTGGGAACACGAGGCTTTAGCTATCCCCAAAGAGGTCATTTGATTACCTCACTTCCTTGGTTTAACAACGACATGTACCCATTTGATTTCATTTCTATGTATTTCAACATTAGAATTTAGATAGAGTTTTAATTCATATATGTAGAAGATTCAATCAAAAAACATATACTATCTTTGCATGGTATTCTTTCCCTCATTTATGTATACATCCATGTGTGTCCAAGAAAAGCAAGTATATAGTCCGACATCCTGGATACGAGGCTTTAGTTAGCCCCAAGGAGGTCATTTGATTATCTCACTTCCTCTTTAACAATGACACGCACTTGCCTATATCTTGTACATGTATATGTATATGTGATTATTGAATGAAAATCCTATTTTGCATTAAAATTGCATGCATTCATAATTGACTAAGTGGTTGAATTAATTATCCATATGATTTGGAGCTTACTTCCTATGTTCATGTATATGAATTTAAATATGTTTGATTGCAAATAGATATATAGTTCGGACATCCCGAGAATACGAGGCTTTAGCTAGCTCTAATGAGTTCATTTCATTACCTCACTTCCCTGGTTTAATAATGACACATTCGTATTTAATTTCATTCTTATGTCCTTTTTGTATAAGAATTTGGATAAAGTTTTAAATTAATATGTTTAAATAATTCAATTAAATAAAATATAAATTCTAAACATACACATACATTCATCATTTAAGTGTGCTAAAATATGTTGCATGTATAGATACACTTAGATTAAATCATACATGTTACATGTGATGGAAAGGAATGATTTAATATATGTCATGTGGTAGTAATTCAATTAAATTAATCTTAAGATGCCTTTCATTTTGAATAGGATTATTAAAGTGAACCTAAACTTAGATTAATTAAATCATTTAATAATCCATTCACTAAAGAGAACTAAATCAAGCTAATATACTTTATAAAGTGACTTAAGGTAGGGATGAAAGAGGGCAATCCTCTTTTCCTCTCTTTATAACACTTAGTTACTATGTGTAATCATATGAAATAAAATAAAACACAAATTAAAATTCTCAAATCAATTAAACTACTTCAAGTGAAATCAACCTTTCATGTCAAATTGAATCCTTCTACACTTAGAAAATACAACACTAATGCCTAACAAGACTTACCAAGCCTAATACATTAGAATGTCACCACTTCTAGCTCTAAGTTAGGATGGTGTATGATGTGATGCATATTTTATTTTTTGATGTATTATTTTAGATTGATGTTAGGATGTATGCATAGACTGATGATGCCAATATTAGCCTAATCATTTTCTACAGGGATTATGCTTAAGGGATGCTTAAAATAAATGTGAATGCTTTTTTTGTAAGTTGCTTAAATTTAAGCATAATCCAAGTTAGATGTGGGCTTATTTAGCCATGTGTAGGGTGTTAAGACAAAATTATAAATATAATTGCTTGGGATTATATGTATATTTAGCAAACCTCTATTTTATAGGTATAGTTAGATTTACTTTTCCCACATAAATGAAATTTTTTTAATAGGAATTAGGATTAGTGCTATGGGGGATTGGGATGAGCGGGCTAATGCTTTATCTTGGGTGCCTGATGCCTTTGAAGCAAGCACCATTCAAATCAAAGAAGGAACCAAATCAAATGGAGATAAGAAGAAAGAAGACCAATAGCATTTAATACAATTATAATTACTCATATTCCAGTTGTATAAGGGTAGAGCTCCTACCCATCTTTTCTCTCTTGTACGGGTACCAATGACCCTTTTATTCTTTTATGATAGTTTATATAATTGTTTGATGTTATGTTTACATTATGCATTAGATGCTTTTCATTATTTCTTAAATGATTGATGCTTTAATGTGTGGTTAGATAAGATTAGCTCTTAGATAAAATAAAAATTAAAACCTTAACCAAAAAAGATAAAAAATAAAACCTAAACCTAAAAAAATAAAATAAAAATAAATTCAACTAAAAAATAAACATAAACCTAAATCTAAACTTAAAAAAAACTAAAATAAAAACATAAACTAAAATAAATAAACTAAACTAAAAAAATTAAAATAAGTTAAAATAAATGAAAAATATATTAAATAAACTAAATAAACCTAATCCTATCGGTTTGCATAATTTTAAAAAAATAATAATAAACCCTAAATCCTACACCCTAAACCAAACCTACAACCGTAAACCCTAAACCCTAAACCCTAAACCTACAACCATAAACCCTTAACCATAACATTAAACCCTAAGCCCTAAAAGCATAAACCTTAAACTCTAAACCCTAAACCCTAACCCTAAACTCTAAACCCTAAACCCCAAACACTAAACCTAAACTTAAAGTAACTAAATAAATTTAAAAATAAACCTAAACCTTATAACCTAATAAACCTAAACCAACACCTAAACCCAAGAATGGGCAACCTTGAAGAGAACATCACCATCAACCAGTGAAGTCTAGATCAGGAGGCAAGGTAGAGGTCATGCTATCCTAGTGGTGGTGGGGATCTAGAGGTGCCGGTGGATATGGAGGTGTGGTGAGCAAGCAGGTGGTCATGGAGGTGGGAGGAGCAAAAGGTTACACCCATGGTGGTGGTGGAGGGAGAGATCGGGATATGATGGTGGATCTCGCCACCGGAGAGGCCTGGTTCGATTGGAACTGAGAAACTAAATAATGGTTGATCATCTACTTATGGACTGTGTTTTAAGAAGGTTCAAGTTATTTAGGGTTTTGATTTACTCTATGCATGCTCATTTTGATCTATGTCAGCTTTTGTCTTAGAAAACTTGGTTGAGGAAATCAAAAGAAGAAATGTTGAATCAAATTGTTCTCTATTAAAACAAAACCAAAACCCTAAACCCTAAACTAAAATCAACCCTAAACCTATAACTTAAACCTTAAACCATAAACCTTAAACCTTAAACCTTAAGCCTTAAAAGCCTAAATCTTAAACCCTAAACCCTAAACCCTAAACCCTAAACAATAAACAACCACCCCCCCAAAACAAAAAAAAAACCCAAACCCAAAATCCAAAACCCTAAACCTAAACCCTAAAAGCTAAAACCTAAACCTAAACCAAAATAAATAAAAAAATAAAACATAAACTAAAACCTAAACCTAAACCTAAAAAAGAAAAAAATAAAATAAAAAACTAAACTGAAATAAAATAAATAGAATCCTAAACTAAACTAAAAAAAAAAACCTAAATAAAATAAAAACAAAACCTAAAATAAAAATAAAATAAACCTAAAATAAAAACTAAATAAAAACATAAACCTAACAATAAACCTAATAATAAAACCTAAAAATAAATAAAAAATAAAACCTAAAACTAAACTAAAAATAAACTAAAAATAAACATAAACCTAAATTAAAAACTAAAACCTAAAAATAAACCTAAAATAAAAACCTAAAACTTAAACCTATAAAAATAAAAATAAAAGCTTAAACCTAACATAAAAAATAAAAAAATAAAACCTAAACCTACAAAAAAAAATAAAAAATAAAAGTAAACTAAAAAATAAAGCTAAATCTAAACCTACACCTAAAAGTAAACTAAAAAGAAAACCTAAACTAAAATAAATAAACCTAAATAAATAAATTAAAAAAAAGTAAATCTAAATCAAAATAAAAAATAAAATAAACTAAATAAATGTGAACCTACCACTTCACTTAATAAAAATAAATAAATAAAAACATAAATAAATAAATAACCTTAACCTAAACCCTAAACCCTAAAACTAACCTTAAACCCTAAACCTACAACCCTAAAACACTAAACCCAAAACCATAAACCCTAAAACCCTAAATCCTAAACCTCAAAAAAACTCTAAATTTAAACCTAACCCTAAACTAAACCCTAAATCAATTTTAAACCTAAACCCTAAACCCTAACCCTAACCCAAAACCCAAAATCATAAACCCTAAACTTTAAAACCCTAACCCTAACCCAAAATCATAAACCATAAAACCTAAACCCTAAAACCCTAAACCTGAGACCCTAAACTAACCCTAAAGATAAAACACCCTAAACACTAATCTAAACCTAAACTAATAACCTAAACCTAAGTTAACCTAACCTAAAACCTAAAGCCTAAACACTAAACCCTAAACCCTAAATCCTAATCCTAAACCCTAAACCCTAAACTCTAAAACCCTAAATGCTAAAACCCTAAACCCTAAACCCTATACCTTAAACAATAAAACCTAAACCCTAAACCCTAAACCTTAAACCCTATACCCTAAATCCTAAACCTTAAACCCTAAACCATAAAACTAACCCTAAACCTAAACCTAAACACTAAAACCTAAAACCTAAAACCTAAATAAAATAAAACCTAAAAAATTAAAATAACCATAAATTTAGACCTAAAATTAAAATAAAATAAACTAATAAAAATAACTTAAAATAAATTAAATAAAAACCTAAACTAAACTATAAAATAAAATAAACATAAGAATAAAAAACCTAAATAAATAAAAAACTAAACGTAAAATAAAAATAAATTAAACTTAAAAGAAAACTAAAATAAAATAAAATAAAAATAAAATAAAAACCTAAACATAAAAAATAAACCAAAACCCAAACTAAGAAAAAAAACCTAAACCTAAAATAAAATAAAATAAACCAAAACCTAAACTAAGATACTAAGATAAACTAAACTAAAATAAATAAAACCCAAACCTAAACCTAAAATAAACTAAACCTAAAATAAACTAAACCTAAATCCTAAACTAAATAAAATAAAATAAACTAAAAATAAACTTAAACCTAAACTAAAAAATAAAACTAAAAATAATCCTAAAATAAAACCTAAACCTAAACCTAAAAAATAAAATAAAACCTAAACCTAAACTAAATTAAAAAATAAAAAAAAAACTAAAAAATAAATAAAATAAACTAACTAAAAATAAACTTAAACTTAAACATAAACCAAAATAAACTAAAAAAAAAAACCTAAACTAAATAAATAAACCTAAAATAAATAAACTAAACTAAATAAAATAAAATTAAACATAAATAAAAAAAAAATATAATAATCATAAACTAAATAAACAAAAAAGAAGAAATGTTGAATGAATTTGTTCTCTATTAAAAAAAAAACTAAACCTAACTAAAACCCAACCCTAAACCAAAAAACCTAAACCCTAAACCAAACCCTAAACTCTAAACCAAAAAACCCTATACCCTAAAACCTAAACCTAAACCCTAAACCCTAAACCCTAAAACCTAAACTAACCCATAACCCTAAACCCTAAACCCGAAACCCTAAAAAGGTAAAAACCTAAACCTAAACTAATTAAAACCTAAAAAAAAATTAAAATAAATCTAAACCAAAATAAAATAAAAACAAAAACTAAAACATAAACCAAAACCTAAAAAGAAAAATAAAAAAATTTAAAAACTAAACTAAGCTAAAATAAATAAAAAGCTAAACTAAACTAAAAAAATAAAAACCTAAATAAAATAAAATAAAAACTAAATAAAAACCTAAACCTAAACAGTAAAGCAAAAAATAAATAAAAAATAAAACCTATACCTAAAATAAAAAAAGTAAACTTAAACCTAAACTAAAATAAACTAAACTATAAAAAAAACCTAAACCTAAACCTAAAATAAACTAAACCTAAACTAAATAAAATAAAATAAATTAAAAATAAACCAGAACCTAAACTTAAAAATAAAACCTAAAAATAAACCTAATATAAAAACCTTAAACTAAAACCTAAAAATTAAAAATAAAAACATTTACCTAAACCTAAAAATAAAATATAAACCAAACCTAAAAATAAAATAAATAAAACTACACTAAAAAATAATCCTAAATCTAAACCTAAACCTAAAAAATAGACTAAAATAAAAAACCTAAACTAAAATAAATGAACTTAAAATAAATAAACTAAGGAAAATAAAAATAAAAATAAACCTAAATCAAAATAAAAAATAAACTAAAATAAATAAAAATAAGCTAAAAAAGCTATTCCATCTAATTTACTTGATTTAAAAAAAATAAAAATAAAAAATAAAATATTAAAAAAACCCTAAACCTACAACATACAACCCTAAATCGTAAAACTTAAAACTCTAAACCCCAAAACCCAAAACCCTAAACCCTAAACACTAAAACCTAAACTCTAAAGCTTAAACCATAAAAACTGTAAACCTTAAACCCTAAACCCTAAACCCTAAAACCCTTAACCCTAAACCCTAAACCATAAATCCTAAACCATAAATCTTAAACCCTAAACCCTAAACTCTAAACCCTAAAACCAAAAAAACCCTAAACCCTAAACCCTAAACCCCAAATCCTAAACCTTAAACCCTAAACCCTAAACCCTGAACTAACCCTAAACCCTAAACCATAAAAAGCCAAAAGCCTAAATCTAAACAAAATAAATTATGAAAATAAAATAAATAAAAAAACCTAAACCAAAATAAAATAAAGAAATAAAATCAAATAAAAACATAAACCGAAACCTAAACCTAAAACTAAAAGAAAAAAATGAAAAATAAAAACTAAACTAAAATAAAACAAATAAAATCAAAACTAAAAAATATATAACCTAAATAAAATAAAACTAAACAAAATAAAATAAAATAAATTTAAATAAAGTAAAACTAAATAAAACCTAAACCTAAAAAATAAACATAAAAATAAATAAAATAAAACCTAAGTCCTAAACCAAAAAAAACTAAACCTAAAATAAAAAAATAAAATAAACCTAAAAATAAAATAAAAAACTAAATAAAAACCTAAACCTAAAAAATAAAACAAAAATAAAACTTAAAAATAGCTAAAAAATAAAACCTAAACTCTAAACTTAAAAAAAAAAACCTAAACCTAAAATAAAACTACAATAAATCGAAACCTAAACTAAAATAAACTAAAAATAAATAAATAAAATCCTAAACCTAAACCTAAAAAAACTAACCCTTAACCAAAAACCTAAACTAAATAAAATAAAATAAAATAAACATAAACATAAACCTAACCCTAAACTAAAAAATAAAACCTAAAAATAAACTTAAAATAAAAACCTAATACTAAACCTAAAAAAATAAAATAAAAACCTAAACCTAAACCTAAAAAATAAAAATAAAACCTAAACTTAAAAAAAATAAATAAAATAAAACTAACTAACAATAATCTTAAACCTAAACCTAAAATTAAAAAATGAACTAAAATAGAAAACCTAAACTAAAATAAAAAAACATAAAATAAATAAATTAAGCTAAATAAAAATAAAAAACAAAAATAAAATAATAAAATAAACTAAATAAATAACAATTAAACTAAATAAACCTAAACTAACCACTTTTCTTAATTAAATAAATTTTAAAAAATAAAAAACCCTAACCCTAAACCATAAACCTTAAACCTAAACCTAAACACTAAACCTAAACTCAACCTCCTAAACCCTAAAACCCTAAATCTTAAACCCTAAACCTAAAACCTAAAACCTAAACCTAAATAAAACTTAAAACAACCCTAAACCCTAAACCCTAAACACTATATCTAAACCTAACCCTAAACCTAACCTAAAATAAAAAACCTAAACCCTAAATAAATAAACCTAAACTAAACCTAAACCATAAACTAAACCCTAATATAAACCTAAACCTAAATAAAAAACCTAAACTAAACACTAAATTAAAAATAAACCTAAATAAAACTAAACTAAAATAAACTAAACCTAAACCTAAACTAAACTAAATCATAAAACTAAACCTAAAAATAAACTAAAACCTAAACCCTGGAATAAACCCAAAATAAACCTAAACCTAAACTAAACCCAAAACTAAACTAAAATAAACTTAAACCTAAACCTAAACCCTAAAATAAACTAAACCTAATCCCATAAATAAGAAAACTAAACCCTAAAATAAACAAAAACTTAAAATAAAAAACCATCAAAAAAATAAACCCAATAAACTACATAAACCTAAACTAAATCCTAAACCCTAAACCCTAAATCCTAAACCCTAAACCCTAAACCCTAAACCCTAAACCTAAACCTTAAATTAATCTAACCCCTAAACGATAAACCCTAAACTCAAAAAACCAAAACTAAATAATACCTAAAAATAAAATAAATAAATAAACCTAAACCTAAATTAAATAAAAAAATAAAATTAAAAAACCTAAACCTAAACCTAAAAATAAACCTAAACTTATTTTTAAAATAAAATAAAAAAATAAAAAAATTGAAATAAAATAAAAGAAATAAAAAATAAACTAAACTAAGCAAATAAAATAAGCCTAAAAAATACAAAATCTAAATAAAATAAAAACTAAATCTAAAATAAAAATAAAATAAACCTAAATAAAATAAAATAAAAACTAAATAAGAACCTAAACCTAAAAAAAATAAACCTAAAAAAACATAAAAATAAATAAAAAATAATACCAAAACCCTAAACTAAAAAAAACCTAAACCTAAAATAAACATAGTAAAATAAACCTAAACCTAAATTAAAAAAAAATAAAAATGAAAATATACTAAACCTAAACCCTAAACTAAATAAAATAAAATAAATTCAAGATAAACCTAAACCTAAACTAAAAAATAAAACCAAAAAATAAACCTAAAATAAAAACATAAAACCTAAACTTAAAAAAATAAAATAAAAACCTATACTTAAACCTAAAATTAAAAAAAAAACTAAACCTAAAAAATAAAATAAAAATAAAACAAAACTAAAAAATAAACATAAACCTAAACCTAAACTAGAAAAAAATAAACTATCATAAAAAACCTAAACTAAAACAAATAAACTTAAAATAAATAAACTAAACTAAATTAAAAAAATGAACCTAAATAAAATTAAAAAATAAAATAAACTAAAATAAAAAATAAACTATATAAACCATAAACATTAAACCTTTAACCCTAAACCCTAAAATTAACCCTAAACTGAAAACCCTAAACATACAACCCTAAACCCTAAACCCTAAACTCTAAATAAAAAAATCCCTAACCCTAAACCCTAAACCCTAAATTGTAAACCCAAAACCCAAAACCTACAACCCTAAACCCTAAACTTTAAACTCTTAACTAACACTAAACCCTAAACCTAAAAGCCCTAAACCCTATTGCTTAAACCCTAAACCCTAAACTAACCCTAAACTAACTAAACCCTAAACTAAACTCTAAACTAAAAAAACACTAAAACCATAAAGCCTAAACCCTAATCCCTAAAAAACCCTAAATCCTAATCCCTAACCCAAACCCTAAAAACCTAAAAGCATAAAACCTAAAACCCTAAACCCTAAACCCTAAATAATAAAGATTAAAATAAAACTTACAAATAAATAAAGTAAATAAAACCTAAATGCTAAACTAAGGAAAAAAACCTAAACATAAAATAAAAATAAAATAATCCTAAACCTACACTATAATTAACTAAACTAAAATAAATTAAACCTAAACCTAAACATAAAATAAACTAAACCTAAACCCTAAACTAAATAAAATAAAATAAACTAAAAATAAACCTAAACCTAAACTAAAAAATAAAACCTAGAAATAAACCTAAAATAAAAACCTAAAACCTAAACTTAAAAAATAAAATAAAAACCTAAACCTAAAGATAAAAAATAAAACCTAAACCTAAAAAAATAACGTAAAAAATAAAACTAAACTAAAAATAAACATAAACCTAAACCTAAAAAAACAAACTAAAATAAAATAAACTAAAATAAATAAAATAAAATAATAAACTAAACTAAATAATTATAAAAAATAAACCTAAATAATAAATGAATAAAATAAATAAAAATAAACCTAAACCTATACTTTAAAAAAAGACCCTAAACTTGAAACCCTAAACCTTAAACCCTACACATTAAACACTAAACCTTATACTAAACACTAAACCTACAACCCTAAACCCTAAATCCTAAACCCTAAACCCTGAACCCTAAAACCCAAAACAAAATCGTAAATCCTAAATCCTAAACCTAAACCCTAAACCCTAAACCCTAAAATCTGAAACCCTAAACCCTAAACCCTAAACCCTAAACCCTAAACCCTAAAACCTATAACCCTAAACCCTAAAACCTATAACCCTAAACCTTAAAAACTTAAATACCTAACAAACCTAAACTAAATAAAACATAAAAATGAAATAAATTAAAAAACCTAAGCCTAAATTAAATAAATAAAATAAAATAAAATAAAAACCTAAACCCAATCCTAAACCTAAAAATAAAAAAAAATAAAAAATAAAAAAAACTAAAATATAGTAAATAAAAGCCAAAACTAAATTAAAAAAACAAAATAAACCTAAAAATTTAAAACTTAAATAAAATAAAACTAAATGTAAAATAAAAATAAAATAAATCTAAAATAAAATAAAATAAAACTAAACCTAAAAAATAAACCTTTTCATAAAACCTAAAAAATAAATAAAAAATAAAATCTAAGGCGTAAACAAAAAAAAACCTTAACCTAAAATAAACAAAATAAAATTAACCTAAACCGAAACTAAAATAAATAAAACACAAATGTAAACCTAAAATAAACTACACCTAAACCTAAACCTAAACAAAATAAAATAAAATAAACTAAAAATAAACCTAAACCTAAACTAAAAAATAAAACCTAAACCTAAAAAAATAAAATAAAAACCTAAACTTAAAAAAAAACCTAAACCTAAAAAAATAAAATAAAAATAAAACTAAACAAAAAATAAAAAATAAACCTAAAACCTAAAATAAAATAAATAAAACCTAAACTAAAATGAATAAACTAAACTAAAAATAAAAAAATAAACCAAAATATAAATAAAAAAATATAATAATAAACCAATTAAAATAAACAAAATAAACTAAATATACCTAAACATATTGGTTTATTTAATTTAAGAAATAAAGCTAAACCCTAAACCCTAAATCCTAAACCCTAAACACTAAACCCTAAACTCTAAAAAATCCTAAACCCTCCACCCTAAATATAATAAATTAAAAAAATAAACCATAAGCCTAAACACTAAACCCTACAACTTACATTAAACCCTAAACCCAAAACCCTAAAGCCCAAACCCTAAACCCTAAAACTAGCCCGAAACCCTAAACTCTAAACCTTGAACCCTAAACCATGAAGCCCTAAACCCTAAACCTAAACCTTAAAAGCCTAATCCCTAAACCCTAAACCATAAAACCTACAGCCAAAAACCCTAAACCCGAAACCCCAAACCCTTAACCCTAAACCCTAAACCCTAAGAACATTAAAACCTTAACCTAAACTAAATAAAACCTAAATATATAATAAATAAATAAACCTTAACCTAAATTAAATAAAAATAATAATATAAAATAAAAACCTAAATTAAAACCTAAACCTAAACCCAAACCTAATCTTAAAAATAAAATAAAATAAAAAATAAAAACAAAACTAAAATAAAAATAAAATAAAAACCTAACTTAAACTACAAAATAAAATATACCTAAAAATAAAAAACCTAGATAAAATAAAACTAAACGTGAAAATAAAAAAATAAAATAAACCTAATATAAAATAAAATAAAACTAAATAAAAACCTAAACTAAAAAATAAAGCTATAAATAAAACCTAAAAATAAAGAAAAAAGAAAACCTAAAGCCTAAACTAAATAAAATCCTAATCCTAAAATAAAAAAAATAAAATAAACATTAAATTAAACTATATTAATTAAAGCCTAAACCAAAACCTTAAATAAACTAAACCTAAACCCTAAACTAAATAAAATAAAATAAACTAAAAATAAACATAAACCTAAACTAAAAAATAAAACCTAAAAATAAAGCTAAAATAAAACCTAAAACCTAAACCTAAAAAAATAAAATAAAAACCTAAACCTAAACCTAAAAATAAAAAATAAAACCTAAACCTAAAAAAGAACTTAAAAATAAAACTAAACTAAAAAAATAAACATAAACCTAAACTTAAATCTATAAAATAAACCAAAATAAGAAACCTAAACTAAAATAAATAAAACTAAAATAAATAAACTAAACAAAATAAAAATAACAAATAAGTCTACATAAAAATAAATAATAAAATGAACTAAAATAAATTAAAAATAAACTAAATAGACCTAAATCTACTAGTTTACTTAATTTAAAAAGAACCCTAAACCTTAAACCCTTAATCTTAAATCCTAAATCCTAAACCCTAAATCCAAAAACCTAAACCCTAAACACTAAAAAACCCTAAACCCTAAATAAAAACAAAATACAAATAAATAAATAAAACCCTAAGACTAAACCCTAAACCCTAAAACTAACCCAAAATCGAAAACACTAAAAACCAAAAAACCTAAACCTAAATTAAATAAAACTTAAAAAAATAATTAAAAAATCAAAAATAAATAAAATAAAAACCTAAACTAAATCTTAAACCTAAATCTAAAAATAAAATGAATTAAAAATTAAAGTTAAACTAAAATAAAATAAATAAAAATCTAAACTAAACTTAAAAAATTAATGTATCCTAAGAATAAAAAAATCTAAATAAATAAAAACTAGATGTAAAATAAAAATTAAAAAACCTAAAATAAAATAAAATAAAAACTAATTAAAAACCTAAACATAAAAATAAACCAAAAAATAAATAAAAAAATAAAACATATACTAAAAAAAATAAACATAAAATAAAAATAATATTAATAGATTAATATAAACCTAAACCTAAACTAAAATAAACTAAACTAAGATAAATAATACCAAAACATAATCCTAAAATAAACTAAACCAAAACATAAACCTAAAGTAAATAAAATAAAATAAACTAAAAATAAACCTAAACCTGAACTAAAAAATAAACCTAAAATAAAAACCTAAAACCTAAACTGAAAAAAATTAAATAAAAGCCTAAACCTAAACCTAAAAATAGAAAATAAAACCTAAACCTAAAAAATAAAAGAAAAATAAAACTCAACTAAAAACAAAACCTAAAAAATAAACTAAAATAGAAAACCTATACTAAAATAAATAAGCCTAAAATAAATAAACTAAGCTAAATAAAAAAAACTTAAATAATAATAAATAAATAAACTAAATAAATATAAACCTACCAGTTTACTTATTTTTCAAAAAAAAACCCTAATCCTTATATCCTAAACCCTAAACCCTAAAACTGACCCAAAACCCTAAGCCCTAAACCTACAACACTAAACCTACAATCCTAAACCATAAATTGTAAACCCTAAAGCCTAAAAATTCCTAAACCCTAAATACTAAAAATTCCTAAACCCTAAACTATAAACCCTAAACCCTAAACCCTAAACCCTAAACCCTAAATCCTAAACCCTAATCCCTAAAACTAACCCTAAACCCTAAACCGTAAACCTACAACCTTAAACCCTAAACCCTAAATAAAAACAAAAAATAAACAAATAAGTAAAACCATAAGACTAAACCCTAAACCCTAAAACTAACCCAAAACTCTAAACCCTAAACACTAAAAACCAAAAAACTTAAACCTAAACTAAATAAAACTTAAAAAAAATTAAAAAAATCAAAAATAAATAAAATATAAACCTAAACCTAAATCTAAAGATAAAATAAATTAAAAAATTAAAGTTAAACTAAAATTAAATAAATAAAAACCTAAACTAAACTAAAAAAATAAAGTTAACCTAAGAATAAAAAACCTAAATGAAATAAAAACTAGATGTAAAATGAAAATAAAAAATACCTAAAATAAAATAAAATAAAAACTAAATAAAAACCTAAACATAAAGAATAAACCTAAAAATAAATAAAAAATAAAACCTAAACCCTAAACTAAAAAAACTAAACATAAAATAAAAATGAAATAATCAGAATAATATAAACCTAAACCTAAACTAAAATAAACTAAACTAAGATAAAAAAAACTAAACCTAATCCTAAAATAAATTAAACCTAAACCTAAACCTAAAGTAAATAAAATAAAATAAAATAAAAATAAACCTAAACCTAAACTAAGAAATAAACCAAAAATAAAACCTATAACCTAAACTTAAAAAAATTAAATAAAAGCCTAAACCTAAACCTAAAAAAAATAAACAAAACCTAAACCTAAAAAATAAAATAAAAATAAAACTCAACTAAAAATAAAACCAAAACCTAAACCCAAACCTAAAAAAGATACTAAAATAAAAAACCTAAACTAAAATAAATAAGCCTAAAATAAATAAACTAAACTATATAAAAAAACCTAAATAAAAATAAAAATTAAAATAAACTAAAATAAGTGTTAAATAAACTAAATAAACCTAGACCGACCAGTTTACTTAATTTTAAAAAGAACCTAATTTCTATATCCTAAACCCTAAACCCTAAAAGTAACCCTAAACCCTAAACCCTAAACCTACAACACTAAACCTACAATCCTAAACTACAAACTGTAAACCCTAATGCCTATAAATTCCTAAACCCTAAAGCCTAAAAATTCTTAAACCCTAAACCTTAAACCCTAAACCCTAAACCCTAAACCCTAAAAATATAAACCATAATAAACCCTAAACCCTAAACCCTAGTTGAGCTAATTTTTATGAAAGGTGATCTTAAAGAAGTCAGTGAAGAGGTTGCGAAGTACGAAGTTGGTGGTGCTACCCGTGTTGGTCTTATTGCACCTATTGATATTATGGTTGCTCAAAGCAACAATGGTCTGGATCCTTTACACTCTTCTTTTTTCTAGGTTCTCAACATCCCAACAAAGATCAACAAGAGTACTATTAAAATTATCACCCTAGTTGTGCTGATTAAAAAAGGTGATAAGGTGGGATCCTCAATGGCTACTCTCCTCGTTAAGTTAGGCAATAGGCCATTCTCTTATGGCCTTGTCATTTAGTCTATGTTTGATGATGGTTTGGTGTTCTGTCTTGCGGTGCTTGACCTTAGTGAAGATGATCTCATCAAGAAGTTTTTGATAGTCTTTTCAATGTTTACTTCTCTCTCACTAGCCCTCTCTTATCCCACCCTTGCTGTTGTGCCCCACATGTTCATCAACGCTTACAAGAATGTCCTCACCATCATGATTGCCACTGATTACACGTACACGTAGAAGTTTTAGGAGTATTTGAAGGATCTTAGTAAATTTACTGTGGCTCTTGTGCCTGATGCTGCTGCTGCTACTACTACTCCGGCTGCTGTTGTGGAACAGAAGAAGGAAGAGCCTATTAAGGAATCAGATGATGATATGGGTTTTATCTTGTTTGACTAAGCTTTGTTGGACTTCTATAAAATCAAATTTTATTGACTTTGGTAGTTAAATCATTTTGTGAATGCTATTTTTGTGAATTTTTGAATTGCATTTTATTTTATCCTATTTTATTAGTTGATAGAAGATAATGTCTTGTTTGATTTGGTAATTTCTTATTTGTTATGAAATCATTTGGGTTTTTTTACAAAAACTCTAAACCTTAAACCCTAAACCCTAAACCCTAAACCCTATACCACAAATCCTAAACTTAAACTTAAAGTAACTAAATAAATTAAAAAATAAATGTTAACCCTAAAACTTAATAAACCTAAACCTAAACCTAAACTCTAAAAATGGGCAAAACCTTGATGGCAAGAACATCACCATCAACCAGGCTCAGTCTAGAATTGGAGGTGGAGGCGAAGGCGAAGACGATAGTTATCATTATGGTGATGGGGGACCTCGAGGTGCTGATGGATATGGAGGTGGTGGTCGGAGTAGTGGTGGTTATGGACGTGGGAGGAGCAACGGAGGTTACAATCGTGGTAGTGCTGGAGGGAGAGATTGAGGATACAATGTTGTATCCCGCTATTTGAGAAGTAGGGGTGGTTTTGATGGGAACTAGAGAAATTGAAAAACGTCCTATCCGTTCTGTTGCTTATGGAACTGTGTCTTCACAGTAGAGATGGTTAAAGTTATCTAAGGTTTTTGATTTTCTCTATGCGTGCTCATTTTTGATCTATGTCATTGCATGTGTCTTAGAGAACTTGGTGTGTTACCTAGTTAATGAAATCGAAAAGAAGAAATGTTGAATATGAATTTGTTCTCTATTAAAAAAACCCAAAAATGTTAAACCCTAAACTAAACCTTGAACCCTAAACCTAAAACCTAAACCCTAAACCCTAAAAAAATAAAATAAAAACCTCAACCTAAACCTAAAAAATAAAGTAAAATAAAAACCCTAAACTAAAATTAAATAAACCTAAAATGAATAAACTAAACTATATAAAAATAAAAAATAAACCTACGTAAAAATAAAAGATAAAATAAACTGAAATAAATAATAAATAAACTAAATAAGCCTAAACTTATCGATTTGCTTAACTTTAAAAAAAAGAAAAACCTAAACCCTAAAACTTAAGCCCTAAACTCTAAACCTACAACACTAAACCTATAAACCTAAACCTTAAATCCTAAACCCTAAACCTTAAACTGTAAACCCTAAACCCTAAACCCTAAGCCCTAAAAACATAAACCCTAAAAGCCTAAACCCTAAACCCCGGTTGAGCTGATTTTTACAAAAGGTGATCTTAAAGAAGTTAGCAAAGAGGTTATGAAATATAAAGTTGGTGTTGCTGCCCGTGTTGATCTTGTTGCACCTATTAATGTTGTGGTTCCTCTAGGCAACACTGGTCTGGATACTTCACAGACTTCTTTCTTCTAGGCTCTCAACATCCCAACTAAGATAAAAAAGGGTACTGCTGAAATTATCACCCCGGTTGAGCTATATAAAAAGGCAATAAAGTGGGAGACTTGGAGGCTGCTCTCCTCGCTAAGCTAGAGATTAGGCCATTCTCTTATGGCCTTGTCATCTAGTCTGTGTATGATGATGGTTTTGTGTTCAGTCTTGAGGTGCTTGAGCTCACTGAAGATGATCTCATCAAGAATTTTTTGACGGGCCTTTTAATGATCACTTCTCTCTCACTAGCCCTCTCTTATCCCACCCTTCTTGTAGCACCCCACATGTTCATCAACGCTTACAAGAATGTCCTCACCATCATGATTTCCACTGATTACACATACGTGTATGCCAAGAAGGTTAAGGAGTATTTGAAAGATCCTAAATTAAATTCTCCACTTACTAAGCAACTTGGAAGAGAAGAAGGAAGAAACCTATTGAGGAATGATGATGATATGTTCAAAGCTTTGTTAAAAATCAAATTTATCTCTAGAGTTAAATCATTTTGTGAAATACTTTTTGTTTTTATTTTATTTTATCCTATTTTTAGTTATTAAAGGATAATGTCTTGTTTGATTTGGTAATTTCTTATTTGTTATGGAATCATTTGAGTTAAAAGAACCCTAAACCTAAACCTAAATAACTAAAATAAAACTAAACCTAAAACCTAATAAACCTAAACCTAAACCCTAAGAATGGGCGAACACGGTAGGAACACCACATCAACGTGCCTAGACCGCGGTGGAGGTGAAGGCGAGGTGAAGGTGGAGGTAGAGGCACCTTGCTAGTGGTGGGGATCTGGAGGTTTTGGTGGATTTGGAGGTGGTGGTTGGAGTAGTGGTAGTTGTGGAGGCGAGAGGAGCGACAGAGGTTACAGCTGTGGTGGTGATGGAGGTTACAGTCGTGGTTATTGAGATGTTTGGTTATTATTATGGGTTAGCTTGTTGTTGGTATTTTAGTGGTTATTCTTTTCTTGGCTGTCTTGGGTGATCTTGGCTCGATGGCTGCTGTTGGTTTTACATTAACTTGGGTTTTCTACTGCTGTGGTGGTTGGCTAAGAGACTATGTTGGCTGGCCGAATCAGTTGGTTATCTGTCTGTTCAATGGTTTTTTGGCTATTCTTTTTGCTTTTCCTTGGCTTCTAGGGTCCTTCCATTATTTACGATGATGGCTATTAACCTTATGGAAGTTTTACTTAGTTTCTTGGTTGGAGGACTTTAGCTAGCATTGGAATCTTGGTTTTGGTTTTCTTTGTTGGATTTTCTTCTTCATGGCTAATTTGGAGCCTTTGTGTCTGACCGATCCTTGTCGATCCTTTGAATTGGGAATTTTGGTTTCTGGTGATTGGTGGCTGTCTTTGGCCCGCTTTTGTGTGTGTTGGCCTTAGATGTTGGCTTGTATCACGTATGTTGGTGCTAGTTTCGGTGGTGCTACTACTTGGTTTCATTAGCTTGCCCAATGATCCTAGAACTTCGGGTTGGCTTTATGTGATTGGCCTACTGTGTTTTGTTTGGTGGGTTATCGCATCATATGCTCGCTATGATGCCTTTATGTTACTCACCTCCTCTCTCTAGTTGGTAGCTTTACATATGATTGTAACCCTTCATTATGAAGTTTGGATGCTCATATGTATTGTTGCCGCTTGAGATGATCTTAACTAAGCCTGCACCATCTCTTTCTTAGCTCTCTCCTTTTGCTCGCTTATTCCTTATTTTTTTTAGCTTTAACTTTTGCCTTGGTAGTATTTTTGTAAATTTCTTTTATAGGTTGGAACTTTATAGAGGGACTGGTCATTTCTCAGTCATCCCTAGTGTTGTTGTTGTGGGTCTTGCTTATCCTGCTTTCTTAAAGGAATCATGAACTGCTGCTGACTCAACCTTTTTCTATTTTTATGTTTTATTTTAGTGTTACTCTATTTCATTTCTCTGTTATGCTTTTTAGATGTTGCTTTTGCTCTTTTGTTTTCTTTTCTTCTTCTAGTGTACTTAGATGGGGGGTTTAGCTCTTTAGGTTTCATGTAGCTCTATGAGTGGTAGATTTCTAAGCTTTATGCCTTTTAAGGACATTTATCTTTTACTTTTATGGAAATAAAAAAAACCTACACCCTACACCCTAATCCCTAAACCCTAATCCTAAACCCTAAACCCTAAACCTAAATCTAAAGTAACTAAATAAATTAAAAAATAAAGCTAAACCCTAAAACCTAATAAACCTAAACATAAACCTAAACCCTAAGAATGGCCAAAACCTTGACGGCAAGAACATAACCATCAACCAGGATTAGTCTAGATCCATGGATGTGATAGACGGCTTATCGTAATGGTGGTGGGGACTGAGGTGCTTGTGGATATCGAGGTGGTGGTCGGAGCAGTGGTGGTTATGGAGGCGGGAAGAGTGACGGAGGTTATAGCCGTGGTGGTGGCGTAGGGAGAGATCGAGGATATGATGGTGGATCCGCTACTCAAGAGGCCAGGGTGGTTCTGATGGGAACTGGAGAAATTGAAAAATGCCCAATCCGATCTGCTGCTTATGGAAATGTGTCTTTACATAAGAGACGGTTTAATTATCTAAGGTTTTTGATTTGCTCTATGCATGCTCATTTTTGATCTATGTCGTCGCTTAAGTCTTAGAAAACTTGGTGTGCTACGTGGTTGATAAAATTGAAAAGAAGAAATGTTGAATATGAATTTCTTCTCTATTAAAAAAAATCATAAACCAAAACCTAAACCCTAAACCTAAACACTAAACCCTAAACACCAAACCCTAAACACTAAACTTTAAACCCTAAAACCCTAAACCTAAACCTTAAAACCTAAACCCTAAATCCTAATCCCTAAAAAGGAAAAAAGCTATACCTAAACTAAATTAAACCTATAAATAAAATAAATAAAAAAGCCTAAACAAAAATAAAATAAAAAATTAAAATAAAATAAAAACCTAAACTAAAACTTAAACCTAAACTTAAAAGAAAATAAATTAAAAATATATAAACTAAATTAAAATAAAATAAATAAAAACTTAAACTAAACTAAAAAATAAAAAACCTAAATATAATAAAAACTAAACTTAACATAAAGTAAAATAAAAACTAAATGAAAACCTAAACCTAAAAAATAAACATAAAAATAAATAAAAAATAAAACCTAACTATAAACTAAAAAAAAAAACCTAAACCAAAACTAAAATAAACTAAACTAGAATAAATAAAACCTAAACCTAAACCTAAACCTAAACTCTAAACAAATAAAATAAACTAAAAATAAACCTAAACCTAAACAAAAAATAAATCCAAAAAATAAACTTAAATTAAAAATCTAAAGCCTAAACTTAAAAAATAAAAATAAAACCATAAACCTAAAATATAAAATAAAAATAAAACTAAACTAAAAAATAAGCTGAAACCTAAACTTAAACCTAAAAAAAATAAACTAAAATAAAAAACCTAAGCCAAAATAAATAAACCTAAAATAAATAAACCTAAAATAAATGAACTAAACTAAATAAAATAAACATAGACCAAAATAAAAATAAAAAATAAAATAAACCAAAATAAATTTAAAATAAACTAAATAAACCAAAACCTACGAGTTTACTGAATTTAAAAAAAATTAAACAAAAATTTAAAAAAAAAACATAACCCTAAACCCTAAAACCTAAAACTAACCATAAACCATTAACCTACAACCCTACCCCCTAAATCCTAAACCTTAAAACCATAAACCCTAAACCCTAAACCCTAAACCCTAAACCATAAAACCTACAACCCTAAACCCTAAACCCTAAACTCCAAACCGTAAATCCTAAAAACCTAAAAACCTAAACCTAAACTAAATAGAATCTAAAAGTAAAATAAATAAATAAAACATAAACCAAAATAAAATTAAAAAATAATAAAAAACTTAAACTGAAACCTAAACCTAGACCTAAATGTAAAAATAAAATAAAATAAAAATAAAACTAAACTAAAATAAAATAAATAAAAATCTGAACTAAACTAAAAAAATGAGATAAACATGAAAATAAAAAACCTAAATGAAATAAAAACTGAACATAAAATAAAATTAAAATAACCCTAAATAAAAAGAAAAACTAAATAAGAACCTAAACCTAAAAAATAAACCTAAAAATAAATAAATAAAACCTAAACACTAAACTAAAAAAAAGTAAACATAAAATAAACAAAATAAAATAAACCTAAACATAAAATAAAATAAACTAACCTAAAATAAATAAAAGCTAAATCTAAGAAAAAACCCTGAAACCTAAATCCTAAATCCTAAAACTAACCCTAAACCCTAAACCCAAATCCTACAAACCTAAACACTGAACCCTAAACCCTAAATCTTAAACCTTAAACCCTAAACACTAAACCCTAAAATAAACCCTAAACCCTAAACTCTGAACCCTAAACCTACAACTATAAACCCTAAAAAACCTTAAATCCTAAACCCAAAACACTAAACCCTAATCTAACCCTAAACCCTAAAACCTAAACCCTAAGCCCTAAACCCAAAACCCTAATTCCTAAAAAGCTAAAATCCTAAACCTAAACTAAATAAAAACTATTAATAGAATTAATAAAAAAACATAAAATAAAATAAAATAAATAAATAAAATAAAAAAAACCTAAACTAATACCTAAACCTGAACCTAAACCTAAAAATAAACAAATTAAAAAATAAAAACTAAACTAAAATAAAATAAATAAAAACCTCAATTAAACTAAAAGAATAAAAAACCTAAATAAAATAAAAACTAAACCTAACTTAAAATAAAATAAAAACTAAAAAAACTAAACCTAAAAATTAAATGTAAAAATAAATAAAAAATAAAACCTAAACTGTAAACTAAAAATAACCTAAACCTAAAATAAAAATAAAATAAACCTAAACTAAAACAAAAAAAAAACTAAAGTAGAATAAATAAAACCAAATCCTAAACCTAAACCTAAACCTAATCCCTAAACAAATAAAAAAAACTAAAAATAAACCTAAACCTAAACTTAAAAATAAATCCTAAAAATAAACTTAAATTAAAAATCTAAAGCCTAAACCCAAAATAAAATTAAAACCTTAACCTAAAAAAGAAAATAAAAATAAAACTAAACTAAAAAATAAACCAAAACCTAAACTTAAACAAAAAAAATAACAAACAAAAATAAAAAACCTAAACTAAAATAAATAAACCTAAAATAAGTGTACTAAAGTTAATAAAAATAAACATAAACCCAAATAAAAAAATAAATTAAAATAAATGAAATATAAATTAAATAAACCAAAACCTATGAGTCTAATTAATTTAAAAAAAATTAAAGAAAAATTTTAAAAATAAAATCTCAACCCTAAATCCTAAACCCTAAAACTAACCCTAAACCATAAACCTACAACCCTACACCCTAAACCCTAAACCTTAAACCCTAAACCGTAGACCCTAGACCCTAAAACCTACAAGCCTAAACCCTAAACCTTAAACACTAAACCGTAAACCCTAGAAACTAAAAACCTAAACTTAAACTAAATAAAACCTAAACTTAAATAAAATTAAAAAATAAAAAAAACATAAACTGAAAGCTAAACCTAGACCTAAACGTCAAAATATTATAAAATTAAAAATATAAGCTAAACTAAAATAAAATAAATAAAATCTAAACTAAACTAAAAAAAATGAAATAAACCTAAAAATAAAAAAACTAAATTAAATAAAAATTGAACGTAAAATAAAAATAAAATAACCCTAAAAAAAGGAAAACTAAATAAGAACCTAAACATAAAAAATAAACCTAAAAATAAATAAAACCTAAACACTAAACAAAAAAAACTAAACCTAAAATAAATAAAATAAAATAAAACTTAAACTAAAATAAACTAAACTAAAATACATAAAACTTAAACCTAAAAAAAACCCTGAAACCTAAATCCTAAATCCTAAAACTAACCCTAAACCTTAAACCCTAATCCTACAAACATAAACCATAAACCCTAAACCCTAAAACCCTAAACTCTAAACCCTAAACCCTAAACCTGAAACCCTAAACTCTAATCTCTAAATCTTAATCCCTAAACCATAAACACTGAACCCTAAAGAAAACCCTAAACCCTAAACGTTGAACCCTAAACCTACAACCCTAAACCATAAAAAACCTTAAATCCTAAACCCTAAACCCTAAACCCTAAACCCTAAAACCTAAACCCTTAAACCATATAAAACCAAATCCTAAACCTAAACCCTAAACCCTAAACCCTAAACCTAAACCTAAATTTAAACCCTAAACCCAATCCCTGCGCTAAAATTGAAACCAAAACTAAATAAAACCTATAAATAAAATAAATAAAAAAACTTAAAGCAAATTAAAATAAAAACCTAAACTAATAACTAAACGTGAACCTAAACATAAAAAGAAAATAAATTAAAAAAATTAAAAACTAAAATAAAATAAAATAAATAAGAACCTAAACTAAACTAAAAATAAAAAATCTAAATAAAATAAAAACTAAACCTAACATAAAATAAAATAAAAAACTAAATAAAAAACTAAACCTAAAAAATAAACATAAAAATAAATAAAAAATAAAACCTAAATCGTAAACTAAAAAAACATTAACCTAAAATAAAAATAAAATAAACCTAAACCTAAACTAAAATAAACTAAAGTAGAATAAATAAAACCTAAATCAAAACCTAACATAAACTAAACCAAAACCTAAACCTAAACTCTAAACAAATAAAATAAACTAAAAATAAACCTAAACCTAAACTATAAAATAAATCCTAAAAATAAACTTAAAATAAAAATCTAAACCCTAAACCTAAAAAAATAAAATAAAAACCTAAACCTAAACAATAAAATAAAAATAAAACTAAATTAAAAAATAAACCAAAACCTAAACCTAAAACAAAAAATAAATAAAAATGAAAAATGTAAACTCTAATATATAAGCTAAACTAAATAAAAATAAACATAAACCTAAATAAAAATAAAATACATAAAATAAACCAAAATAAATTTAAAATAAACTAAATAAACCTAAACCTACGAGTTTATTTAATTTTAAAAAGTATGAAAAAATTAAAAAGAAAAACTTTAACCCTAAACCCTAAACCCTAAAATTAAACCTAAACCCTAAACCTACAACCCTACACCCTTAAACCCTAAACCTTTAAACAATAAACCCTAAACCCTAAACCCCCTAAACCCTAAAACCTACAACACTAAACCCTAAACCCTAAACACTAAACCCTAAACCCTAAAAACCTAAAAACTTAAACCTAAACTAAATAAAACCTCAAAATAAAATAAATAAATAAAACCTAAACTTAAATAAAATAAAGTAATAAAATAAACTAAAAACCAAAACTGAAACCTAAACCTAAACCTAAATCTAATCCAAAACCTAAATGCAAAAATAAAATAAAATAAAAAATAAAAACTAAAATAAAATAAAACAAACTAAACCTAAACATAATATATATATATATATATATATATATATATATATATATATATATATATATATATATATATATATAATTAAACTAAAAAAATAAACTTAAACCTAAACCTAAACATAAAAAATAAACTAAAATGAAAAAACTAAACTAAAATAAATAAACTAAGCTAAATAAAAATAAAAATACACCTAAATAAAAATAAAAAAAATAAAATCAACTAAAAAAATTAAAAATAAACTAAATAAAATAAATAAACCTAAACATATCGATTAACTTAATTTAAAAAAAAAAAAACCATAAACCTTAAACCTTAAACCGTAAGCATACAACCCGAAACCCTAAACCCTAAACCAATACCCTAAACTTAAACCTAAACCCTAAACCTAAACTACCCTAACTAAACTCTAAACTTAAACCTAACCTAAACTAAACCTAAACTAACTATAAACTAAACCTAAAACCTAAACCCTAAACTCCTAATCCTAAATAACTAAACTAAACCTAAACCTTAAACCCTTAAACTCAAACCTAAACTTAAACCTAAACCTAAACCTAAAACCTAAACCTAAACTAACTAAACCTAAACACTAAACCTAAAACCTAAACCTAAACTATAAAATAACCCAATCCCTAAACCTAAACCTTAAACTTAAACCTCAAGACAATAAACCAAAGCTAAACACTAAATCCTAAACAAACCCTAAACTAAACCTAAACCCAACCCTAAACTAAAACCCTATATCAAACAGAACCCTAAACCCTAAGTTCTACACCTAAAACCTAAATCTAAACCTAAATTAAATAAAACCTAAAAATAAAATAAATAAATAAACCTAAACCTAAATAATTTTTTAAATAGAAAATAAAATAAAAACCTAAACTAAAATCTAAACCAAATCATAAAAATAAAATAAAATAAAAAATAAAAATAAAAATAAACTAAAATAAAATAAATAAAAACATAAACTAAACTAAAAAAACCTAAATAAAATAGAAATTAAAATAAAATAAAATAAAAACTAAATAAAAACCTAAACCTAAAAAATAAACTTAAAAATAAATTAAAAGAATAACCTAAACCCTAAACTAAGAAAAGCCTAAACCTTAAATAAAAATAAAATAAACCTAAACCTAAACTAAAATAAGCTAAACCTAAAATAAACTAAACCTAGACGTAAACCTAACCTAAATAAACTACAATAAACTAAAAATAAACTTAAACCTAAACTAATAAATAAAACCAAAAAATAAACCTAAAATAAATTCCTAAAGATTAAACCTAAAAAATAAAAATAAAAAACCTAAACCTAAATCTAAAAATAAAAAATAAAACCTTAACCCAAAAAATAAAATAGAAATAAACCTAAACCTAGGAGATAAAGAAAAATAAAAAAAACTTAAACTATATTAAATAAACCTAAAATAAATAAACTAAATAAACCTAAACCTACTGGTTTACTTAATTTTATAAAAAAACATAAACCACAAATCCTAAAGCCTAAACCCTAAAACTAACCCTAAGCCCTAAACCCTAAGCCTACAACCCTAAACCTACAACTCTAAATCCTAAACCATAAAACCTAAACCATAAAACCCTAAACTCTAAATTCTAAACCCTAAACCCTAAACCCTAAATCCTAAACCTTAAACCCTAACCCCTAAAACTTGAAACACCCTAAACCCTAAACCCTAAACCTTAAACCATAAACCATAAACCCTAGAACCTACAACCCTAAACCCCAAACCCTAAACCCTCATAATGGGTAGAACCTTGATGGCAGGAACATCACCGTCAACTAGGCTCAGTCTAGATCTAGCGGTGGAGGTGGCAATTTTTGAAGGGGTGCAGGGGGATCTAGGGGTGATGGTGGATATGGAGGTGTTATTCGGAGTAGTGGTGATTATCGAGGCAGGAGGAGCGATGAAACTTATAGCCATGGTGGTAGCGGAGGGAGAGGTCGGGGATATGATGGCAGATCCCACTACTTGAGAAGTGGACATAGTTTTGATGGGAACTGGAGAAACTAAAGAACGACCAAACTGATCTACTACTTATGGAACGGTAGAGACGGTTCTCCTTATCTATAATTTTTGATTTGCTCTATGGGTGCTCATTTTTGATCGATGTCATCACTTGTGCTTAGAAAACATGGGGTACTACTTCATTGATGAAATCAAAAAGAAGAAATGTTGACTTTATTTTCTAATAAAAAACCTGACTTTATTTTCTATTAAAAAAAACCTTAAACCCTAAACTAAAACTTAAACCCAAAACCTTAAACCTAAACCATAAATCATAAACCCTAAACCCTAGATGCTAAAACCTAAACCTTAAACCCTAAAAACCCTAAAACCTAAATAGTAAACCCTAAACCCTAAACCCTAAACCCTGAAAACTAAAACTACAAAGCCTAAAGCCTAAAGCCTGATCCCTAAAACTCTAAACCCTAAACACTAAAATCTACAACCCTAAAACCTAAAAACCTAAAAACCTAAATTTAAACAAAATAAAACCTAAAAATGACATAAATAAAAAAAGTTAAACCTAAAGAAAATAAACTAAAATAAAAACTTAAACCTAAACCTAAACCTAAAAATAAAAATAAAATCTAAACTAAAATAAAATAAATAAACACCTAAACATTGCTAAAAAACTAAAATAAACCTAAAAATTAAAAAACTAAATGAAATAAAAGCTAAACCTAAAATAAAAACCAAATAAAAAGCTAAACATAAAAAATAAATCTAAAAATAAATACAAAATAAAAGCTAAACCCTAAACAAAAAAAAACCTAAACCTAAAATAAAAATAAAATAATCATAATAAAATAAACCTAAACTAAAAATAAACTATACTAAAATAAATAAAATTGAAACTTAAACATAAAATAAACTAAACCTAAACCTAAACCTAAAGTAAATAAATAAAATAAATTAAAAATAAACAAACCTAAACCTAAATCTAAACTAAAATCTAAAAAATAAAAACAAAGCTAAAATAAAAACCTAAAACCTTAACCTAAACAATTAAAATAAAAATGAAAATTTAAACCTAAAAATATCAAATAACACCTAAACCTAAAAAATAAAATAAAAATCAAATTATATTAAAATAAATAAACCTAAAATAAATAAACTAAACTAAATAAAAATAAAAATAAACCTAAATAAAAAATAAAATAAACTAAAATAAATAAAAAAATAAACTAAATAAACCTAAACCTATTAGATTACTTAAATTTAAAAAAAAAATAAATAAAAAACCCTAAACCCTAAACCACAAACCTAAACCCTAAAAACCTAAACCCTAAATACTAAACCCTAAACTCTAACCCAACAACCCTAATCTCTAAACCCAAATCCTAACTATAACTCTAAACCTAAACCTTAAACTTACCTAAACAACCTAACTAAAACCTAAACCCTAAACCCAAACCCTAAACACTAAACCCTAAATGCTAAACCCTAATTCCTAATGTCCTAAATCCTAAACCCTAAACCATAAACTAACCCTAAACTCTAAACTATCCCTAAACCCTAAACCCTAAACATAAACAGTAAACCTTAAACCTAAACTAAACCTAAACCTAACCTAAACTAAAATCATAAACCTAAAACTAAAAGATTAAGCCCTAAATCATAAACCCTAAACCCTAAGACCTAATCCCTAAACCTTAACCTACACTAAACCCTAAACCTAAACATAAACCTAACTAAATAAATTAAAAAAAATTGAAACCCTAAAACTAATAAACCTAAACCCTAAGAATGGGCAAACCTGATCTAGAACCTCTCAACCTGCCTAGATCTCATGGTGGAGGCGAGGCGTGTTTAGTGGTGGTGGGAGATCTGGAGGTGCCGGATATGGAGGTAGCGAGGTGGGGAGAAGTGATGGAGGTTACATCCGGTGGTGGTGTAAGGAGAGATCGTGAACTTGATGATGATCTCTACTGAGAAGAAAGGGAGTTTCGATGGGAACAAGAAATCAAGAATGAGATCCGATGCTTATGGAACTGTCTTTATAAGTAGACTGCTATTTATCTTGGATTTTGATTTGCTCTATACGTGCTCATTTTTTATCTATGTCATCTCTTGTGTCTTACAAAACTTGGTGTGCTACTTGGTTGATGAAATTGAAAAGAAAAAATGTTAAATCTGAATTTGTTCTCTATTAATAAAAACCATAAACCTGAAACCCTAAATCTTAAACAAAAACATAAACCCTAAACCTAAAAATTAAACCCTAAACCCTAAACCCTAACATGAAACCCTAAAAACCCTAAACCCTAAATAAAAAAAACCCAAACCTTAAACACTAAACCCTAAATCCTAAACCTAAATCCTAAAACCTACAACCCTAAACCATAAACCCTAAACCTTAAACCTAAAACCCTAAAAACCTAAAATACTAAAGCTAAACCGAATAAAACCTAAAATTAAATCAATAAAAAACCTAAACCTAAATAAAATAATAAAATAAAATAAATAAAAACCTAAACTAAAACCTAAATATAAACCTAAATCTAAAAATAAAATAAAATAATGATAAAAACTAAACTAAAATTAAATAAATAAAACCTAACTAAACTAAAAAATAAAATAAACCTAAAATAAAAGCCTAAATAAAATAAAATAACCTAATAAAAATAAAATAAACCTCAAAAAAATAAAATAAAACCTAAACCTAAATCTAAAAAAAAATATAAAATATAAAATAAAATAAACTAAAATAAAAAATAAATAAAACCTAAACCTAAACTTAAAAAATAAACTAAAATATAACCTAAACAAAATAAATAAACGAACTAAATAAAAATAAAATAAACTAAATAAAAAAAATAAAATAAAATAAACTAAAATAAATAAAAACTAAATTAAATAAACTTAAATGATCAAATTTTTTTAAAAAAATAAAACCCTAAACCCTAAAAATGGTAACCCTAAATTCTAAACCCTAAACCCTAAATCCTAAGCCTTAAACCCTAAACCCTAAACCCGAAACTTACAACCCTAAACCATAAGCCCTAAATCCTAAACCCTAAACTCTAAAACCCTACTAAACCTAAACCCCTAAACCTAAACCTAAACCTAAAACCCTAAAACCTAAATCATAAATCAAATCCTAAAACCTAAACCCTAAACTAACCTAATCTAAACTAACCTAAACCCTAAACCCTAAACTCAAAACTAAAGCCTAAAGCTAAACACTAAACTAAACCCTAAACCTTAACCTAAACCCTAAACCTAACCCTAAACCTAAACCATATCCCCAATCATTTCACTTTGATTTCTCTAATATGCAAATTCATTTCATTAACCATTAATTCCTTTTATTATGGGTGCTTTAGTTGGTTGACCATTGTAAATTGATCAGGAAATGAATACAAAATCTCATCCTTTAGTGGCTTGAATTCTTGTTGAATTGAACATTACCAAGAAACACCCAATAGAAATCTAGTTGGGATCTGAGAATTATGGTTGCATGCTAAGAATTGAATTTAGAAATTTCCCTACCTTTTGTTCTCATTACAAAATCCATGGGTATGATAATTTTGAATGTTTCATTTTTCATCCTCACCTAAAAAAGAAAATCCCTGTTAAGGAAACTTTTATTCCTAACCCTAGGCCAACCATTGTTAAATATCAAAAAGCTACTTCAAAAAAAAGAATTTTTGAATGTTCCTAGTAAGGTTGTTTTACCTATTACCTCTTCTATGCAATTGAAGGCTTCTAATGTGGACAATAATAGTTTTTCTAAACTTTTGGATGACGATTCTATTTCCTCTAATTTGATCTATGCATCTTTACTGGCTTTGATTGATAAAAATAAAGCTTTAATTCAAATTATTAATGTGGATATTAATGTTATGCATCATTCAAATTCTATGGAGAATATGGCCTTGGTTCCTCATGATAATCAAGTTGCAAAACCAAATTCTAATTTTCAAGTTCAGGATGATTTAAATTCTCAAAAAATATTTGGTTTTGTCTAATAATTTGGGTATTGAAGAGGAAGGGCTGGGTGTTCACACTTTTTTTTAAATAAATCTATTTCTGCTCCCTCTCTATACCCAATGCTCATTTTCCTTTAAGAATTTCTAATATCTTGGAAGAAGGAGAACTCATTTCTATATAGGAGACTTCTCCAAAATTTGTGACTAATGTTGCTAAATCCTTCTCAGATGATGATTTTATGGGAAAAGAAAATGGTTTCCAAACTTATCATGCTAATAAGAGAAAGAATGTTAAAAATTTCCCTCCCAAATTTTCAAAAATACTAGATTTGTTGTGATATATCTCTCCTCTCTTAATTAACCTTTTCTTAACCCCATTTTATTTCCTCATGTTTAATTTTCTTGTTTGCAATGTTAAAGGGATTGGTACTCTCTCTATTCATAACTATATTAGAAATCTTTGTAGATTTTATATATCTCTTTACTTATTATTCTGGAGCCTCTTATTCATGCTAATAAAATTAACCATGTTGCTAGAATGATCGATTTTGATATTTTTTCTCTAATGTTAAGAATAAGATTTGATGTTTTTGGAATAAATTTGTTGATATTTCTATTCTTGATGATTTTCAATAGGTAATCAATGCCCAAATCTCTTAAGGTGATTATTGTTTTTGGGCTCTTTTGTTTATGCATCTTGTAATAGATCTAAGAAATCTTCTTTGGGATAATTTGAGGAATTTTACATCTCAATAAACTTGGTTTGTTGGAGGGATTTCAACATTATTTTATTCTCTCAACAAAGTGTTGTTGCTCTCCTAATATTCATTCCATGGAAGAATTTTGCAATATGATCCTTGATTGTAATTTGATTGATATTGGTTTTAGGCTTCTAATTATACTTGGTAAAACTCTAGACTTTGGCAAAAGGTTAGATCAAATTCTTTTAATACTCATTGGATTACTCAATGGCCTATTATTTATATAGATCATTTAAGCGAACCTTGTTTGATCATGCTCCTCTTTGGTTTCTATTAAAGAAAATTATAATATATTAAAGAATTTCCTCCTTTCAGATTTTAGAACATGTGGATTCAGCATATTAATGTTGACATCACTTTTAGAGTGAGTTCTCAACCTGCTCTTCTTAGACTTAGGGATCTTCTAGGAACTAAGACTTCCTTAGCCATAAGACACTTCTAGTGATTAGATGAACACTTAACCTAATCCTAAAGACATAGAAGGGTTAATCATAGGATTAGACTATGCCTTAGGAATTAAGGAGACTCACACTCTATACCTAAATCAATGTTCACCTTCAAACCAAAACTCAAATTCACCAATTCTAAAATGATTGAAGCCCATGATCAAATCAAAAATCAAAATCCTTCATAAGACCCATGATTTATCTTATGGACTTAGCCTTAGCCAAATCCAAATCAATCCAAATTCAATTAATTTTCTCATAGATCAATTCAACCCTTCAATCAATTTATCAAATTCAGACTCAAACTAAACTTTAAAACATGATCCAAACCTAAATCCAAATCAAATTAAATCAAAATCCAAACCTTTAAGCCAATTTCATGGACTTACCCAAGTTCAACCTAAAACAAATCAATCCTTCAATCATCATTCGAAGTTTTACATATAATCACAATCAAAACCATCAAGTAAATCATTCATATTAGAATTCAAAATCAAATGCAATTTTAGTCAAGTTTAAGCCTAAATTAAATCAAATCATGATTTCAATGTTAAGACACTAATATGTATAAAAAAGAAAATGATAATAATAAACAACAAATTTTAATTTAACATACACAATCCATTTGAAATCTAAAATGAACTATAGAGAGAGAGAGAGAGAGAGAGATTAAACCAATTCTAAACATCAAACAAAATTTATTCAAAATTAAATCAAAATAAAAACTATAAATAAATGTTATATATATATATAATATCATCCATTAAATCAAAATAATTAATTTATCAAATTATGAATCCATATTATCAATAATTATTAATCATAATTAAAATTATCTTATTTTATACATAACTTATAAATTTACATTCAATTATTTACTAAAGTTATTAAAATTTTATAAAACTTTTAAAATCATTTATTTAAAAAAAATCAAGTTTCACCAAATTTTTTAAAAAATTGCGAAAAAGACAATACTATTAAATGACCTACTCCTTGCTAATTTATGTGATCATGACAACATATAAAAAATACAAAGAAAAAAAAGAAATAAAAAGCGAGAACATGTGAGAAGTTGGGGCATGTAAGACAAAGTTGACATATCTCTCTATCTCTCTCTCTCTCTCTCTCTCTCTCTCTCTCTTAGCTAGCCAAAAAAATAGACACACTAGAAAAAACAAAAAAAAAATGAGGCCCTATCCTTTTTCTCATCTCCCATCACGTAAGAGAAGCCAAAGCCCTCTCATTCTGACTTCACTTGAGAGTGGCTCTCCCATCCCAGTCGATCCTAAAAAAATAAAAATAAAAAATATCTCTGAGCACCACTCCTCTGTTGGACGCAAAGCTGATCTCTCCCTCACGTCCATCTTTTCCTCTCAACCAAGTTTAGTCACCCAAGCAAAGATCCACGCCTCCTCTTCCTCTAACCTCTCTTCCCTCACTTTTCTCCAAAATTGAGATACACAGAAGCATGCGCAGTAGATTTGAGACTTTTTTATCCCAACTAGGCCCCATAACCGCTACTTGTTGAAAGAACATGAGACATGCCATGAATTTTTTATTGATTGATTGAACCATGCCACTGACATAGCCTGGCTACTAGTGAACTATCCCTCTATGCCTCCATCCTCCTTCATAAAGACTGTGACTTTCTAGCTCCAAGTGTTGGTCTCATTCTTCATTACATCTCCAATTGCATCGCTGGTCATAGAAAAACCCCTTTGAAAGTCTATGCTAGATGGTTCTCTGGATTTAGCATAAAGAAAGAATCCCTGACTAAAATTGTCAAGGTTAGTGATATGGTCCTCCATGAGCCCACCATTAAGGTCTCCTTGGAGGAGATCAAATCGAAGAAGATCGAGAAGATCATAGATGACATGATTGCAGTTATGTGGAAGGCTCCTGTCGCTCCTCATACATTAGTATTCCTTTGAGGGAAATAAGCTGAATGACCATAGAATAGGTGCAAGTATTGATGCAGAATAGTATGTCAAGGGTTTAATTTCCATAAAAGCCATCCTTAATGATTTACACAGAAATTCCAAATCAAAGGCACTGCTGGTAGCTCCTGGAGGGTTCTTTAATGATCCATAGTGGTATGCTCAGCTTCGAGAGGATTTTGAACCAAATGTTCTCAATCCCCTAACACATCATATATATAATATGAGTGGAGATTATTGTTCTTGAAGACACAAAGGAATACATTAGCTACCCTCTTAGGAGTGAAACGGATGCAGAAGACCATCAACCTTTTAATCTCTGGTAATAATTAATCCAAAGCTTCAGAAGAAGGGAATCAAAATAGCTTTGTTCTTTGAAAGATGTTTAAGCATTGATGGATTGAGAGCTATGGTAGAGTGGCATCTGCAGGTTAAGGTCACAGGTCACGATCATTTTGGTCAACCTATCAAAATTGTTGCTTCTGGATGGATGGCTCGCATATTACATCATGAGTTTGATCATCTAAATGAGACTATATATGTGGATAAGATTGTTTTGAGAACATTTAGAAAAGTCAAGAATTTTGATTTTCCTCTTCCAGTAAGATGCCAAAAGCCAGGTGTCTATGAGAAAGTGAGAAGGAAGTTAACCATTGGAGCAAACAAAAAGAATGCTAGCTAAAGTATTGATATGGCCCAACAAGCACCTCAATAGGGCTTTGTATCTTCCAAATGAAGCCAACTCTTGGTCAGAATCCATCGGACATTAACTTCTATGAGGTATAATTCTTAAATGCTTAGAAAGCCTTAGGGATCTCATGTTTGATGTGTTGAATGCAAGCATCATTAGGATCCAACCTTTAGAGCATGTGCAGTTTACTTTTTAATCAATTTGGCAAGAGTTTAGAGACAAAAGTAAGACCATTCATTTTATGTGTTTGAAGTAAATAGTTTTGATTCGGTCAAATGGCATAGTGATTTGATTGCACCTACCAAGCCATGATTAACTCATGGGCCATTTGATCTTTGATTGAATGATCATGATTAATCTAATATTTTATTTATTATTAAATTCAATCGGATCTAAAAAAGAGAGTTAATCAATCTTTAGAATAAAAAAAGAAAGAAATAATATGTGATCAAACAAAATCCAAAAAAATATACAAATTAAATTATCATAAAATTTAAGTAAAAGTTTGTATAAAAAATTTAACTAAACCAATAACATTATAATTATTATAATCAAATATAAAAATTTGTATGAACACAATTTATTAATGTCAATTATAAAAATCAATTCAATCCCTAATTGTTATATGTTCATCCTAAAAGTCAAAAAGAAAATTTAGTTAGACATATTCTTAATTATAATTAATTTAACTATTAGTTACAATTGACTAAGCTTTATTTGATTAGTTATTCATATAAAATATTCGAGGAAAATAATTAGGATATCTTTCTCATTTGGAGGATAATTAATCAATTTGACATATTAAGTAGGAGAAATTGATTAATTAATTAATGATTTGATTAATCAAATTAAAATTACAATCATATATGATCATTAATTAATTCATGGGTAGATCTTTAGGTGTTTAATAGCCTAAAGAGAGTTAATGAAAATTATGATTTATCCATATGTGTGGGAAAATAATAAAAGTAATTAATTAAATTTCTTAATCTAATTAATCAATAATTGTGAGCTAATTTCATTAGCTCTTTCATTTCTTAGATCATAAAAGTTATTTTCCATGCATATCATGTTGGTTCATAATTATTTAATTAATTACTTTAAGGTAACATAGGTAGGGTTAATTAGTAGATTTAATGCATATTACAACCTAATTAATCCAGTTAATTACATTTTTTTAAATAAAATCAATTCACAAACATGAGAATGGGTTAGGATCAGCAAACTTTCCTTCATTTCATTAAATCAAATTGAAACATAAAAGCTAAAAGTGACATAAGAAACTTTGGTTTCCTATAATGATTTTATTTGATATGATTGTCCTTAGGAATTAATTTAATTGAATGAAATCATGTGTTTAGGTATAGTTATTATTCTCCAATCATATTAAATGTTGTATGTCATTTGATTCATGCATTCATCTTTTGAAAAATTAACTAAATCAAATGGTTCCCTTGTCAAGCTTGCATGATCTAATTTAATATATGTGTGGCTATTATCACTATTATATCAAAGTTATTTTCAAAAGGTTATAAGTTAACTATTATATTTGGAGTGATAATAGTTATAAATATTTATAAGCTTGCATGTGTCTATGGCTTAGAACATGTGATATGGAGTTCTCTTTCTTTAGTCTATATGGATTTACATAAAGTTAGAATGTTAACATGTCTATAGTCCATTTGAAAAGGACACAAAATTTGTTTGGATTCATTCCTATGTCTTTCAATGTTAGAATTTAGATAGAACTTTAGCTCAAATATATAAATAATTCAATTGAAAGAAATACAACTTTTGCATGATTTTTCATTCTTGTAGTCTCTTGTACATTCATGTGTATTCAAGAATTGTGGGTATATCTAATCTGGACATTCTGGAGATGCAGGGTTTTAAGTAGCCCCAAGGAGGGTTTTACCTCACTCCGTTGGTTTAATAATGGTGAAGTATCCACTTAAAAATTTTATACCTTTCTATGTGCATTTAGCTAATGAATGAGAATTTCCTATTCAACTTTAGCTCACATGTATAAATAATTCAATATAAAGAAATACAACTTTTGGATGATTTTCCATTCTTGTAGTCATTTGTACAATCTTGTGTATTCAAGAATAGTGGTTATATCTAATTTGGATAATCCGGGGACGTGAGGCTTTAAGTAGTCCCAAGGAGGTCTTTACCTCATTACCATAGTTTAACAATGGCCAAGTATCCACTTAAAACTTTTATACACTTGTATGTTCATTTAGCTAGTGAATGAAAATCTCCTTTTCTACAAATATACACATCTACATTAATCATCTAAGTGTTCTAAACATATTGTATGTCAAGTTATATTTAGGATTAATATCATATGCATGTTACATGTGATGGAAATCAATGATTAAACATATGTCATGTGATAGTAATTCAATTAAAATAATCTTAAGATGCTTTTCATATTAAATAAGATTATTTAAAGTGAGCCTAAACTTAGGATTATGTTAAAATGTGTAATAAGCCATTCACTAAGGAGAACTAAATCAAATTAGCATGCTTTAGAAAGTGTCTTAAGGTAAGGATCAAAGAGAGAAATCCTCTTTTCTTCTATTTATAACACTTAGTTGTTATATAGTCAAATGAATCAAAAGAAAACATAAATTAAAATTCTCAAATCAATTAAATAACTTTAAGTGAAACTAACCCTTCATGTTAAATTAAATCTTTCTATACTTAGAGAACTACAACTTAATGTCTAAAGACATACCACACAAGCCTTAACACACACAATAAAATTAAGTCACTACTTCTAGCTTCATGTTAGGGCGGTGTTTGGTATGATGTATATTTTGGTTTGTAATGTATTGTTGTAGACTGATCTGGGATGCATGCCTCAGACCGGATGGTAGGTCGTGATTAGCCTAATCATGTTTTCTACTAAGGAGATTATGCTTAAGGGGCCGCTTAAAAATAAATATAAATACTCTTTTTGTGTTGCTTAAGCCCCTAAGCATAATCCAAGTTAGGATGTTTTTGGTTAACCATGTACATGGTGCTAAGTCCAAATTATGATATAATTGTTTGGGATTGTATATTTAACTAACCTTTATTTTGGTGTAGTTAGATTTACTTTTCCTATTCTTAATGTAATTTTACAATTAGAATTACGATTAGTGCTATGGGGATAAGGATGAGCATAGAAGGCTTTGTCCTAAGAGGCCAAGTGATGCCTTTGAAGTGGAGCAAATAAAATAAAAGGAAAGCAATGAAGCCATGTAGAATGAAGAATGAAGAATGAAGACCCCCCATAGTATTCATTCATTATAAATTATAATTATTATTTTGTAATTTTGGCTTGTATAAGGGTAGAGGTCTGCTACCCATCTTTTCTTTCGGTTGTACAAGATTAAGCATCAACCTTTATTTTTTTCATGATAGTTATAAAAATTGGTTGATGATTTATTTAGGATTTGTACTAGAAATGGCATGCTTTCCATAGTTTCTTAAATGATTGATGTTTGAATGTATGGCCTATATGCGATTAGGCTCATTGGGAAAAATAAATATTTTACCCAACTACAACTCATAACTAAAGTTTTAAATAATTCATAACCTCACATAAAGCCTCGGCATTTAATCAAGATAATTAAAAGATTTAGTAACCCCTTAGCTCAATGTTGTATGTCTCACATCATGCATGCATATTGCTTCACTCTTGCTAAGAGAGGGTTTCCATCCTTTCATGATAGGGGAAGGCTTGACCTTTGAGGGCCTCCTCTATGGAGGAAAATACCTATTTCTCATTGATTTAACCAATAATCTAACTTTATCATGCATATAGGCATACAAAATGCCAAAACCTTTATCAAAATAATGTGTCTAAAATAAACTAAAATTTGAAAAATTTGCATTTATTGATTAAGTCATTACTCATACCACTGCTCTAGTCTCTTAGGAGTGGGTTTAAGGACTTTTGTCTCTTTCTAAATTAATAATTGCCTAACTATCTTCCAAATGCATAAGACTTGCCAACATGGTTTTAAAATTGTAGGAGTAGTTAGCTGGCGGCCACTCCAGGTGATTATAAGCCCAACAATCAGGTGGTTTATTCTCTTTTGTGGAGGTAAACCTTATGCCCATTTTTTTTTAGACCTAGATCGTGCTTTAGCTTATGCCAAAACTCCCTAGATATAGGGTCTGAGGTTGATATTTTCTTCGAGCTACTAGCATAAATTCTCACCTCTTAGGCATTTTCACAACCTTGTGTTATTTGATTATAAGTCCTAGCTTTATAATAAAATGTCAACTTCAATAAAATTAATCTCTTCAACTTCAAACATATAAAGCCCAACTACAAGATAGATTAGAATGCTCACTAGGCTTCCTAGTATCATGAGCATTTCCTACTCATTCCCTTTGACTTTGATAATATGTCTTCTCCTTGGACAATCATAATTGATTTTCCTATACAAACAATCCTTTGATAGTCTAGCCTTGAAATCTTTGGAGACCTTAATTTCTACTTTAATTGACAGTATTTCTAAGGAATTCTCATTCCTTAAGATGTAATTAACTATGGGGGCTTGATCCATAGGGAACTCAATGAACCCAGCTTAAATTAAACCTACTTTACTTCTCCATGTAAAGTAGGGGAAAGATATCCAGTATATTTGAAGACCCATCATGTCTTAGGAGTCCTTATTAGGTGATTAAGTCTATTATAGGGTGATGATTTCTATCTTTTGAGATAGTGCATCATTCCTTAATGTCATACTAGCTCACTTCAATAAGTACTTCCTAAGATATGCTTGGTGTCCCACATCTAAAAAATAAACACTGTAATTAAATTTTTAATGTTCTGGCTAAAAATTGGAAAGCTCATATACATCCTGATAATTCGATTAGGGGGATGAATAGGCTCGGTTTAAACAAATGACTTAAACAAAATCTAGTTTGGTGGAATAAGTATTATTTTAAAATCTTTTTGCTAATATCAAGGATATGGAAAATTTTGGTTGTGCTCTTGAAGTTTCTGTTATGATGGAACCTTCCAAGATTATGGACTTGAATGAGGTGAAGGATAAACTTGTTAATTTTCAAAATATGGAAGAAACTTATTGGCATCAAAAAGTTTCTAGTAAACATATTATAGATGGTGACAGGAATACAAGGTATTTATATGCTTTAGTTAATAAAAAGAGAGCTCTAAATAATATTCAAAAAATTAAAAATGATAATGGAGAATGGATTATGGAGAATAATGATATTAAGGATTTAATTATTAATTATTTTAGAAATATGCTTGATAAGAGTTTCTCGTATGAAGCTATTTCTAAATTGTGCTAGATTCCTTCTATTATTACCAACGATGAAAATGCTTTGCTTACTATTTTGCCTAATGAAGATGAAAATTTTAAAGTTCTTAATAGCATAAATAAAGATTCTCTTGCTAGTCTGGAGGGTTTCACTACTCAATTTTTTCAAAAATATTGGTTTATTATTAAAAATGATTTGATTGATGTTATGATTGGTTTCTTTATTGGTAATCCTTTTCTTAGATAATTTTCTAGCAGTTCTACTGTTCTCATACCTAAGAAACAAAATCTGGACTATTGGAGTGAGTTTAGACCTATTAGTCTTTGCACCTTCTTCAATAAGATAATTTCCAAAATTATTGCCAGTAGGCTTAGTTATTTTCTTCATAAGATTATCTCTCTCAACCAAACTGGTTTTGTTAGACGTAGATCTATTTCTTATAATATTTTACTTTCCCAAGAATTAATTCATGATTTAGATGTTAAGACTAGAGGTGGAAACATTCTTTTCAAATTAGATATTAACAAAGATTTTGATATTATCTCCTAGGATTTCCTTTTTCATTTTCTGAATTTATTTGGGTTTTCTAATAAATTTATTTTTTCTATTAAAAATTATATTAATAATGCCTGGTTCTTTATTTTTCTTAATAGGGAAACTTTAAGTTTCTTTCCTTCCTCCCATGGCTTAAGGCAAGGGGATCCTTTATCTCCTACTTTATTTATCATTGATGTTGAATACTTATCTAGAGCATGAATGATTTATTCTTAAATAATAAGTATGTATTACAAAATTCTTATTTCATTTAAGCTTTGTGGATGATTTTATTATTTTTTCAATGCTTCCATTCATCATATGAAGAATCTTAAGAATTTTTAAATAAATTTGGTAGAGAAAGTGGTCTTACTATCAATGATAACAAAAGCTATTTTATTACTTCTTCTAGTGTCTCCAATAATAAAATCAATCACATCCTACATATCACTAATTTTAAACATCAACATTTACCTCTTAAGTACTTCGGTGCTCCTCTTTTTAAAGGTCCAAAATGTTTACATCTTTTTGATGAGTTAATTCAAAAAATATTAAAAATAGTTTCTATTTGGGAATTTCATTTACACTCCTTTGGTGGCAGGCTCACTGTTCTTAAAAGCACTCTCAATTCAATGCCACTATATTTGATTCCAACAATTATTCCTACTAATTCTACTCTTATCAAAATTGATCGCTTGCTTAATAAAGTTTTTTTGGGATCAAATAATCTAAAAAAGAATGCATACATTCTAGTAAATGTTGTGGTCATTTGGGTGAAGGTGGTCTTGCTTGCAAACCTATTCTTGAAGTGATTACTGCCTTCTCTCATAAGCTCTAGTGGAATTTTAGAAAGAATGATAGCCTTTAGGCTAATTTTATGATGAAAAAATACTACCAAGGTAAACACCCCCTTATCTGTACTTATAAAGTTGGTGACGCTTTGGTTTGGAAAAGGCTTTGCTCCATTAAATGGGTTACTGAATCCTTAATATCATGGGGTATGCATTCGGGTTCATCCATCTTTGGCAAGATAATTATATTGGCAATGGCTCTATTGACTCCTTTTTATCTACACACTTTACTGATGCTATCAAAGTTAACTCTTTTTGGCTTAATAACAATTGGAATGAAAACAAACTTGAGAATTATATTTCTATTTCTCTTATTAATAATTTTAGAAATGTCCCTATTGTTTCTAACAAACCTGATCAACTTATTTTTAAGCTCTCTTACAATGGTGATTTTGTTCTTAAAGAGGTTTGTAATTTTATTAGAGATAACTAGAAATCCTCTAATGTTTTCATTAAACTTTTAAACAATATCATCATCATTTCTTATTCAATTTTAGCTTGGAGGATTTTGATTAACATTATTCTTGTAGATTTCTTGCTCTAGAATAAAGGGTTTTATTTACCTTTTAAGTGTTATTGTTGCTTTCATATTGAAAATGTTAATCATGTTTAATGGTGTCATTGCTTCTAAATTATGGATATGGCATGATGATTTATTTAACACTAATTATTTTCATGGTTCCCTTTTTATATCAACTTTTGAAGCTTGTTTCCAAAATCAGAAAGGTCATATCAAAATATTAATTGATATTACCTATATTTGGTTTATTTGGATGGATAGAAGTGATGCTAAATATCGTGGTATTCCTATGAATCATAAAAGGATCCTGACTAGAACTAAATAAAAAATTCATGATTTATTTAATGTTAATTTATCTAGTAAGATCCATTTTAGAGGTTACAAATTTGTGGCTAAAAAATTAGGTCTCATTATGCCTAATGTTTCTTTCAATAAGTCTATTACGATTATCCATTGAATCAAACCCACTGATAACTTTATTAAAATCAATACTTATGGTTCATTTTCACCTAATAAATATGGTTCTGGTGGTATTATTAGGGATTCCAAAGGTGCTGCCATTTGTGCTTTTGCTTATCCCTTCAAAGCCTATTTTGTTATTTATCGAGCTTATGGTCATAATAAAGCTATTGATATTTTTTGAACAAAGGCCTATTTAATATTTGATTGAAGTTGACACTCTTCTTTATTTGATATGCTCAATAATAAAATGAAGAATGCTATTTTATCTCCTTAATCACACTAAAACCATCCCTGCCTCAAGATTGCTACAAAATTTCATACTCTTCATGAAGGTAACACTTATGTAGATTTCCTAGCCAATTTGGGCGCTAAATTAAATGAGCTCACTATATTAGATAATAAAAACTTACCTAAGCTGCTTTTTTGCTTTCCCATATTGGGATTGCTCCTTGATATTCTTCTTTAGGGTCTTGGCTAACCTCATTTTCTATGAGTGCTACCTTGTTTGGTGGATCCTGCTATTTATTTCTACCCTCTGCCTGGTTGTCCTGGATGGTTTTTGTTTCAAGTGTAGTATTAGTCTTTTCATTTCAGTCTTAATTTTGGTATTTTTGGTGGGTGATGCTTTCCTTTCCTATTTTGGCTTGATGACTACTAATTGTTGGATGTTCCGTCTAACTTGTGGCTTGAAGGTTGATGTTTTGTGGTTGTTGCCTGCTTTGTCTTTGGTGATGATGCTTTGTTCTGTCTGAAGGGACTTTATTTTGCTCTCGTTCCTTCCTCCTTGGTTTGTTGTTGGTGGGTTGGTGGTCCTCCTAGGCTTGCCTTTCCTTGATTGTTTGCCTGGCTAGGTGATTACCATAATTATTTCTTTATTGTTTTTGGTGGCCTCCTATTAGGTTGTGTAAGCCTGTTGTTGATCTTTCCTTCTGAATGAGCTTTACCTCATATCTGGGTTGGTTGCTTCCTTATCTGAGTTGGATCTTCTATTATTGTGGTGGTTGCTGGCCTTATTTTTGGTAGATTAGCGGTTGGTTGGCTTTGTTGTTAATGGTGGTTGGTGGTCTTACCTCCTCAATTGGTGGCAGATCTTGGGGGTTGTTGGTGCTTTATCTTTGGTTTTTATTTGTCCTAGTCTTACCTCCTCAATTGGTGGTAGATCTTTTTCTATTTTGTTGATTGAGACTTTTTGGTCAGTTTTGCTAGTTTTGGTTTGGTTCTTTTAGTTGGGCTTTCGATCTACACCTATAATGGTCTTCCACTCTTGACTGTAGCTACTTATCGTTTGCTTTTTTCCTATTTGGGTGGCAGCTTAGCTATGGATCTATTTTATCCTGGCATAAATGTTGTTTGCTGCTGGACTGGGTGGCATTATTGGTTTTTGCTTTTGTTTTGTTGCTGCTGAGCTCTTGTGGCTTTTTTAGTCTTTGTTTTTGGTTTGATGTCATTTTGATTATTTGAAGGCTACATAGTCACTATTATTTTTTTGGTCATGACTTGGTTTGGTGTCTAGTATTATATTTTACTTATTACCCTTTTTGGTGTATTTTGTTCTCCTTATTTCCTAATACCTACCTCTTTGTTTGTGATGGTGGTTTTCCTAATACACTGGTTGTTCTTGGTGGTAGCCTTGCTAGATGCTCCTTTGGTCTTTTTGTTTATCTATCTTGGTGGAGGTGTGGCTCCCCCTTTTATCTCTTGCTTGTCTGCTTGGGTTATCCTCTGGCTAGATTTGATTGGTGGCTATTGTTGGTGTTAACTATCCCCTCTATTTGGATATTAGTTTGCTATTGTTTTTGGGATATTCTTAGGATGGTTCTTTGGATTACCTTTTTGGAGTGTTGTTATCCTGTAATGATGCTTGCACTTTTGGTATTTCTCCCTTTGGTGTTGGCTTTGGTGGTTTTCCCATGTATTGTTGTTGTCCCTAATGGATGGCTTTTTTCATTTTACCATTTTGGTTGTTTTGGTGGTTTTGTGCTTGGATGTTTTATTTACTAGTTGGAAGACTTTGTAGCTTGGATGATGATCTCTGGATGACCTACATGAGGTATCTGGCTATGATGGCCTTGATGTTTCTCTCTCTTTCTTCTTTTGGTTGGTAGCACTATTTATAATTGTACCCCTTTTTCTCAAGTTTGAATGCTTACATATAATGTTGCTTCTTGAGATGATTACGACTAAGCCTGAGCCTTTTCTTTACTTTGCTCTTTCACTTTATGCTTACTTAATTGTACTCATCCTTTCCTTAGTATGTTGTAGATTTCTTTTATAGGTTGGCAATCTTGCAAGTGGATTTTGTTGTCATCAAAGAAATCAAGTGGATTTTTCTATTACTTATATGGATTTTTTTGTTGTTACTGATTTGGTTTTTCTTTTGCTTCTCTTTATTAATATTGTAATTATTTATGGATTCATCTCTTTAGGTTTTATTGTAGCTCTTTGAGCATTAGTTTAGAGATTTATCCCCTTTAAGGACTTTGTACTCCTTATTTTGTGGAAATAAAATTCCCCTAATTTTCTCAAAAAAAAAACGTAAAGCCTTACCCTAAACCCTAAACCCTAAACCTCAAACCTTTAACCTAAACCTAAAGTAACTAAATAAATAAAAAAATAAACCAAAACCCTATAACCTAATAACCCTAAACCTAAATCTAAACCCTAAGAATGGGTAGAACCTTGACAGCATGAACATCACCATCAATCAGGCTCAATCTAGATCTGATGGTAGAGGCAAAGTAGAGGCTATCACAGGGTGGTGGATCTAGGTGTTTGATATGGAGGTGGTTATGGAGGTGGGAGGAGTAATGGAGGTTACCACCGTGGTGGTGGCGTGAGAGAGATTGGGATATGATGGCGATCTACTGAGAGGCATCACAAGCATGGAATTGTGACTTTACAATTGGAGAAATCAAGAATGGCCAACTGATCGCTATGGAACTGTTCTTTACGTAGATTGCAATTATCTAGGGTTTTGATTTGCTCTATATGTTCATTTTTATCTATGTCAATGCCTGTGTCTTAGATAACTTGGTGTGCTACTTGGTTGATGAAATCGAAAAGAAGAAATGTTGAATTTGAATTTGATCTCTTTTAAAAAAAACCATAAATCATAAATCCTAAACTAAAACCTAAACCCTAAACTTAGAACCTAAACTCTAAACCCTAAACCCTAAACCCTCCTTAAACCCTAACCATAAACCCTAAACCCTAAACCCTAAAATCATAAACCCTAAACCATAGAACCCTAAACCCTAAACCTAAAACCCTAAATCCTAAAAACTATAACCATAAATCGTAAACCGTAAACTCCAAACCCTAAACACTAAACCCTAAACTCTAAACCCTAAACTAACCCTAAACGCTAAACCCTAAATAATAAAAACCTAAACCTAAATTAAATAAAACCTAAAAATAAAATAAAAAAACTTAAACCTAAGTAAAATAAAAAAATAAAATAAAATAAAAATCTAAATTAAAATCTAAACCTAAACTTAAAAATAAAATAAAATAAAAACTAAAATAAAATAAAATAAATAAAAACCTAAACTAAACTAAAAAATAAAAATACCTAAAAATGAAAAACCAAAATAAAATAAAAATAAATTATACTTAAAAAAATAAAATAAAAACCTAAACCTAAACCTAAAAATAAAAAATTTGAATTTCACTTACTGTCTTTTGCTGGCATGCTTACTTTTCTTAAGATTACTCTTAATTTGATGCCTTTATATATTATTCAAACCATTATCCCTAATAATTCTATCTTAAATAGATTTGATTGTCTCCTTAATAAATTTATCTGGTGCTCTAATAATTCAGTTAAAATGATGCATTGGACGTCTTTGCATAAATTTTGTGGTCCTCTGGGTGAAGGTGGGCTTGGCTACAAACCTATTCATGAAGCTATTACTGCCTTCTCACATAAACTCTAGTAGAATTTTAGAAAAAATTCTAGCCTCTGGGCTAATTTTATGATAGCTAAATACTGCCATGGTTGGCACCCTCTAATCTATACTTATAAAGTGGGTGACTCCGTGATTTGGAAAAGGCTTTTCTCCATTAAATGGGAGGCTGAATCCTTGATATCTTGGGGTACATATTTGGATCTTGTTTCTTTTGGCAAGGAAATTAGATTGGTTGTGGTTCTATTGATTCTAATTTATCTACCCATTATATTGCTGCTACTAAAGTTAACTCTTTTTGGCTTAATAATAAGTGGAATGATGGTAAACTTAGAAAATTTATTTCTATCTCTCTTTTATATAAATTTATTGATATTCCTATCCTTTCCAACAAGCTTGATCAAATTCTTTATAAGCTTTCTAATAATGGTGATTTTATTCTTAAAAAGGCTATGAATTATACTAGAGACGCTCATATTTCATCTAATGTATTTATTAAACTTTGGAATAATGTCATCCTGATCTCTTATTCTTTCCTTACTTGGAGAATTTTGAAAAACTTCATTCTTGTTGATTCCTTGCTCTAGGATAAAGGTTTTCATTTGCCTTCCAAATGTAATTGTTAATTCCATATTGAAAATGTTAATAATGTTTTGTCAATGATGTTATTACCTCCAAATTACAATTTTGGTATGATGATCTTTTTAATACTAACCACTTCCCTGGTTTTCTTTCTTTATATCAATTTCTTGAAGCCTATTTCCAAAAAACTATGAAAGGTCATATCAAAGTTTTAATTGCCATTACCCTTATTAGGTTAATATGAATGGGTAGAAATGGTGCTAAATATTATGGTATTCCTATGAATAATAGAAGGATTATTGCTAGAACCAAAGAAAAAATTCATTCTTTATTTAATGTTAATTTAATTAGTAACACTCATTATAGAGGTTGCAAATTTGTCGCCAAAAAATGGGTTCTTTACCTACCTGAGATCACCTTCTATAAAGAGGACAGGATTATATATTGGATAAAACCTCATAATAATATTATTAAAATTAATACAGATGGCTCTATCTCTTAGAATACATTTGGTTGTGGTGGTATTTTTTGGGGTTTTAAAGGTAATGTCATTTGTGCTTTTGCTTATCCTCTGAAAGCTTGCTCTATTATCTATGCTGAATTAATGGTTGTAAACAAAGCTATTAAAATTTGTTTAAAAAAGTTTTTATCAATATTTGGATTGAATTTGATGCTATCTTACACATTGACATGCTGACTTCCAATAAGACGGGGAATGCGGATTTATTTTACCTTCATAATCATACTAGAACACTCTTCTCTCAAATTTTCTTTAAAATTTCTCACATTTGGCATGTAGGAAATGTCTATGCAGATTATCTTGCTGATCTAGGTGCTAAATTAAATGATCTCACTCTTTATGAACATCATAAGTTACCTAGAAAATTGAGAGGCTTGGTTAATCTAGATAACATTAGATTACCTTATCTAAGAAATTAACTTTGCTTTGTGTATTTTAGGTTCTCTATGATTTTCTCTGTGTGCATTATCATTTTGCTACATTTTTTTGGTTGTTCCACTCTCTTGTCTAGTTTGTGCTATAATACTTGGAAGATCTCTTTGAGGTGGTGGCTGGCTGTTCAACCTCTTTTGTTGGAGAGGTGTTCTCTTTGGCAGACTATTTTATTTAGGGATCTAAATGTCAAAAATTTCTTCATGTGGTGCCTTGATCTTGTGGTGGCCTGCTTCTGGGTTATGCCTCTATGTGCTTTTGGCTTTTCCACTTTCTTAATTGGTCCTAGTTTTTTCTCTGGTTTTGGCTGGTTGTTTCTTTACTTAAGGAGGTTTTTTTATTGTTGTTTTTGGGCTTGGTTGGTTCTGCTGTTTGCTACTACCCTCTACATGGCTATGATGGGTGGCTATTATTTGATGGTTGTTGTCAATCTTTCTACCCTTGAGTTTTTGCTAGGCCTTTTGGTGGTTTTTATGTTTGGATGGGGCCTTGGTCTATTTTCCTTGCCACTTTGGTTGGCTATTTATGGTTGGGTGGTCCTCCTAGGCTGTGGCTTTTTGTCTGGTTGGGTGATGACCATTTGTTCTTAGTAATTTTGGGTGGCTTCCTATTGGTTGTCACTATGCCTGTCTTTCTTTGTGTTGGGATTGCCTCCCTTTTGGACTGGCTATTTCCTTATTGAAGTTGGCTCTTCTATAGCTTTATTAATTGTATGGATGGTCTTGTGGGCTGCTGGTTCAGTTGGTTGTGTTGGTTGGTTTGGTTGGTTTTCCTTTTTGTTTTCTTTCAGATCTATTGTTAGCTGGTTGGGTTTACCTTTTGGTGGCTTTTCTTTGTTTTGGTTTTGTACTTATAGTGGATGGGTGCTGCTATTTTCCTGTGGCTGTCTTTCTATTTCTGATGGAGGTATTGGGATTGCCTTTTAATTTTGCCTCTTGTATGGTGGATTTGGTTGCTATTAGTGTTGACCTTGACCTCTAATCTGGTTTGGAATTGTTGGTTTCTTGGTGCTAGTTGTAGGTTATTGTTTTGATTTTAGGTAGTTGTTTGTGGTTGTGGTGACTCTAGTGGTTTTGGTTCTTATTCATGGTTACTTTATTTTTTAGGTGATATCTTGGCAGTTGCTCTATCATTTCTACTATGGTGATTTTATTGATGCTACTTCCTTTCGGGCTTGGTGGACTTTAGTCGACTCGGTGTTTTGTGGGCCAGCTTTTTCTATTACTTGGGCTGTAGGTACAAGAGAATTATTGACTTTCACTCTTTGGTAGATTGCCTCCATGGAGGTAAGTGGGCTATGATGGCTGGGATGATTTCTAGATTATTTTTTGGCTGGTATCATCATATGTTACTATAACCCTTCTTTTGAAGTCTGGATGCTAGCATTTGTGGTTGCCCCTGAAGATGCAGGTGACTGAGCCTGAGCCTTATTAGAAATTTTCTCTTATATTGCTCTTTATTATGTGCTAAAGCTTGATTTTCTCTAGTTGTGCTAATTACAATTTCTAGTTGCTTACAAGATTCTTTTAGAGGTTCTCTGCAAATTTTGAAACCTGGATGTCGATTGCAACTCAAATGGCTTCGACCCTAAATCGAGCTTTGGGATCCTATTGTGATGTTCTTATTTTTTTGGTCAGTTATTGCTTTTATTTAGTTTCCTTGCTTTTGTTGCATTTGATAGGGGATTTTTCTCTCCAGGCTAAATGTAAAGAGAATTATCCCCTTTAAAGACCTTGTACTCCTCTCTTTATGGCAATAAATTTTTCCCCTTTGTGAGTTTCCCTAAAATCCCTAAACCCTAAACCCTAAACCATAAACCCCAAACCTTAAACCCTAAAACCTAAACCCTAAACCCTAAACTAACCCTAGACCCTAAAAAGCTAATACCTAAACCCTAAACCTAAATCAAAATAAAATAAAATAAAAATAAAAATGAAAGCTAGACTAAAACCTAAACGCAAAAATAAAATAAAATAAATAAAATAAATTAAACTAAACCTACAACCCCCTAAACCAACTACTAAAATACTAAACCTAAACCTAACCTAAACTAAACCCTAAACCCTAAACCCTAAATCCATAACTAAAACTATAAACCCTAAATACTAAAACCTACAACCAAATCAAAACTCTAAACCCCAAACCCTAAACTAAACCCTAAACCTAAAACTAAAACCTAAACCCTAAACCCTAAACCCCAAACCTTAAACGTTAAGCCCTAAACCCTAAACCCTAAACCCTAAACTAAACCTAAGCCCAAAAAACCCTAACCCTTAAAGCCAAAACATAAAATCTTAAACCCTAACCCTAAACCCTAAATGCATAAAACCTAAAACCCTAAGCCATAAAATCCTAAACCTTAAACCCTAAACCTAAACCTAAAACCTAAACCTAAACTAAATAAAATCTAAAATAAAAAATGAAAAAACTATACCAAAATAAAATAAAAATAAAATAAAATAAAAACATAAACTAAAACCTAAACTTAAACTTAAACCTAAAAAAATAAAAAATAAAAAATAAAAACTAAACTAAAATAAAATAAATAAAAACATAAACTAAATGAGAAAATTAAAAAACCTAAACTAAACAAGAAAATTAAAAAGCCTAAATAAAAAAACTAAACCTATAATAAAATAAAATAAAAACTAAATAAAATCCTAAACCTAAACAATAAACCTAAAAAATTAAACATAAAAATAAATAAAAAAATAAAACCTAAACCCTAAACTAAAAAAAAACTTAAACCTAAAATAAAAATAAAAAAATGTAAACCTAAACTAAGATAAAGTAAACTAAAATAAATATACCCTAAACCTAAACCTAATATAAACTATACTTGAACCTAAAATAAACTAAACCTAAACATAAACCTAAACTAAATAAAATAAAATAATCTAAAAATAAACATAAGCTTAAAAAAAATAAAACCTAAAAATAAACTAAAAATAAAATAAAAGCCTAAACCTAAACCTAAAAATAAAAAATAAAACCTAAACCTGAAAAATAAAATAAAAATAAATTTAGACTAAAAAATAAAACTTAACCTAAACCTAAACCTAAAGTAAACTAAAATAAAAAACCTAAGCTAAAATAAATAAACCCAAGATAAATAAACTAAAATAAATTAAAATAAAAATAAACCGTAAATCCTAAACCCTAAACCTTAAAACCCTAAACTCTAAAAACCTCAAACCTAAACCTTAAGCCCTAACCCAAATAAACTAAAAACATAAACCTAAACTAAATAAAACCTAAAAATAAAATAAATAAAAAAACCTAAACCAAAATAAAATAAAATAAAAAAATAAAATAAAAACATAAACTAAAATCTAAACCTAAACCTGAACATAAACATAATCCTAAGAAAATAAAATAAAATAACTAAACTAAAATATAATAAATAAAAACCTAAATTAAACTAAAAAAAATAAAAAACCTAAATAAAATAAAAACTAAACCTAAAATAAAAATAAAATAAAATTAAAACTAAATAAAAACCTAAACCTAAATAATAAACCTAAACATAAAACCTAAAAATAAATAAAAAATAAAACCTAAACCTTAAAAAAACCCTAAACCTAAAATAAAAATTAAAAAAAAGTGTAAATAAGAAGATAAAACCTAAACCTAAAGCTAAAATAAGCTAAACAATAAATAAAACCAAAACCTAAACAAAATAAACTAAACTAAAATAAATAAAACTTAATCTTGAACCTAAACTAAACTAAACATAAACCAAAGCCAAAACTAAATAAAACTAAATAAACTAAAAATAAACCTAAATCTTAACTAAAAAATAAAACCTAACAATAAATCAATAATAGAATTAAACACTAAACCTAAACCTAAAAATAAAAAATAAAACCAAAACCTAAAAAATAAAATAAAAGTAAAACTAAAATAAAAAATAAACTTAACCTAAAAAAATAAACCTTAAAAATAAAATAAAATAAAAAACCTAAACAAAAATAAATATACTTAAAATAAAAATAAACCTAAATAAAAAAATAAATTAAACTAAAATAAATAATAAATTAACTAAATAAACTTAAACCTACTAGTTTACTTAATTTAAAAAAATAAAATAAATAAAATAAATCCTAAACCTTAAAACTAACCCTAAACCCTAAACATTAAACTCTTAACCTACAACCCTAAACCATAATTCCTATGCCCTAAACCCTAACCCCTAAAACCCTAAACCCTAAACCAATAACCCTAAACCCTAAACCTGTAACCCTAAAACCTACAGCCCAAAAACCTAAATCCTAAACAACAAACCCTAAACCCTATTCCCTTAACCCTAAATGCTAAACACTAAAAACCTAAAAACATAAAAAACTAAATCTAAACTAAATAAAACCTAAAAAATAAATACATAAAAAACCTAAGCCAAAAAATAAAAAAATGAAAAAAACCTAAACTAAAACCTAAACCTAAACCTAAAAATAAAATAAAATAAAAAATAAAAACTAAACTAAAATAAAATAAATAAAAACCAAAACTAAACTAAAAAAAGAAAATAAACTTAAAAATAACAAACCTAAAAAAATAATAACTAAATGAAATATAAAAATAAAACGAACCTAAAATAAAATAAAACTAAATTAAATAAAAACCTAAACCTAAAAATAAATAAAAATTAAACCTAAACCCTAAACTAAAAAAAAACCTAATGCTAAAATAAATAAAATAAAATAAACCTAAACCTAAATGAAATAAATAAAAACTAAACTGAAACCAAAAATAAACTAAACCTAAACCCTAAACTAAATAAAATAAAATAAACTAAAAATAAACCTAAAACTAAATTAAAAAATAAAACCTATAAATAAACCAAAACAAACCTAAAACCTAAAGCTAAAAAACTAAAATAAAAACTAAACCTAAAAAACAAAACTATAGTAAAAAACCTAAACTGAAATAAGTAAACCTAAAATAAATTAACAAAATAAAATATAAATAAAAAATAAACTTAAATAAAAATAAAAATAAAATAAATATAATAAATGAAAAATAAACTAAATAAACCTAAACCTATCAGTTTACTTAATTTAAAATAAGAAACCCTAAACCCTAAATCCTAAACCCAAAACCCTAAAACTAACTCTAAATCATAAACCCTAAACATACAACCCTAAACCATAAACCCTAAACTAACCCAAAACCTTAAACCCTAAATAGTAAGCTAACGCAAAACCCAAAACCCTAAACTGAAAACCTTAAACCCTATCCCTAAACCCTAAACCCTAAACCCTAAACTCTAAACCCTAAACCCTAAAACCCTAAACCTTAAACCCTAAACTAACCCAAAACCCAAAACCCTAAAAACCCTAAACCCTAAAGCCTAAACCCTATATCTGAAACCGTAAACTAACCCTAAACCCTAAGCTAGCCCTAAACCCTAAACCTTAAATCTTAAACCTTAAAAACTCTAAACTTTAAAGCTAAAACACTAAACCCTAAACCCTAAACTCTAAACCCTAACCTTAAACCTTAAACCCCAAAATCTTAAATGCTAAAACTCTAAACCCTAATCCCTAAACCCTTAAACACTAAAAACCTAAGAACCTAAACTTAAACTAAATAAAACCTAAAATTAAAATAAATAAAAATCTAAACCAAAATAAGATAAAATAAAAATAAAAAAAAACATAAACTAAATCCTAAACCTAAACCAAAATACCTAAACTAAATAAAACCTAAACTATATAAAACCTAAAAATAAAATAAATAAAATAACCTAAACCTAAATATAATTAAAAATAAAATAAAATAAAAACCTAAACTTAAACCTAAACCTAAACAAAAAATATAATAAAATAAACTAAAATAAAAAAATAAAAATCTAAACTAAACTAAAAAAAAAAATAAACCTAAGAATAAAAAACCTAAATAAAATAAAAACTATACATAAAATAAAAAAATAAACCTAAAATAAACTTATAATAAAATAAAATAAAAATTGAATAAAAACCTAAGCCTAAAAAGTAAACGTAAAAATAAAACCAAAAAATAAATAAAAAATTAAACCTAAAACTTAAACAAAAAAAAGTAAACCTAAATTAAAAATAAAATAAATAAAATAAAATAAACCTAAACTTAAACTAAAATAAATAAAATCTAAACCTAAACCTAAAATAAACTAAACCTGAACCTAAACCTAAACTAAAAATAAACCAAAACTAAAACTAAAATAAAAACCCTAAAAATAAACCTAAAATAAAAAACTAAAACCTAAACCTAAACCAAGAAATAATAATCAAAACTTAAACCTAAAAAAGAAAATAAAAATAAAACTCAACTAAAAAATAAACCTACTCCTAAATCTAAAGTTAAAAAATAAACTAAAATAAAAAACCTAAGCAAAAATGAATAAACTAAAAATAAATAAACTAAACTAAATAAAAAAATAAACATAAATAAAAATAAAAAGTAAAATAAACTAAAATAAATAAAAAATAATCTAAATAAACTAAACAAACCTAAACCTACCATTTTACTAAATTTAAAAAAAGCCCTTAAACCCTAAGCTAACTCTAAACCCTAAACCCTAAACCCTAAAAACCATAAGCCCTATAGCCTTAACACTAAACCCTAAACATTAAACCCTAAACCCTAACATTAAGCCCTAAACCCAAAAACCCAAAATGATAAAATCCTAAAGGCTAAACCTTAAACACTAAAAACCTAAAAACATAAACCTAAAGTAAATAAAAGTAAAAAATATATATATATATATATATATATATATATATATATATATATATATATATATATATATATATATATATATATATATATATATATATATATATATATATATATATATATATATAAACCTAAACATAAATGAAGTAAGAAATAAAATAAACTGAACTAGAAACTTAAACCTAAAAATAAAATAATATAAATAAAAACCTAAACTAAACTAAAAAATTAAAATAAGCCTAAGAAAAAAAAACAAAAACAAAATAAAAAGTAAATGTATAATAAAAATAAAATAAACCTAAAATAAAATAAAATAAAAACCTAAACCTAAAAATAAAACATAAATATAAATAAAAAATAAAACCTAAATATTAAAATAAAGAAAAACCTAAACCAAAAAAAATAATAATAAACAAAATAAAATAAACCCACACCAAAACTAAAATAAATAAAAAATAAACCTAAACCTAAAATGAACTAAACCTAAACCTAAACCAAAACTAAATAAAATAAAATAAAATAAAAATAAACCTAAACCTAAACTAAAAAATTAAGCTTAAAAATAAACCTAAACCTAAACTAAAAATTAAAACCTAAAAATAAACCTAAAATAAAACCATAATACCTAAACCTAAAAAAAAAACCAAAATCTAAACTGAAAAATAAAAAATAAAACCTAAACCTACAAAATAAACTAAAATAAAAATCAAAACTAAAATAAATAAATCTAAAATAAATAAATAAACTAAACAAAAATAAAAAATAAACCTAAATAAAAATAAAAAAAATAAAACTTAAATAAATAAAAAATAAATTAAATAAACTAACTAAACCTAAACCTACCAGTTTACTTAACATAAAAAAAATCATAAACCCTAAATCCTAAACCACAAACCTACAACCCTAAACCTACAACCCTAAACCCTAAACCTAAGCCCTAAAAGCATAAACCCTAAAACCTTAAACCCTAAACCCTGACGTTAAACCTAAAACCATAAACACCAAACCCTAAACCTAAACCTAAAGTAACTAACTAAATTAAGAAAAAAACATAAACCCTAAATCCTAATAAACCTAAACCTAAACCTAAACCCTAAGAATGGGCAAAACCTTGATGATAGAAACATCAGCATCAACCAAGATCAGTTTAGATCTAGCGATAGAAGCGAAGGCAGAGGCAATGGTTATCGCAGTGGTGGTGGGGGATCTGGTGGTGCTAGTGGATATGGAGGTGGTGGTTGGACCAGTGGTGGTCATCGAGGTGGGAGGAACGATAGAGGTTATTGCCGCGAAGGGAGAGATGGAGGATACAATAGGATCTCGCTACTTGAGAGGCCTCAAAGGTTCTGAGGGGAACTAGAGAAACTGAAGATCAATCGATCCGATCTGCAGCATATGGAACTATGTCTATACAATAGAGAGGGCTCTAGTAATCTAGGATTTTTGATTTATTCTTTGTGCGCTCATTTTTGATCAATGTCGTTGCTTGTGTCTTAAAAAACTTAGTGTGTTACTTGGTTGATGAAATCAAAAAGAAGAAATGTTAAATATAAATTTATTCTCTATTAAAAAAAACCAAAACTGTATACCCTAAACTAAAACCTGAACCCTAAACCTTAAAATCCCTAAACCCTAAACCCTAAACCCAAAATCCTAAACCCTAAAATCATAAACCCTAAACCCTAAACCATAAAACCTAAACCCTAAACCTTAAATCCTAAACCCTAAACCATAAACCCTAAATCCCAAACCCTAAACCCTATACCCTATACCTTAAACTAAACCCGAAACCTTAAACCCTGAAAAGCTAAAAACCTAAACCTAATCTAAATAAAACCTTAAAATAAAATAAATAAATAAACCTAAATAAAAAAAAATAAAAAATAAAATAAAATAAAAACATAAACTAATACCTAAACCTAAACCTAAACCAAAAAAATATATAATAAAATTTTAAAATAAAACTAAAATAAAATAAATAAAAACTTGAACTAAACTAAAAAATAAAAAACCCTTAATAAAATAAAAATAAACCTAAATTAAAAATAAAATAATCCTAAAATAAAATAAAATACGAACTAAATAAAAACCTAAACCTAAAAAATAAACCTAAAAATAAAACCTAAAAGTAATAAAAAATAAAATCTAAACCCTAAACTAATAAAAAAACCTAAACGTAAAATAAAAATAAAATAAACATATCATAAACTAAAATAAATAAAACCTAATCCTAAACCGAAAATAAACTAAACCTAAACCTAAACCTAAACCTAAATTAAATAAAATAAAATAAACTAAAAATATACCTAAACCTAAATTAAAAAATATAACCTAAAAATAAACCTAAAATAAAAACCTAAAACCTAAACTTAAAAAAATAATATAAAACCTAAACCTAAACCTAAAAATAAAAAATAAAACCTAAACCAAAAAAATAAAATAAAAATAAAACTAAAGTAAAAAAATAAACCTAAATCAAAACCAAAACCTAAAAAATAAACTAAAATAAAAAAATTAAACTAAAATAATAAACCTAAAATAAATAAACTAAACTAAATAAAAATAAAAATAAACTTAAATAAAAATAAAAAATAACATAAACTAAAATAAATTAAAAATTAACTAAATAAATTTAAACCTACTAGTTTACTTAATTTAAAAAAATTAAAAATATAAAAATAAATAAATAAATAAAACCTAACCTAAACCCTAAACCCTAAACCTACAACCCTAAACCATAAAACCTAAAACCTAAAACCTAAAACTCCAAACCATAAACTCTATACCTTAAACCCTAAAACACTAAACCCTAAACCCTATAACCTTAAACCTTAAACCCTAAACCCTAAACCTAAAAACAAAAATAAAAAACAAAATAAAATTTAAAATCTAAAAAACCAAAAAAAAAGAACTAAACCCCCTTCCCTACCCCCAAACTAAAAACCCTAAACTTTATTCTGCAGCCCCTTCTAGTCCTGAGCTCTGGCAATTCTTGAATCCTTTTCCTTTTCATTCTCTTTCTCAAAAATTTTTAGTTGGTTTTGCAGAAATTTCTTCTACTTTTGCATTGGCCTTTGGTCGATCCTTGTTTGGTTCTTAAGTGGCTCCATTTGCCATGGAATCAGCTTCTATGAATACTTGGGGAAAACTAAATGCTCCAGCTGCTCCGGCTCGGGCTTCCAATTGTTTGGAAATAGCTAAACCTTTTTCCTTTAAATCCTTCAAAGATGCCTTATCTGGTAAGGATTCTTCAACTTCTTTGATATTTCTTTAAACCTAGTTCATACGACCTTCAAAAGTGTTCTGGCTATTATGTGCTATGATTTGGAAATTGAAAAACTAACTGAGCTTTCTACAATCATTGCAAAACTCATGGTCATGTTGTCTCATAATGTTTTGTTACTCATCCATCTTGGGAAGAAAGTGGGTAAAGATCCTAAGGTTGCCAGAAAAATTGGAGATTTAAAAACTGATAAAAGAAAAACTACTTTAAATTAAAAGGATAATGGTGCTATGAATGATATTATTGATGTTTCTAATGTTGTTCCTAATATTTTTAATGGTGTTCCCAATGTAAGTGGTAGTGATAAACTAGTTAAAAATTCTTTTGAAATTGTTTTGGAGAGTAATGAGGTTTCGGCTACTATTATTTTTATTATTCCTGAAAATTTGCAAGTGGATGATTTTTTTATTTTAGTTTCAGATTCTAAGGAGATTTATGTTACTGAAAATCTAGAAAATGGTTCTCTTTTTTTCCCTAAGAAAATCTTTAAAAGAAAATCTTGTTTTATCTTCTTTGAATTTGGGCAAGAATGATGGTATGGAGCTTCTTGATAATGTGCAGCCAAGTGTTAGTTTGCTTAATAAATCTATTTCTACCCCTTCTTTAATTGTTATTCTGGATGGTACTTTGCTTAGTGATAATTCTTGTTTAATGGAAAAAGAGGATTTGTCTTCTTGTCAAATGAGATCTTCTGCTAAATCTAATGTTAATAATGATGATAAAACTTTTCTTATGATGAATCAATGGAGAATGAGACCAATTTTCAAACTATTTTTATGAAAATGAAAAAAATAGTTTTAAAATTATCCTCCTAAAGTTTCTAGATCTACTCGATCTTCTTCATCTTCTTTGCCTAATAAAAATTAATGTTTAAATTTCTTATTTGGAATGTGAAGGGCATTAGTACTCTTGATGTGAGGAATAGAATTAGGAATCTTTGTAGAATTTATAACATTGGTTTCTTGGTTATTCTTGAACCTCTTATTTTTTCTTCTAAAATAATGCATGCAGCCAGGATGATTTGTTTTAGCAACTTTTATTTCAATAGCAATAATAAGATTTCATTATTTTGGAATATTTCTCTTACTATTTATGTTATTAATGATTTTCATCAAGTTATTAATGTGGATATTTCATTTGGTGATTATCATGCTTTTGGCTCTTTTGTTTATGCTTCTTGTAACAAGTTAGAGAGGAGAATTCTTTGGGATCAATTATCTAGTTTTGCTTCTATTGTTAATAATTCTTGGATTGTTGGTGGGGATTGTAATATGATCCTTTCTTTGAATGAAAGGAAAGGGGGTTCTTTACTGAATTTACATTCAATGGAAGATTTTGCAAATATGATTTTGGATTGAAATCTTCATGATGTTGGTTTCATTAGTTCTCAATTTACATGGAATAATCATAGATTGTGGCAAAGATTGGATCGTGCCTTATTTAATAATTATTGGTTAAACCATTGGCCAATCACTTTGGTTGAGCATCTTAGTATAACTCTCTCAAATCATGCTCCTCTTTTTGTTTCTATTAAGGATGTTGTTCATAATAATAATATCATTAAAAAATTTTGTTTTCAAAATATGTGGTTACAAGATAAAAGTTTTCTTGATGTTAATGCTTATAATTGGTGTTCTCCTCTTTCTCCTGATGATTTTGCAATTGGTATGATGAGGTTTTGGCTTAAGCTTAAAAGGCTTAAGCATAATATCACTTAGTGGTACATAAACTATTTTAAAAATCTTTTTGATAATATCAAGAATAGGGAACAAAAGGTGAAATATTTGGAAGAACATGTTATTACTGATTCTTCTTTTTATTATAATCTTACTGAAGCTAAAGATAATCTCATTAAGTTTCAGGATATGGAGAAGACTTATTGGATACAAAACGTTTCCTCTAAGCATCTTTTTGAAGGGGAACGAAATGATAAATATTTTCATGCTTTGGTAATGAAAAGGAGAGTTCTTGGTTGCATTCATATAATCAAGAACTTTAATAGTTCTTAGATTACCAAAAAATAGGATATATTTTTATCTGCTATTGATTATTTTAAAAATCTTTCAAATAAAAATTGTTATCTTAACCATTAATCCAATCTCTCTATCATCCCTTCTATTTTGTTTATAGAGGATAATGAGTGATTGGTCACTCCTCCTTATGATGAGGAAATTTTTAATATTCTTAATGAATGCTAATTTTCGGATGGTTACACTACTTTATTCTTTCAAAAAGCTTGGTTCATTATTAAAGCTGATCTTGTTAATGTTGTTGAGGATTTTTTTGAAAGTAATTATATTCCTAAATATTTTTCTAGCATTTCTATTATTCTTATTTCTAAGAAAGATACTCTTGACTTTTGGAATGACTTTAGACCTACTAGTCTTTGTACTTTTTTCAATAAATTCATTTCTAAAATTTTGACTAATATGCTTAGTAAGTTTTATCCTAAGATTATCTCTCCTAATCAAACTGGCTTTGTGATAGATAGAACTATTTCATATAACATCTTGCTTGCTCAAGAATTGATTCATGATTTGAATGTTAAAACTAAAGGTGGCAATTTACTTTTTAAGCTTGACATCACAAAAGCTTATGATAACATTTGTTAGGATTTTCTTAATAGCATTCTAACTTTATTTTGTTTTTCTAATCATTTTGTTTCTTTGGTTAAAAATATAATTAAAAATGTTTGGTTTTCATTAGTTATCAATGGTGAAAACTTTGAATTCTTTAATTCCTCTCAAGGTATAAGACAAGATGACCCTCTTTCTCTGTCGCTTTTTATTATTGTGATTGAATATTTGTCTTGTTGGTTTAATCTTATTTTTTAAAAGAATTCTATCATGTATTTCAAGAATCTTGGTGGTTTGGCTGTCTCTCATTTAAGCTTTGATGATGATCTCATAATATTTTGTATTAGCTCATTACATTATGTTAAAAAGCTTAGGGTTTTTTAAATAAATTTGAAAGGGAAAGTGGCCTTTTGATCAATACTCATAAAAGTTTTTTTATCACTTCTACTTCTATTTATGTTCATAGAATTAATAAAATAAAGGATATCACTGGTTTTTCTCATCAAAATCTTCCTATTAAATATTTAGGCCCCCATTTATATTGTGGTCATAAGAAATCCCATCTCTTTGATGAGGTAATTCATAATATTCAAAATAAAATTTCTACCCTAGAATTTCATTTTTTTATCTTTTGGTGGTAGATTAATTGTTATTAAAAGTATTCTATATTCTCTTCCTTTTTATATTTTGCTTAATATTGTTCCTACTTCTCTTGTTCTTATCTGGATTAAAAGTCTTTTAATAAGTTTTTTTCTAGGAATTCTCAAAAGTCTTCATTGGACTTCTTGGTCCAATATGTATGGTACTATTTATGAAGGTGGCCTTGGGTGCAGATCTTTGATGGACTCCACCAATAATTTTTTTCATAAACTTTGGTGGAATTTTAGAAAAAATGAAAGTCTTTGGGAAAAATTTATGAAATTTAAATATTACAAAGGTAAGCATTTTTGGATTTGCAATTATAAACATGGTGATTCTATTGTTTGAAAATGCCTGATATTAAATGGAAAGTGGAACCTCTCATTTTTGGGGTATTAATAATGGGTCTTCCTTTTTTTTGGCAAGATAATTGATGGGACTTTTCCATTGATTCTTTGCTTAATACCCATTCTACTTTTTCTTTAAACGTTAGTCATTTTATTTACAATGGGGAATGGAATTTCTCTCTTTTAAATGAGTTGATTCTTGATTTCATTAGAAATAACATCATTAATATTCCTATTGATTGTAATTTTTTGGATCAAATTTTTTTTAAATTTTCTAGTAATGGAGAATTTTCTTTTAAAGATACTTGGCATTATCTTAAAGTTTAAAAATCCACTTCTCCTTTTTTTTTTTTAAATTTGGAATAATATTATTCCTACTTCTTACACTATTCTTGTGTGGATAATTTTAAGGGATTATATTGTTATTGACTCTTTACTTTGGGACAAAGGTTATTATCTACCTTCCAAATGCATGTGTTGTTTTCATATTGAGAATGTTAATCATGTTTTTGTTAATGGTGCCATTGCCTCTAAAGTTTGGGGTTGGTATGAGGATTTATTTAATTTAAGTTATTTTAATGGAAATTTAACGTTAATGCAACATCTGGATTCTTATTTTCTTAATATTGTTAAAGAGCATCTCAAAATTGTGGTGGCTATTACTTTGATTTGGCTTATTTGTCTTGATAGAAATGATTGTAAACATTGTGATGTGCCTATGAACCATAAGAGGATTATTGCTAGGACTAAAGAAAAGATTTTTTCTTTACATAAGGCTACTCTTCTCAGTAGTACTAATTTTAGAGGGTGTAAGTTTGTTGCCTCTAATTGGGTATCTATTTTCCATATGACTCGCTCTAACTTTAAAATTATTCATTAGATTAAGCCTCTTAATTTTGCATTAAAATTAATACCGATGGATCTGGTACATAACAAGTCGGGTTGTGCTGGTACTTTTAGAAACAATCATGAGAATATTATCTTCGCATTTTCTACTCCTCTTTCTACTAAATCAGTTATTTTTGTTGAATTGATGGCTACTTTGTTTGATCTTAAGATTTGTTTAGAGAGAAATTTTCAAACTATTTGGTTGGAATCGGATGCTAAGATGGTTCTTGGTAGGATCAATTCTAACCATAAGGGTAACGCTGGGCTTTTCTATTTAATTAAAAATATTAAAGCTATTATCCCTAAACTTTCTTTTAAAATTACACATATTTTAAGAGAAGGTAACTCTTGTGCTGATTTTTTTAGCTAGTTTGCATCTCTGACTTTATTTTGTTTACCAATAATAATATTCCTAAGCATTTAAGAGGCATGTCTAATTTTGATAAATATGGTCTGCCATATGTTAGATTCTTTTAGAATTTTGTTATTTTTCTTTAGTTGTTTGATTTTCTTTTGGCTAGTTTGGCCTGGTTGTTTTGTTGGCCTTTGTCCTAACACTTAGGTGATTGGTGCCTTGTCTCCTACTTTTGGGTATTGCTTTGGCTTGTTTGGATTTTCTTTCAAGTGGTTGGCTTTCTTTGGCTTTGTTGGCTTTTGGTGTTTTTGGCTTTTGTTGTTTGTTTTTCTGCTGTGTTGCTTCCCTTTAGTTTCTTTGAGCTGGTTGGACTGCTTAGGTTTTGGCTCTGACTTTTTCTTCCCTTTATGGTTTTGGTGGCTCTACTATAGTTTGGTTTGGTTGGTCCTTTGTGGTTTTTCTTTCCCTTCTGGTTTTGGTTTGCTTGGTTTGGATGGTGGTCGTTGTGGTCCTTTTATCGGTGGTCGATTGGTATCGCTTATTGTGGTTGTTGTTTTACCCTGCTCGGCCTATTTTTTTTCTTTGGTTGTTGTTGCTCGCTATTTCTTTGTGTTAGCGGTTTGATTGCGTATTAGAACTTTGATGTATTAGAAGTTTGTCGGTTGGTTATGGGTTAGCTCCTTAGTCAAGGTAAGTTTGGTTGTGATGGTCGGATGTTTTCTCGGTAGCATTATTTGTGATCAGAACCCTTCTTTTGGAGTTTGATGCTCACAAATTTTGTTGCTTTAGTTGACTGATTGAGCCGAGCTGTTCGTGGATTTTATTTCTTTTCTCTCTCTATGTTCTTACATTTTTTCATCTTTTCTCTTAGATTATCTCGCTTAAGTTTTTGTGTTTTTTCACTCATGGGTTCACAGTGGTTTGTGAACTACTGTGAGGGTTTTAGTGTTATTCTGAAGTTTTCTCTCTTTTCCTTTTACTTTTCTTTTCTCTAGTATTAGATTTATCTCCTTAGTTTATTATATTCTTTGAGCATTAGTTTTGAGATTTATCCCTTTTTAAGGACTTTCTAATCCTTTTTCTTGTGGCAATAAAATTTTTCCTTTTTTGAAAAAAAAACCCTAAACCCCAAACCCTAAACCCTAAACCCTAAACCATAAACCCTAAAAACCTAAAAACCTAAACCTAAACTAAATAGAACCTAAAATTAAAATAAATAAAAAACCTAAACCTAAATAAAATAAGTAAATAAAATAAAATAAAAACCTAAACTAAAACCTAAACCTAAACCTAAACTTAAGCCTAAACCTGAAACTAAAATAAAATAAAAAATAAAAACTAAATGAAAATAAATAAATAAAAACCTAAACTAAACTTAAAAATAAAAACTTAAATAAAATTAAACCTAAACGTAAAATAAAAATAAAATAAACTTAAAATAAAATAAAATAAAAACTAAATAAATACCTAAAAATAAATAAATAATAAAACATAAAGCCTAAACTAGAAAAAACCTAAACTTAAAATAAAGGTAAAATAAACAAAGTAAAATCAACCTAAACCTAAACTAAATTAAACTAAACTAAAATAAATAAAACCTAAACCTAAACCTAAAATAAACGAAACCTAAACAGAAACCTAAACGAAATTAAATAAAATAAACTAAAAATAAACCTAAAAATAAACCAAAAACCTAAACCTAAAAAAATAATATAAAAACATAAACCCACACCTAAAAATAAAAGATAAAACTTAAACCTAAATAATAAAATAAAAATAAAACTCAACTAAAAAATAAACCTAAATCTAAACCTAATAATAAACCTAAAAAATAAACTAAAACAAAAAAAAACCTAAAATGAAATAAATAAATTAAAAATAAATAACCTAACTAAATAAAAATAAAAAATAAAGCTAAATAAAAATAAAATAAACTAAAATAAATTAATAATTAACTAAATAAACTAAAGGAACCTAAACTGACCTGTTTACTTAATTTTTTTTTTTAAAAAAAACATAAACCATAAACCATAAATCCTAAACCCTAAACCCTAAACTCTAAACCATAAACCATAAAAAACCCTAAACCCTAAACCTTAAACCCTAACCCTAAACCCTAAACCCTAAAAGTATAAACCCTAAACCCTAAACCCTAAACCCTAACCCTAAACCCTAAACCTCAAGCCCTAAACCAAAACCTAAACTACTTAAATAATATAAAAAAGTAAACCTTAACCCTAAAACCTAATAAACCTAAACTTAAACCTAAACCTGAACCGTAAGAATGTGTAGAACTTTGAAGGCAGGAACATCACTGTCAACTAGGCTTAGTCTAGATCCCAAGGAGGCAAAGGTGGAGGCTTATCGAGTGCTGGGGGGGATCTGGAGGTGCTGGTGGATATGGAGGAGGTGGTCAGAACAGTGGTGGTTATGGAGGCAGCAGGAGCAATGAAGGCTACATCCATGGTGGGGGCAAAGGGAGAGATCGAGATATGATGGTGGATGCTGCTACTCAAAAGGCTGGGGTAGTTCTGATGGAAACAAAAGAACTGAGGAACAACCCAACCGATCTGCTTCTTTTGGAACTGTGCCTTTATAGTAGAGACAGTTCTAGTTATCTAGGGTTTTTGATTTGCTCTCTGTGTGCTCATTCTAATCTATGTCATCGCTTTTGTCTTAGAAAACTAGGTGTGTTACTTGGTGGGTGAAATCGAACTGAAGAAATGATGAATCTAAATTTATTCTCTGTTAAAAAAAAATTCCTAAAACCCTGAACCCTAAACTAAAACTAGAATGCTAAACCTAAAACCTAAACACATAACCCTAAACCCTAAACCCTAAAAACCATAAACCCTAAACCCTAAACCCTAAACCCTAAACCCTAAAACCTTAAATCCTAAACCATAAAACCTAGCCCTAAACCATAAGCCCTAAACCCTAAACCCTAAACCCAAAAAAAAACAAACCCTAAACACTAAACCCAAAACCCAAAACCCTAAACCCTAAACCCTAAACCATAAACCTTAAACTAACCCTAAACCCTAAACCCTAAACCCTAAACCCTAAAATGCTATAAACCTAAACCTAAACTAAATAAAACCTTAAAATAAAATTAATAGACAAACCTAAACCAAAATAAAATAAAATAAATAAAATAAATTAAAAACATAAACTAAAACCTAAACCTAAACCTAAACCTAAACCATAAAAGAAAATAAACTAAAAAATAAAACTTAAACTAAAATAAAATAAATAAAAACCTAAAATACTCTAAAAATATAAAAAACCTATAGGTGTACAATGGCTAATTCAAGGAGAAAGCATAACAGACTTACATCTATCATGAGTGGTCTATCTTAAGGTGCGAGAACCAACAAACCTAAAGTGTATCATTCAGTATACTGAGAACCAACAAACCTAAGGTGCCCAACAGTGTGCAATAATTAATTTGAAAAGAAAGCATGTAGGCTTACAACTTTGAAGTGGAACCATCATCGATAGTCTATCGTAAAAATATGTCATCCGATCTAGAGATACTACGCGGGAGCCTCGAGGAAGGACTGGACTAAGACTTGAAGCAGTCAAGAGAGAAGGAGCCGCTAGGGGACTTATCCTAAACCTCAAATCTACTCGGCCCAATTCGTGCATGAAGGCTAATCCAAGAAGAAAGCGTAATAGGCTCATATCTTTTTAAACGAAGCCAACATGAGGTAGCTTACTGGCCATGCAATAAGGCCTACCAAACTAACAAGGCTATCATCGATCTGCAGTGGCCAAGTAAAGAAGGAAAGTGTAGCAGACTTACATCTTCCAAAGCAAGAACACCAATGGGGTGACACACTAGCAAGGTGGCACGTTAGCCTGAACTAGAGCAGCTATTGAGTGAGTGCCCCTAGGGGCATTTTCTCAAATTAGAGTAGCTCGAGATAAAAGATATGTGTTTGTTTTATTTGTTTTTGTTTAGTTTGTGTTTTTTGTGTCAAAGGTGGGACAACGCCGTTCCTTAAACTACCCTAAACACATCATGGCGATTTGTAAACAAGAATACTTTCAACATGGAAGAGTTTGAATTCAAATAAATTCTCATTGATGATAATTATTTTCATACATGATTTATAATATTTCTTTAAGTAGAGCCCATTGATTGGAAGCATCCCTTCAAATAACATGATAAGATCCTCTTTAGTAGGCCTTCTCTATGAAAAAAGGGCCATCCCAAGTGGGTTCAAACTTACCTTTCATTTTATGACGTGCAACAATCGGTCTCCTCAGAACTAAAATAATCTCTCCCACTTGAAAAGCTCAAGGATGGACCAACTTGTTGTCATCTTGAATCATTTTAGCTTTGTACAAGTCGAGATTTTGGCATGCCCGCAGGTGTCTCTCCTCCAAACCTTGAAGCTCTTCTAATCGTAGCTCGGCATTCTACTCTATTGTGATCTTCCTACCCACATCTATCCTTAGTGATGGGAGTTAGACTTCTAATGGTAGAATGGCTTCAGACCCATACACTAAAGAGAAAGGAGTAGACTAAGCTGGAGTTCTATATGTGATGTAGAGGCCAACAAAGCTTCAACTAACTACTCATTCCACTATCGCTCCTTGTTGCTGAGTGTCTTCTTTAGTATTTGGATGAGAGTTTTATTTAAGGCTTCTGCTAAGTCATTTTCTCTCAGGTAGTTGATGGTACAATATCTCCAATCTATGATATGTCTCTGGGAAAAGTTGTTGATCTCGTTTTGAATGTCAGATCATTATCAGATATAATTCATTGAGGCACTCCAAAGCTATATATGATATGATTCCTAAAAATTGGAGCACATGCTTAGCTGTTACCTATCTGAGTGGAATCACTTTTTCCCATTTGGAAAAGTAGCCAGTAGCAGCTAAGTTGAACTGATGAACCTTGGAAGAAGGAAGATCAATTGGACCCACTATGTCGATACCCCAACACCCGAATGGCCATGAGGCCAATGTAGGATGTAGAATGTTGGGTGGTTGGTGTAGGACCACACCATGTATTTGACATTGGTGGCTTTGCCTAGCAGTATCCATGCAATATTTGATCATAGATGGCTAGTAGTATCCTAGTCTTTTGATCTTGACTTTCATCTTCAGACCGGATTAGTTGGCTCCACATAATCCTGAGTGTACCTCAGTCATGATTTTACGGGCTTCTTGCTTGTCTAAAAAATGTAACCACATATGATCGAAAGAAAATCGATAAATGACACCATCCACAAGAGTGTAGGAAAGTGCTATCTACTTCATCTGATGAGCTTGGGACTTCTCTTGAGGTAGTTAACCTTTATTTAGGTAATCCATGAATGTTTTCCTCCAATCTAACTCCTCATCCTTCTTGGCAATGGCAATCTCCCCTTCAAGAGAGTACTTTTTGATGAGTTCTATATCAACAAAAAGATGAGACAAGTTTATTTGGACATTTATTGATATGGACTCATTTTTCGGACAAGTCAATTCCTTGGAAAGCTTGGCTAAAGCATATGCTATGGCGTTCTCTCCACGAGGAATCTTATAAATGGTAACCTCTTAGATTTGGACTAACAACTCCATGGTGTTCTTTTGGTAGTGATGGAGCTTGGGCTCTAAAACCTTATAGGACCTAGTGATTTGGTTGATAATTAGTTGAGAATCCCCAAAGATGATGATGTTCTGGATTATTAGAGTAATGGCTAACTTCAAACTAGTAATTAGAGCCTCCTATTCGACTTCATTGTTGGTATAAGGATTAGATAGATGATGTGAGAATCTCATCACATCACAGTCTGGAGTTAAGAGAACTATTCTTACACTAAGTGGAGAGTCAACAAGAACCTGTCGCTAAGAAATCCTAGCTTGTCCTTTCACCGCACTGGTACGGGTAATGTCAAATTTTGAGAGGATCATGGACTGTGCTAAACCGCCCATAGCGCCTACTATCATGAGATAACGTAGTGGATTGATCCTAGAGATTAAGTTCACCTTACGAGGAAGCATGTAGTGCTGCAGCTTTGGGATGCAAAGATTAAAGCTAGGAAATGAATCTCAATGGGTGGAAAATTAGCCTTAGTAGGGATTAGATGATGGCTAAGGTAGTAGAGTGTGTTTTCATTTGCTACATCATTAGCATGGCCAACAAAGCACCAAGGGAGTCATCTAATACAGTAGTGTAAAGTATGAGCGGCTTGCTCGAGACATTTAGAACCGGCCATCGTAATGCTTGATGTCTTTGAAGGCATGCTCATACTTATCATCCCACTTGAACTTGGCATCCTTTTGACAAAAGAATAGCTAACATCTTCCGCAGGTTGGATATAAAGTATCTTCGATATGCCAACCACCCTTGGAATGATCCGAGTTGAGTTTAAACTTTAGGGGTGGCATTTCTAATATGCGATCTTCTGAGGATCAATTTGATTCCTTAGGACAACAACAAATTTCAAAGATACTCAGTCACTTTAGGCCATTCATTTTAAGGTTAAATTATGTAACTATTTGAAAAACCTCAAGTCAAAAGATGGCCTTCCTTTTCTCTACTTTTGACGAGATGAGCGACATAACACTCGACTTGATGAATGAGTTTTGAGATTGAGTCTAAAATAAAATAAAAATCTAAAACTAAAAAATAAATTAAACTAATTAAAATAAAAAAATAAATAAACTTAAAATAAAATAACCTAAAAAAATTTAAAAATAAAATAAACCTAAAAAAATAAAATAAATTAAATAAAATAAAATAAAATAAAAACAAAACCTAAAAATAAATAAAAATAAATAAAATAAAACTAAACCTAAAAAAAAACTAAAACCTAAATAAAATAAAAAAATAAAAACCTAAACACAAAATAATAAAAAACTAAACTTAAAAATAAATAAATAATAAAATATAAAAATAAACCTAAACCTAAAATAAAAATAAAAAATAAATACAAAATGAAAAAAACCCTAATAAAATAAAAAATAAAATAAAACTGAAGCAAAAATAAAAATACTAAACCTGAAATAAAAAATAAACAATAAATAAAATAAAACCTAAAACCTGATGATAAGATAAAATAAACCTAGATAACTAAACTAAAATAAATTAAAATAAACCTAAATAAAATAAATAATCTAAAATAAACTCCTGGGTTTGCTTGATTAAAACCATAAAATCTAGGCCCTACCCAAAAAAACTCGACCCAAAACTCCTAAACCTACAAAAAATCCCAAATACTAAACATCTTATCCCTAAACCTAAATAACCCACAAAAACCCTAAAACCCCAAACTAAAGCCAAAATCTTAAACCTAAACCACGATAAACCCTTAACTAAACTAAACAAAGCATACCTAAAACCACAAAACCCTAAACCCTACTGCACACAAACCTAAATGCTAACCTAAACCCTAACCTAAACCTTAAACCTAAACCCAAAACCATAAACCTAAACTTAAAACAACTAAATAAATTAAAAAAAATAAACCCTAAACCTAAACAAAAACCAAAACCTAAATTTAAAATGGGCATAACTGGCGGGACATCACCATCAAGCAGCTTAATCTAGATTTGAGGTGAGAAGCGAGAAGCGTGGTAGCGGTGGTGGGGGATAGGAGGTGTGATATGGGGTGGTGGGTGAGGTGGTGGTATGGTGGATATAGGAGTGGAGGAGAGATGATATGATGGTGGATCCCATTACTTGAGAGCACAGGTGGTTCTAATGGGCTGGAGAAACTTAAGAATGCGATATCTATGAAATAGTTTCTTTTAGAGATATTCTATTTATCTAGGGTTTCTGATTTGCTCTATGCGTGCTCATTTTTTAATAAATGCTTGTGTCTTATTTGCTTGGAAATCAAAAGAATAAATGTTGAATAATTGGTCCTGTTAAAAATGCAAAACCTAAACTAAACATGAACCTAAAAAAACTAAAACCTAAACCTAAACAAATGAAAACCCTAAAATTTAAAACCTACCTAAATTGACAAAACCTAAACCACAAACTCAAAACCCAAAAAACAAAACCCTAAACTAAATAATATAAACCTGGTTTTACTTAATTTAAAACAAACCTAAACCTAAATCTAAACCCTAAACCTAAAATACAAACCCTAAACCTAAATACTTAAACACAATCACTAACCCAAAACCTAAAAGCATAGCATCCTAAACCTAAAACCCACACTAAACCTTAAACCCTAAAACCTAGTAAACTTAAACCTAAACCTAAACCCTAAGATTGGTCATAAACTTGATGGTAGGAACGTCATCGTCAACTAGGCTCAGTCTAGATCTGGAGGTGGAGGTGAAGGCGAAGGCAGCAGTTATCTTAGTGGTGGAGGGGGAACTGGAGGTGCTGGTGGATATGGAGGTGGTGGTCAGAGCAGTGGTGGTTATTAGAGTGATAAAGGTTACATCAATGGTGGTGGTGGAGGGAGAGATCGGGGATATTATGATGGATCCAACTAGTCGAGAGGCCGGAGTGGTTCTAATGGGAACTGGAGAAACTAAAGAATGGCAGATCCGATCTGCTGCTTATGAAACTATGTCTTTATAGTAGAGATGGTTCTAGTTATCTAGGGTTTTTGATTTGCTCTATGCGTGCTCATTTTTTATCTATGTCATCATTTGTATCTTATAAAACTTGGTGTGTTACTTGGTTGATGAAATTGAAAAGAATAAATGTTGAATCTGAAATTGTTCTCTGTTAAAAAAAATGTAAACCCTAGACCTAAACCCTACACCCTAAACCCTAAAAGTTCTAAAAACCCTAAATCCTAAACCCTAAACCTTAAACCCTAAACCCTAAAACCCTAAAACCCTAAACCCTAAACCATAAACTCTAAAACCCTAAACCCTATACCCTACACCCTAAAACCTAGACCTAAAACCCAAAACCCAAAACCCAAAACCAAAACCCTAAACTCTAAACCCCAAACCCTAAAACCCCAAACCCCAGCCTAACCAGACCATAAACTCACAAAAAAAAAACTTAAACCTAAATAAAATAAAACCTAAAAATAAAATAAATAAAAAAATCTAAATAAAAATAAAATAAAAAAATAAAATAAAATAAAAACCTAAACTAAAAGCTAAACCTAAACCTAAACCTAAAAAATAAAATAAAAGAAAAAATTAAAACTAAAATAAAATAAAATAAATAAAAACCTAAACTAAACTAAAAATAAAAAACATAAATAAAATTAAAATAAAAAACCTAAAATAAAACCCCTAAACCATAAATCCCTAAACCTTAAACCCTAAACCCTAAAACCCTTAACCCCTAAACCCTAAACTAAACTAAATGCTAAATCCTAATCTATCGTGGGTTTGTGGTTAAAAGCCTAAATCTAAACCATAAATACCCACCTAAACCCTAAACCCCAACCCACAACCTGCAACCATGGACCTACCCTAAACCCTAAACCCTAAAAAATCTTAAATGCTAAAAGCCTTAAAACCCTAAATCTTACCCTACCCTAATCACCTAAACCTAAAGCATGACCACAACCCTACACTATGAACCCTAATCCCTAAATCTTAAACCCTAAACCCTAAACCTTAAATGCTAAAAATCTTTAAACCTTAAACCCTAATCCTTAACCTTAAACCCTAAAAGCATAGACTCTAATATCCTAAACCCTAAACCCTATACTATGAACCCTAAATCTTAAACCCTAAACCCTAATCCCTAATCCCTAAACCCTGAACACTAAATTGCAAACCTAAACCTTAAGTAACTAAATAAATAAAAAAATAAACTTAAATAATAAAACATAATAAACATAAACCTAAACTTAAACCCTAAGAATGGGCAGAACCTTGATGGTTGGAACATCACTGCCAACTAAGCTCGATCTAGATCTGGCGGTGCAGGCGAATGCGGAGGCGGCGATCATCACAGTGGTGGCGGGTATCTGGAGGTGCTGGTGGATATGGAGGTGGTGATCGGAGTAGTGGTGGTTATGGAAGCGACGAGGGTTATAGCTGTGGTGTTGGCGGAGGGAGAGATCAGGGATATGATGGTGGATCCTGCTACTCTAGAGGCTTTAGTGGTTCTGTTGGGAACTGGAGAAACTGAAGAACTGCCAATTCGATCTACTGCTTATGAAATTGTGTCTTTACATTAGAAATGGTTCAAGTTATCTAGGGTTTTTGATTTGCTCTATGCGTGCTCATTTTTTATCTATGTCATCGCATGTGTCTTAGAAAACTTGGTGTGTTACTTGGTTGATGAAATTAAAAAGAATAAATGTTGAATCTTAATTTATTCTCTATTAAAAAAACCAAAACCCTAAACCCTAAACTAAAACCTGAACCCTAGACCTAAAACTTAAACCCTATACCCAAAACCCTAAATAATGAAAACCCTAAACCCTAAACCCTAAACTCGACACCCTAAAACCTAAGATCTAAACCCTAAACCCTAAACCCTAAACTAACATTAAACCTTAAACCCTAAAAAGCTAAAAACCTAAAACAAATCTAAATAAAACCTAAAAATAAAATAAATAAATAAACCTAAACCAAAATAAAGTAAAAAAATAAAATAAAATAAAATCATAAACTAAAATGTAAACCTAAACCTAAACCTAAACCTAAAAAGAATATAGAAAAAAAATTAAACTAAAATAAAATAAAATAAAAAACCTAAACTAAATAAAAAAAATAAAAAACCTAAATAAAATAAAACAAGATAAAATAAAATAAAACTTAAAACCTCCATAAACCCTATCCAACCCTAAACCTTCCTAAATCCTAAACCCAGGCAAACTAAACCCTAAACCCCCATAAACCCTAAACCCTAAACCTTAAAACCAAAACCATAAACTTTGAAACCCAAACCCTAAAACTATAAACATAGCCCTAAACTCTAAATAAATAAACTAAACCTGGTTTGTTTTTTTAAAAAAATCTATACCCTAAATCATAAACCCACCTAAACGCTAAACTATCTATAACCCTAAATCCTAACCCTAAATTGGGACCCTAAAACTATAAATCCTAAACCTAAACCCACCCTAATCCTTAACCCTAAACCCTAAACCCTGACCTAAACCTAAACCCTAAATGCCAAACTTATATCTAAAGTAATAAATTAAAAAATAAACCTAAACCCTAAAACCTATTAAACTCAAACCTAAACCCTAAGAATGGGAAGAACCTTGACGACAAGAACATCACCCCGTCAAGGCTCACTCTAGATCTAGCGTTGGAGGCAATGGCGGAGGCGGAGTTATTGAGTGGGGAGGGGATCAGGGGTCCTAGTGGATATGGAGGTGGTGGTCAGAGTAGTGGTGGCTATGGAAGTGATAAAGGTTAGAGTCATGGTGGTGGCGGTGGGAGACATCGGGGATATAATGGTGGATCCCACTATGTGAGAGGTCGGAGTGGTTCTGATGGAACTAAAGAAACTGAAGAATGCCAAATCCAATTTGTTACTTATGAAACTGTCTTTAATGTAGAGATGATTCTATTTATTTAGGATTTTTTATTTTCTCTATGCGTGATCATTTTTTATCTATGTCATCGCTTGTGTCTTAGAAAATTTGGTGTGTTACTTGGTTGAAGAAATTGAAAAGAATAAATGTTGAATCTGAATTTGTTCTCTAATAAAAAACCAAAAACCTTAAAAATCCTAAACTCAAAACCCTAAACTAAACCCTAAAACCCTAAACCATAAACCCAAAACCCTAAACCCTAAACCTAACCCTAAAACCTAAACCACCTAAACCCTAAACCCTCCAAACCCTAAACCCTTAACCCAAAACCCTAAAACCCTACCCTAAACTAAACTAAAACCTAAACTAAATAAAACATAAAAATAAAATAAATAAAAAAACATAAACAAAAATAAAGTAAATAAAATAAAATAAAATAAAAACCTAAGCTAAACTTAATCCTAAACCTCAACCTAAAAAAAAAATTGAAGAATAAAAACTAAACTAAAATAAAATAAATAAAAAATAAACTAAACTAAAATATAAAACTTAAATAAAATAAAACTAAACCAAAATAAAATAAAAATAACCCAAATATAAAATAAAAAAAAACTAAATAAAACCTAAACCTAAAATAAACCCAAAAATAAATAAAAATAAACCAAAACCACCTTATACTAAAATAAAACTAAACCTAAAATAAAACAAAATAAAGCCTAAACTAAAATAAACTAAAATAAAATAAATAAACCTAAACCTAAACTAAAATAAACTAAACTAAACCTAAACCCTAAATAAAAATTATAAATTAAAATAAACCTAAACTAAAAAAAATAATACCCAAAATAAAATCCTAAAACCTAAAAGAAAATAAAATAATAACCTAAACATAAACCTAAAATTAAAAATTAAACCTAAACCTAAAATATAAAATAAAAAATAAAACTAAACTAAACAATAAACTAAACCTAAACCTAAAAAATAAACAAAAATAAATAAACCTAAAATAAATAAACTAAACTAAATAAAAATAAAAGTAAACCTAAATAATAAAAAATGATATTAAAACTAAAATAAATAAAAATAAATAAATAAACTAAATAAACAAAAACCTAATAGTTTACATAATTTTAAAGAAATTAAAAAAATTAGAAAATTAAAAAAAACAAAAAAACATACAACCCTAAACCTACAACATAAAACCCTAAACCCTAAACCCTAAAACCTTATATCCTAAATAATAAACCCTAAACCTACAACCCTAAACCTAAACCTACAACCCTATAACCTACAACCCTAAAACCTACAACCCTAAATCGTAAACCCTAAACCCCAACCTTAAACCATAAACCCTAAACCCTAAACCCTAAACCCTAAAAACCTAAAAACCTAAACCTGGCCTAAATAATACCTAAAAATAAAATAAATAAAAAGACCTATACTTAAAAAAATAAATAAAATAAAATAAAATAAAAACCTAAACCTAAACCTCAACTCAAAATAAAATAAAAAATAAAAAATAAAAAAAATAAAATAAAGAAAAACTTAAACTAAACTAAAAAATAAAATAAACCTAAAAATAAGAAGCCTAAATAAATTAAATACTATATGTAAAATAAAAATAAAAAAACTTAAAATAAAATAAAATAAAAGCAAAATAAAACATAAACCTAAAAAATAAATCAAAAAATACATAAAAAATAAAACTTAAACCCTAAACTAAAAAAAACTAAAACTAAAATAAATAAAATAAAAAATAACTTAAAACTTGAACTAAAATAAACGAAACTAAAATAAATAAAAACTAAACATAAACCTAAAATGAACTAAACCTAAATCATAAACAAGATAAAATAAAATAAACTGAAAAAAACCTAAACTTAAATAAACAATAAAACCTAAAAATAAACTTAAAATAAAAACCTAAAACCTAAACCTAAAAACATAAAATGAAAAACTAAAATTAAACATAAAAATAAAAAATAAAACCTAAACCAAAAAAATTTAAAAAATAAAACTAAACCTAAAAAGAAAAAATCATAAACCTAAACCTAAAATAAATAAACCAAACTAAATAAAAATAAAAAATAAGCCTAAATAAAAATAATAAGTAAAATAAACTAAAATAAATCAAAAATAAACTATATAAATTAAATAAACCTAAACCTAATATTTTACTTAATTTTTATATTAAAAAAATCCTAAACCCTAAACCCTAAATACTAAACCCTAAACCCAAAAACTAACCCTAAACCCTAAACCTAAAACCCTAAACCATAAATCTTAAACATTTAAAAACCCAAAACCCTACACCCTAAACATTAAACTAACCCTAAACCCAAAACCCTAAATCCTAAATGCTAAACCCTAACCCTAACCCTAACCCTAACCCTAACCCTAAACCCTAAACCCTAAATCATAAACCTTAAAACTCTAAACCCTAAACCCTAAACTAACCCTAAAGCCTAATCCATAAACCCTAGAAACCCTAAACCCTAAAGCCTAAACCAAAAAAATAAAATAAAATTAAAACTCAACTAAAAAAGTATTATATAATATGCTATAGTGTATTATAACATAGGATGCCATAACATATGTTGGTTCTTTTTCTCTAGAATAGAGAAAAGAAATGAGACCACATAGAGTTTAGGAATATTTTATTTAGATGATCAAGTACAACATTAAGGGATAAACATATTATCTCTAAAGATAAACATGCTCTCCTATAATGGATTCAATCATTTCAATAAAAGACTCCTATGGCTAATGAGTCTTTCGTGTACTAGCGTATTTTCCCCTAAGCTGCATGGAAAAGTAGAACAGGGTCAATTTTATCCTGGGATCATGGTTCCCTATAAAGGCAAGCCTCTATAGTTAATTACATCTTAAGAAGGGTCTCTTCTTAAGAATACTCTTGATTAAAGAAATAAGTGGTTATTCCTAAAGACTACTAAGGTAGCTTTCAAAGGATTGATTTTTGGAAATTCAATTAGGAGATGTCCAAATTGCAGAGAGTTGTTTTGAAGAGTCAAATGGAAAAGAGTAGGAAATGTCTATTGATACTGGGATGCCCAGTAGACATTTCATCTATCCTACAATTGTGATTCAAATTTGGGATTTAATTTTAGAATTCAAGTTGTCATTTTCTTAGAAATCTAGGGCTTAGATTCTAGCAGCACAAGACTGTAGAAATTCCTAGGGTTGAAGACTTATTCTTAAAAGGATGCTTCAGAACCTAGTCTACAGGTGCTTTTTGACACATGTCAGATGCTTGACTTACTTCTATTCCTGGGAATCATTGGTTATTCCCTTCACTTGAAGGAACTAACCTATCACTGACTCTTCTAGACTTACAGCCTGCCTGGAGAAGGCTGCCAGCTAACAACACCTAAGCGCATTTTAAAACCATGAGGCTAAGTCATATGAATGCAAGATGGCTGAGCTGTTGCAGTTTTAGGAAAGAAATCTATGAACCTAGACTTACTCCGTAACCCCTAAGATTATGTAGGTATGAAGATCTACCTAACTAATACATATTTTTCAGATTTTTATAATTTTTTGACTCAATATTCATTTTAGGCCATAGGAATATAATTTATGCCTAATGCATGTAATTAGAAAAAGATCATGGCCCAAATCAAAATAGAAGAAGGTGTACTTCCACCATAGGCTCTCAAAGGTCAAGCCCAGGTTCTCTGGCAAGGATGGAAGTCCATCATTGACCAAGAGTGAAATAATATAATTTATGCATGATATTAAAACATCCAGCTAAGGGGTTGCTACATATTTTATCTTTCTTTAATGGCCTAGGCTATTATATAAAGATTATGAGTTGTATTTATTTTCATGTTTCAATTGATTTAATTGGGTAGAAAATTTTTTTTATCTTATGAGACTACGTCCAGGCATACATCACAGCACAAACATAGCATAGAAAGAAACCTAAGAAAATCATGTTGTTTCTATTGCGCACCCAAAATAAATCAAGCCAGATTAAATTAAATAAGACAAATGCCAATGCAGTCGGGTACTGCTATACATCCTGGAAGAAAGAAAATTGGGCAGCCAAGTTCTACCCTTATACAACTCAGCCTAGAACTATAAGAGATCTATGGGTCTTCTTTTTAGGAAAGTCTCCTTCTTCCGCGACATACATCGGGCTTCATAGGGGACCACCGCACCATCTCCTCATTGGGTCAGCTCCTGCTAATCCTAGACCCCATAGATCCTAACCTTATTCTAAGCTCAAGTTTACATTTAAAATTCAAAAGAAATCTTAAGCCATACAAAAGAGATGTTAGGAAATGCACACAGCACATAAAGCAGTTTATATTTCACAAATATAAGGCCTTAGCATTAGTTGCTTGCCAAGCCCACCTATCCTATGGACTATATTAAAGGATTTTTAGTACCTGGAAGCAAACAACAATTTTATGATTTATTTATTACAACGATCCCTTTAACACAATCCCCTGCAATAAATAATGTTAAATCTAGAAAGAATGCCCTAACATTCAGTCTATCAAATAAACAAGCCTATGCATCCAGTTTAAAGCAATACACCACACAAACATGTGAAGCACAGCACAACATATCAGATGAGATTAAAAGAAAATCATAGAACAATCTAACCTAGATCTAGAGTTGGTGACCTAAGTAATCTAGTGTGTGTAGAAGTGGGGTTTGTGTGGAAAGTCTTTGATAGGCCTTTAAGTTTAAGTTTGAAGCTTGAATTGGTTTAATTTTTACCATTGGTTGGTTTCAATTCAAATGGTTTAATGATTTAATTCCCATTTTTATGTTCATTTTATTTGGTTAAAGTTGTATAATTTTTCAAGAATGAGAAATATAATGAATTTAATTTTTAGGTGAAACTCACTTTATTTCACATCTTAAATCCTAATGGGGTTTCCAAAAGCCTAACTAACATCCTTAAGTATTTTAATTAATCCTTTTTATTTCATTTATGTTTGGATTTGATTTATGTTATTTCATTTATTTGAATTACTTTGTTTAATTTAACTTATTTTATTTATTTCATTTTGAATTAAGTTATATGGATTTCATTTAATTTGTCTTATGTTATTTTAAAGAGTTTGATTTAGGTTTGATTTCATTCAATTTAACTTAAGATATTAATTTATGAATTTGTAAGCTCAAGTTTTAAGTCCATTAATATGAATTAATATCTTAGGTTGGTTCATAGATTATTCTTAACCTAAAGCACTTAAGTTAATCACTTGATCTGATTTAATTAATCTAGGTTTTAAGTTCATTATTTAAGTTCATTAAGGATGAATGGTTTTATTAAATTTAACTTAAGTTGTTTAATTATGCTTGAATTTCATTAAGTATTGATTTTCTTAAAATTTTATTATTTGATTAAACTTTTTGACTTAGAAAGCTTTGGTGAATTACCATAAGTATTTTTTATGTTTATTTCAGATTAGTTCAATTTATTTGTTGATTTAATTAATTAATGATTATTCTTAATTATTATTTAGTTCATATTGACCTAGAGATTTGGAAAATCAAGAATTCAAAATTTATAGGCCAATTGGGATTGAGATAATTATGGCAAGTGGGGTTACATGCCAATCTTATATTGCTAAAGTTTCAACTTGAATAAAGATTTAATTAGGGTGTAATTAAGGTTTTAATTATTTCATTAAAATTTGAATTAAGCCTAATTTATTAATATTCATTAAAAGATTTTATCTTTTACTTCTTCATCACTGAAATACCTTTCCAATGAGGGTTTATTCATATTTTTTGGTTAACTGGTTGATTTATTATGATTTAATTAAGTTCAGATTATTTAATTGAATTATTTAATTCTTTTAATTACCAAATTAAGTTAATTAGTTATCTATTAGGTTCATATAGGTTTGATTAGGTTTAATTAATAGTCTAATATTCATTAATATTCATTATGTTGATTTAAGGTTATTAGATTAAAGTTTTCTAATTATTTCATTAAAGGGTAATTAATTTAATTAATTTAAAGGTTAAACACATGAAATTATAATTTCCCTAGAAATCAAAGAATTAAATCCCCACAAATTTTCCTAAGGTGCATTTTAAGCTTAATTTCATTTCCCCAAAATTTTGAATTAATTGGATTGTTAATTTGAGAGTAATTAGGATTTAATATTTTTTAATTAAACCCAAATTAAGGAAAAAGTACCCATTAAAAATTGGGGATTTTAATTTTTATGGATTCCTCCCATCAAGAAGAATCCATAGAGCTTTTATTTGTATTTTTTATTTTTTTTATTTATATGATTTTTTGAAGTTTTTAGGATTTTTATAAATTAATTAAGCCATTATTTAACTAATCTTAACAGTTTTAACGGCTTTTAAGTGAGCCGGTCCCATGCATTTTATTAAAATGAGCAGGATTGGTTTTGGACAGTCCGATCAGAGATCGGACGATCCCTGTTGATCCCGCAGTTTTGCGGGATCAAGATGCATGTCATGCATGGGTTGATTCCACGGGATGATCCTAGGTCATCCGATCATGGATCGGATGGTCCGGATCATTCTCGCAATTTTTAAAAGGATTTAATCAGATTATAAATGCCTAGATCTGGACCATCCATTTCTCTTAGAAGAAACGGACAGTCGGGATTTCATCTCCCCCAACCTCTGTGAGAGCCGAGGACCGTCCTTGGTGTTTTGCTAATATCTTTGGCTATTGGTAATGAAATCAGATGATTTAAAGTGCTACGCAATTGTTGAAAGCTCTTCTTTCAATCCATACAGCCTAATCTCACTAGAGAGCAAGCCTTATATGAAAGTGATCAAGGCTGAAAGCTTTGAAGAAAAAAGGGGTCATCAATGGCGTACCTTGATTTAGGGAGTTTCAGAGGTTGAAATTAATTCCAATAGCTTCATTTCTTCAAGAGAAAGCCTTGTACTAAAGGAATTGAGCCAATTCCTTATAGTTTGATCTATAGACCAAGCATTGGATTGGATTTTTCATTTTGATGGTTCACAATGGTTGAGAGCACTTGGAGGGAGGGGGTGATTTCATTTTGATTCGGTTTGGATGTGTGAGGATTTATGTGGGCTTATTTCTCCTTGGGGAAGTGTCTATGCTTGGTTTCCTATATGGAGAAGCTCTTATGCACTTCCTTGGCTTCCCTTGGTCAGTTTTAGTGATGAGGGATCCTTGAAGGTAGCTAAGATCCACACCCCCCCCCCTCTCTACCTAACAAGTGTTTAAGCTGAAGAAGTGGAGAGATAAGGAAGGAAAAATGGATCTTTCCTTCTCTTAATCCATTTTTTAATTATTTTTTTGATTTTTTATTTAGTTCTTCGATTTCATTAATTAAGGAGGTGAATTACCTCATTAATAATGTTTAAGAGGATTAACCTCCTTCCCACATGTATTGATTAAAGTGATTTTGAGTTTCCACCTTCTAATGTTTTGTTTAACTCACTTAACCCAAATAGGGTTAAGATGAGTTAAACCTAATTTCTTATGGGTCAAATGACCCATTTGACCCAATTACACTTAATAGAGAATTTGGTTTATGTCCTATTACCATCTTCATATGATTTAGGACAATCATCTTGGGTTTATTTCAATTTTCCTTGGGTTTGAGTTCAATGTAGCCTATTAAAGTCATTTTGATTTAAGGAATTTAATATACTTAATCTACCCTTTAATGAACTCAAATTTCTTTGTTATTATGATCATAAATATTTATTTGATATTTTGGAATATTTTTTGTGATTTAATTTAGTCAAATTTTAGTGGATTGACTTTTTGATCAAGTGGGCCCACTTAAGTCAAATCTAGGTTGACTAGAGTTGACTTTAGGTTTGACTTTGAATTTTGAAGTAGGAAATTCTCATTTGAACTTGATATCATTTTATTGCTAAAATGATGTCTTCTAAAAATGCGATCAACAAATGGACCCCCAATATGTGTAGTGGATTAACTAGATTACACTGCACATATTGGTATTGACCAGATTGATCAACATACAAGTATAAGCTTGGTGTTCCAATTCATTACTTTGATTTTTTTTTATTAGAATTTTATTTTGATTTTGATTGTGAAAGATAGGTATATGTATACCTATCTTTGCTTTGGAGTGTGATTTATTCTTAGAAACTTAAGTTTTCATTAAGTTCTAGGATGAAGAAGAATGCTATTAGGAGTAGACCCAAAGATTGGTCTAACCCTAATGCAATCACTATGATCAAGTAAAAGGCCATCAGGGGACTTACTCTTTCTTGAGAATAGTGTTAATTCATGTGATTAACTAATAAGATGGGGCTGTTAAGGGCGTGATCCATCCTAATTAGCTAAAGAGAGGGGAGGGGCCTTTAAAGACTTGATCCAATTCTCAAAATAGGATGCTAACTGGGGACTTACTCCTATATTATTATAAAGAATGCCGACTAAGGGACTTATATCTTTCTGGCTATTATAAAGGGATCATAACTACTTAATCCAATCTAACTCGCCTATGTAGCATGAAAGGGGCCTTGATGGCTTGTTCCAATTATGTACACGAAGGTAGGAATGGTGCCACGAAGGGCTTGCTCGAAACCTACAAAGGAGGTTTTTTATGGGAATGGTGCACAAAAGTTTACTCTAAACCCAGAAAGATATGAGAAAGGTGCCACAAAGGGATTGCTCCCATCTCAAGTCATGTATAGGAAAGGTGCCACAAAGGGCTTGCTCCCAACCTATAAAGGTAGTTTTTCATGAGAATGGAGCACAAAGGCTTACTCCCAACCATGGGAATGGTGCACAAAGGTTTACTCCAAACCCCAAAAGACATGTGAAAGCTGCCACAGAGGGCTTGCTCCCATCTCAATTCATGTATAGGAAAGGTACCATGAAGGGCTTGCTCCCAACCTATAAAGGTAGCTTTCCATGGGAATGGTGCACAAAGGCTTACTCCAAACCCAGAAAGACATGAGAAAGGTGCCACAGAGAGCTTGCTCCCATCTCAAGTCATGTATAGGAAAGGTTCCACAAAGGGCTTGCTCCCAACCTATAAAGGTATTTTTTTCATGGGAATGGTGCACAAAGACTTATTCCAAACCCAGAAAGACATGAGAAAGGTGCCACAAAGGGCTTGCGCCCATCTCAAGTCATGTATAGGAAAGGTGCCACAAAGGGCTTGCTCCCAACCTATAAAGGTAGTTTTTCATAGGAATGGTGCACAAAGGCTTACTCCAAACATAGAAAGACATGAGATAGGTGCCACAGAGGGCTTGCTCCCATCTCAAGTCATGTATAGGAAAGGTGCCACAAAGGGCTTGCTCCCAACCTATAGGTGATATAGATGAGGAAAAGGGGTCAAAGTGACTTATTCCTAATACCCAAAAGTTTTGACTAATAAGCAAGAGTCTCATAGACTTAATATTTACTTGATTAGTCTAACTTGAAGAAAAGGGTAATGGAAGGTTTGTTTCTTAATTTCAGTAATACTCCTTACACATGAAGAAGTTTAGTGAAGGAGGTTTCAAAGAGTTCAAATTTATTTTTGAAGGAAGACTTGGGTATATTTTGGACCCAATGCTTTACTATGCCATGAGCATAGAAGTTCATCATTTTTTGTTTAATATCTCAAAGTTATAATGAACCATGCTAGATGTTTAATTCATTGAAGGTAAGACATCATTGGGTAATAACTTGAGAATTCTACCTCTTTGAGTTTGCATGTGACTGTGTAGTTCTTTAGGCAGTAAGAACCAAAGTCAACCAGTGCTTATCAAATATAATTTCATTTTCTTTTCATTTGAACATATTTTTTATTTTTACTTTGTTTACATGAATCAATAGCTTATAAGGCATTCTCTTGGATTCAATGAAGATCAACAGATTCCTTTAAAGCTTTTTAAAGTGAATGAGAATCAAGATAATCTTCTAGATTCTCATAGAGACAAAATTCTTATCCCTAATCAATAAGAAAATTGAAAGGATGAACTTATTAGAGAAATTTATATTATCCTGATAAGTTTGAAATTGAATTTCTTTAGTTGATTTATTATTATAGGAAATGAAATTTCTTAATTATCTTTGATTAATTTCTTATTTTTGCATTTTTGACCCTTCTACATTTTACTACAAGGTCTTCGAAATTACTTCAAAAGTAAATTTCAAGACTCCATATGTAGTAACAGGATTGTTCTTCAAACTCATATTGAAGTTTTCTTTTATTTTCTTTTATTCTTTGGCAAGATTTTCAATATAACCCTCTACCTAATTAAAAGTTGGATTATAAGAACTCTTGATCATGACCCTTTTTTTTGCTAAATTGCCCCAAATATTTTGAGGTTGAATGATATGACTTTCTAACAGAACATTCTTGTAAGGATTTTGAATGTCATATCATATGCTTTCAATTCTTTTTTTTTAGAATCATTTTGATTTGATAATTTTTAGATAAGTTATCCTTAAGAAGGAAAATCTTATGCATGAAAATTTTTTTGATTTGAAAATGAAACATGGGTAATATGAACCCATTTTCAAGGTAAAGATTATACCCTGGTCCCAAGAAGTGGGTCATATAATGATGTTAGCTAACCAAGAAGAATCTTTTCTTCTTATGTACAACCATCATTTTCTAGCTTTTAATTTTAGCAAAAATTTTCTTTTCTTTTAGAATTTGACCACGATCGTCAAGGGACTTAATTTATTGAAATGAAATCAAGCTTAAGTTTATGGACTGCTACATCTGGAGATCATTTCAATTTTATTTTGAGATAAAGTAGTCTTTAAACCCAAAAGATAGCTTGATCAAATCATCAATAGCTAACTCATTAAAGAGTTAGATCATTGATATCATCTTGTCAATTGTGGAATTGAATTTTTCTTCAAATTCTAAGGGTGCATCCCAAACTTGAATACTATATAAATCTGTAGACACATCTAAACAACATTGATGCAATGCGCTAGAGTGCCTTTTAAAAAGAAAGTTAGGACCCAAACTACTTAAGCTTTTTAACTTGCAATGGCTCTATAATTCCATAGCTTTTCTTGTTTATGGTTATAGACCATTTGCAATGGAATCAGAGTATACTCAATGAGACCTTTGGCATACAAAGGATATGGACCCCTGGAAAAGAAGATCCATTATCTTTTCTTTTAAGTTGCCAAGCGAGCTCAACCAATCATGGCAAAGGCTAAAATGACAAAGTATGAGATATCTGCTTATTTTTATTCAGCTAGGGACAATTTTTTTACTTCTAACCCTACCACTTTATTTTGATGTGGAGAAGTTTAAAGTTAAAATGTCCATTTACATTGGGTGTCTTTTGCTTCATTTGAAATCAGAATATACTCAATAGAATCTTTATCATTCAAAAGATATGGTTTCATGAAAAGGATGATCCACTATATTTTTTTTAACCTTCCAAGCGAGCTCACCCAATCATGGCAAAGGATAAAATGACAAAGCATGGGATATCTGATTATCTTAATTTCATTTAAGCTATGTTAATTTTATTGGGTATTTTTGATTCGTTTGAAATGATATCAGAGTATTCTCAATAGAATCTTTGCTATTCAAAAGATATGGACTCCTGGAAATAAAGATCCATTATCCTTTTATTTAACCTGCCAAGCGAGCTCACCCAATCATGGCAAAGTCTAAAATGACAAAGCATGAGATATCTGATTATTTTTTATTTAGCTTAAGAACAAATTTTTACTTCTAACTTTACCACTTTATTTTGATGTGGAGAAGTTTAAAGTCAAAAATTTCTACACGCTTAGAAATTTTAGACTTCATCATTTTTCTCTTGAATATAATCCTTCCATCCCTTTACTTTTCTTTCTTTCTTTTTTTATTTAAATTCTGATTTCATTTCTTTATGAAAGGTTACACTTGGTAATTTTCCTAGTTACAAGATTCACTAACAAGATAAATATATTTGACTCATTTCCATATCATTTCATTCTTTATGAAATGACTCCATTAAATGATTTGTTAGGAAATTTGATGTATTTGACCTTTTGTCCAAATACAACATTTTCTTGATTGACTTTTTGATATGATTCAAGTCTTTGCTTGATCGGTCATATAATACGATCCAACATTTCTATTTTTTTATTTTTTATTTTTTTTATTTTTATCTTTTCAAGAAACAACAAATCTAGTAAAGCCATTTAAGAGTGATAAGAATGACTTTCTAATGATGTTACACATGCTGAATTCAAAATTATTTAGTGGAGTCATTTAAGATTGGCATAATGATTTCCTTGAAAACTTTACACTTCTAAAATGCCTAGATCTGGATGGTCGAGATTTTGTCTCCCCAACCTCTACGAGAGCCGAGGACTGTCCATGGTGTTTTGCTAATATCTTTGGCTATAGGTAAAGAAATAAGATGATTTAAAGTGCTACACGATTGTTAAAAGCTCTTCTTTCAATCCATAGAGCTTTATCTCAGTGGAGAGAAAGCCTTATATGAAAATGATTAAGGCTGAAAGCTTTGAAGAAAAAGAGGGGTCATCAATGGTGTACCTTAATTCAGGGAGTTTCAGATGTTGAAATCAATTTCAATAGCTTTGTTTCTTCAAAAGAAAGCCTTGTACCAAGGGAATTAAGACAATTCCTTGTAGTTTGATCTCTAGACCAAGCCTTGGATTGGATTTTCAATTTTGATGGTTCACAATGGTTGAGAGCACTCGAAGGTAGGGGGAGATTTCGTTTTACTTCAGTTTGGACGTGTGAGGATGTATGTGGGCATAATTCTCATTGGGGAAGTGTCTATGCTTGGTTTCCTATATGGCCGAAGCTCTTATGCAGTTCCTTGGCTTCCCTTGGTCGATTTTAGTGATGGTGGATCCTTGGAAGGTAGCTAAGCCCCCCACCCCCACGCCGCCGCCTCTGCCTAACAAGTGTCTAGGCCGAAGAGGTGGGGAGATAAGGAAGGAAAAATGGATCTTTCCTTCTCTTAATCCATTTTTTAATTATATTTTTGATTTTGTTATTTAGTTCTTTGATTTTATTAATTAAAGAGGTTAATTACCTCATTAATAATGTTTAAGAGGATTAATCTCCTTCCCACATGTATTGATTAAAGTGATTTTGAATTTCCACCTTCTAATGTTTTGTTTAACTCACTTAACCTAAATTGGGTTAAGATGAGTTAAACCTAATTTCTTATGGGTCAAATGACCCATTTGACCTAATTGCACTTAATAGAGAATTGGGTTATGTCCTATTACCATCTTCATATGATTTAGGACAATCATCTTGGGTTTATTTCAATTTTCCTTGGGTTTATGAGTTCAGTGTAACCTATTTAAGTCATTTTGGTTTAAGGAATTTAATTTTGTTAATCTAGGCCTTAATGAACTCAAATTTCTTTATTATTATGATCATGAATATTTATTTGATATTTTGGAATATTTTTGGTGATTTAATTTAATCAAATTTTAGTGGGTTAACTTTTTGATCAAGTGGGCCCACTTAAGTCAACTCTAGGTTGACTAGAGTTGACTTTAGGTTTGCCTTTTATTTTTGAAGTAGGAAATCCTCATTTGAACTTGATATCATTTTATTTATAAAATGATGTCTTCTAAAAATGAGGTCAACAACATAGTGTAGCATCATGCATCATAGCATACCATTGTGTATTACTACTTGTTGTTTAACATATTTTAGTTTGTTGTAGTATGATGTACTAGAGTTTGTACTGGCATAATTCATAAAAATATTTATTTATAAGCTGATATTATGGAATTTGGAAAAATTAAAGGTAAGCTTTAGCGAACATCATTGTGGGTGTGCTATGGTGTGTCATTTAATCAAAAGAATGGATTTTTGAATCCAAAATAAATGTTCATTTTTAAAACAAATTTGATAAATTTTTTTCTTAAAGTGATTCATTTTAAGGTGTAATGTAAGATAATATATTTTATGGAAGAAAATTAAAATATAATGAACATAACAATATAACCTCACAAATATATGAATGTGGTTGTGTGTTACTAAATGTTATTGTACATTTTAGTATGTTTTACTTTAGTTATAATACATTGGGTCAAAACTCACAAAAATGTTAATTTGAAGGTTCATATGGAAGAATTTGGCCAAATTCACAGCACACACCAAGATGAAATACCAAAATTAAGCTATTTTGTAGCATTTCTAGTAGAAAAATAATTATTTTACAACCAAAATGAACATTATTCATATTTTGAGAAAGTTTTATTATTTGTTCTTTTTGATGATTCTAATGAGATGTAATATTAGACACTATATTATATTACATCAAATTATAATATAACATAGTGTCTTAATTCACACTATAATATGTTTAGCATGATATTGTATTGTTAGTTTGAGCTTACACCATCACAAAACATAATATGCTGATTACAAAGTTAGGATGATGTAATTTGAATGAATAAATTGTTAAGCTTTTGGTTGAAGTATTAAAAGTGTGCATAAAAGAATAATTAAGATTTGATGAGAATTCCATGTCAAAGACATGGAGGGAGATCCTCTAGGGGATCACACATGCACTAGACATGACATCTGAGGGGTCTATGTCGAGGGAATAGAAGAAGAAAATATGTTGGGATAAGGTTTGAAGTTGATTTGATTATATGATTTATGGAAAGAAGATCGGTTGGGGATAAGAATCTATAATCTCGGATTAAGATCGAATCAACTTTAATTTGTTTTGTTTTAATTTATGTGGAGGCATATCTGCTAGAGATATGGGCTTGACTTTGTTGGGGAATGGGTAAATGAACCTCCCACAAAGAGAAGAAAGTTCGGGCTATCTGTTGGGGATTGGGAATTGAGTTTAATTTCATAGATTTGTTTGGGGATGTATCCACTAATATAGTGTGTTAATTCACACTATAAATATGTTTAGCATGGTATTATATATTTTGTTTGAGCATGCATCATCACAAATCATAAAATGCTGATTACAATAAGATGATGTAATTTGAACGAATACATTGTTAGGCTTTTAGTTGAAGTATTAAAAGTGTGCATAAGAAAAGAAATAATATTTGATGAGAATTCCATGTCAAGGACATGGACGGAGATCCGCTATGGGATCACACATGCACTGGACATAACATGTGAGGGGTCTATGTCGAGGGAATAGAAGAAGAAAATTTGTTGGGGATAAGGTTTGAAGTTGACTTGATTATATGATTTATGAAAAGAAGATCTGCTGGGGATAAGAATCTATAATCCATCTGTGATTAAGATTGAATCAGCTTTAGTTTATTTTGTTTTTATTTATGTGGAGGCATATCTACTTGAGATATGGGCTTGAGTCCATAGGGGATTAAGTATATGAAACTTCCCCTAGGGAAGCAAGTTCTGGCTATCCCTGGGGATTAGGATTTGAGTTTGATTTTATAGATTTATTTGGGGATGTATCCACTTGGGATAAGAGTTTGGTTGGATTTCTTTGATTTCAACTCTACTAGGGGAGTTAGTTTATTTTGGCTCTAATAGGGAGGTTGGTTTTGAATTTGATTTGTTTGCTTGACTTATTTATATATGATTTGGGGCTCCACTAAGGAGAAGGGTATGATTCACACTAGGAAAATCGATTTGGTTTAATTTAACTGAGTTAATGTATGGACCTTATCAGCGATGGACCCAGAATGGGCTATATCAGCCTTGACCTACCTCAGGATTCCAAGTCCAAAGGGGTAGTCTACTGACTATGGGGTAGATCTATCCAACCTAAGGGTTTGCCTTTTAGTGTGCAACGGCTATGCTAGGAAGAAGGCGTAGCATACTTAATCTTCCAAAGTGAGCAATAACTACTGGGGTGACCTGTTGGATGCAAAACAAATTGAACCTGACCTAGGGAAACTACTGAGTGAATGCCATCGGGGTCTTATGTCAACTCAAAAGTAGTCAGGATTAATTTTATCTTAATTTCATGTGATTTGATATGGTTTATTTGGTTTATTTTGATTTCAAATTGAAGGAAAATCTTCTGTGGATGTGAGCTTAGCCAAATTTGATAGATTTAACATATAGACATTATCAGTGTGTGTTGGACCCACTGAGAAGGTGCTATATTGAACTTATCTTATCTCAGATTTACAAATCCAAAGGGATAGTCTACTGGCCATGGGGTAGAGCTAGCCAACCTAAGAGGTTGCCTTTCAATGTACAATGACTGTGCTAGGAAGAAGGCATAATAGACTTACATCTTCTAAAGCAGGGAACAACTGCTGGGGTGACCTATTGGTAGCATAATAAATTGAACCCGACTTAGTGGTGATTACTTAGTGAATGCCACTTGGGACTTATATCAACTCATGAGTAGTCAGGTGATTCCTATATGGAGTTTTGCTGCACTGCCCTATAGATAGGATACTTGCTTAGGAAATGGTACCACTAGGGGTGTCCTCCTAATCCACAAGTGAATATATATTTTGTTTATATGTTTGCATGGACCCTATTGGTGTGTGAGGGACCACAATGAGAAGGGTCAATGTCAGCCTTGACCTATCTTAGATTTACTAGACCAAGAAAAAATCTGGACATCCATAGGACAAATTCTCCAACCACAGGAGTAGTTACTAGGAAAGGGGAACTATCCAATATGATAGTTACCTTGATAGTGTCTAAATGTGGTCACAAAGGATGTGATCCACATATAGTGCCCACAGGAGAGGTGCTACTAGGGGCATTATCCTGAGCCCTAGAAAAGAAACACTATAGGTGTTCGATGGGCAACTCAAGGAGAAAGCGTAGCAGACTTACATCTTCCATGAGTGGTGTATCCTAAGGTGCGAGAATCAACCAACCTAAGGTGTATCCATCAGCATGAGTGGTGTATCCATCAGCATAGCGAGAACCAACCAACCTATGGTGCTCGTCGGTGTGCAATGATCAATCCGGATGGAAAGTGTGTAGGCTTACAACTTTTTGAGCAAAAATGATCATTAGAATAGTCTGTCGTCCATGGGATAGATGCTATCTGACCTAGAGTGACTACTAAGTGGGGAGCCCCAAGGAAGGACTGGACCCAAAATTAAAGCAACCAAGAGGGAAGGAGTCACTAGAGGACTTATCCAAAACCTAAAATATACTAGACCCAATTAGTGCACGAAGGATAATCCAAGAAGAAAGTGTAACAAACTCACATCTTTTTAAATAAAGCCAACATGAGGTATCTTACCGGCCACATAGTATGGCCTACAAACCTAACAAGGCACTCATCGATGTGTAGTGGCCAAGTAAGAAAGGAAAGTGTAGCAAACTTACACCTTCCAAAGCAAGAGAGGTGACACACTAGCAGGTAGTAGACGCCGACCTAAAACATCGAGTGAGTGCCACTGGGATGGTATCTCAACTCAGAATAGCCCAAGATAAAAGATATGTGTTTGTTTTATATGTTTGGGTAGTTTGTGTTTTTTTTGTGTCGATGAAGGATAGGACGCCACTCGGGTTCTTTACACCTACCCTAAACACATCATGGTGGTTGGCAAACAAAAATACTTTCAATATGGAGGAGATTGAATTTAAAATAAAATTTTTATTGATTATAATTATTTTCAAATATGATTTATAATATTTATTTAAGTAGAGCCCATTGATTGGAAGCATTGGGAGCACTCCTTATGATTAATAAGCTAATAAAATCCTCCTCGGTAGGCTTTTTCTATGGCAAAAGGGCCTTCCTAAGTAGGTTCAAACTTGCCTCCCATCTTACAACGAGCAACAATCGGTCTCCTCAAAACTAAAATAAGGCTTTAAAATCTCTAGGAAAAACCAACTTATTGTGAGCTTGAATCATTGTAGCTTTGTAAAACTCAACATTTTGGCATGCCCTCAAGCATCTGTCCTCCAAACCTTCAAGCTCTTCTAACTGTAACTTTGACTTTTTTTCTCTATTATGATCTTACTACCCACACCTAGCCTTAGTGATGGGAGTTGGACTTCTAATGGTAGAATGGCCTCGGACCCATACACTAAGGAGAAAGGAGTAGACTGACTTGGAGTTCTATATGTGGTGTGGTAGGCCCACAAGGCTTCAACTAACTTCTCTTGCTACTATCGCTTGTTGTTGTTGAGTGTCTTCTTTAGTATGTGGATGAAAGTTTTGTTGATGGATTCTGCTATGCTGTTTGCCCTCTAGTAGTGGTTGGTAGATTATCTCCAATCTATGCTATGTCTCTGGGAAAAGTTGTTGATCTCAATGCTCTTGAATGCATAACCATTATCAGATATAATTCATCGAGGCACTCTAAACCTATATACGATATGGTTCCTACATAACTGGAGCACATGCTAAGCTGTGACCACTCTAGGCAGAATCTCCTTTGCCCATTTGGAAAAGTAGTCAATAGCAGCTAAGATGAACCGATGATCATTAAAAGAAGTAGGATTTATCAAATCCACTATGTCGATACCCCAACACTTGAATGGCCATGAGGTTAATGTCGGATGTAGAATGTTGGGTGATTGGTGCAGGACCACACCGTGTATTTGACATTGGTGGCATTGCTTAGTCATATCGATGCAACCATTGATCATCGATGGCTAGTGGTATCCTAGTCTTATGATCTTACAGGCTTCATGCTTGTCTAAATAACATAACCACATATGATCGAAAGGCCGCCGGTACAAGACACCATCCACAAGAGTGTAGGAAAGTGCTCTCTACATCATATGATAGGCTTGGGACTTCTCTTGAGGTAGTTAGCCTTTATTTAGGTAATACATAAGTGGTTTCCTCCAATCTAACTCATCATCCTACTTGGAAATGGAAACCTCCCCTTCAAGAGAGTACTTTTGATGAGTTCAATATCATTAAGGGATAAGACTTGTCTCTTTTGGACCTTTATTGAAATGGACTCATCCTCCAGACATGCCAACTCCTTGTTAAGCTTACCTAAAGCATACGCTACAAAATTCTCTCCTTGAGAAATCTCATATATGGTAACCTCTGGGATTTTGGCCAACAATTCTATGGTGTACTTTTGGTAGTGATAAGGGTTGGGATTTATAACCTTATAGGACCTAACGATTTGGTTGATAACTAGCTGAGAATTCTTGAAGCTATTGATGTTCTGGATGCTTAGAGTAACAGCTAACTTAAAACCAATGATTAGATCCTTATATTCGGCTTCATTGTTGGTGCAAGGATTGTACAGATGATATGAGAATCTCATGACAACGTGGTCTAGAGTTAAGAGACCTACTCCTACCCCTACCTTTCTTGGAATTATAGATTATGGTTCTTGTCTTCTTTGAGAGGAAGCCGCACCATCAAAGTACATGTCCCAGTGGTGAATGCTAGTATCCTCTAAGTTCATGATTTGTTTATTGAGGAGATAATCACTAAGCAAAGAGTCAGCAGGAAGTGGGTGTGCTGCTAAGAAATCTGGTAGCGCATGTCCTTTCACCATACGGAGGGGTATGAAGGTAATGTCAAACTCTGAGAGGATCATGGACCGTCGTGCCAACTGTCTAGATAGTTTTAGCCGTATCATGAGACACTCTAGTGGTTTGATCCTAGAGATTAAGTTCACTATATGAGGAAGTGTGTAGTGCTATATTTTTTGAGATGCAAAGATTAAAGCTAGGCAATGCTTCTCAATGGGTGGATAATTAGCTGTGGATTAGATAGCTGAGATAGTAGAGTGCATTTTCCTTCCCTTCGCCATTAGCTTGGGCCAACAAAGCACCAAAGGAGTTATCTAACTAATAGTGTAAAGTATGGCTTGTCAGATAGGGTTTGCTAGAATCGCGTGTAATGCTTGACGTCTTCGAAGGCATGCTCGCACTTGTCATCCTACTTTAACTTGGCATCCTTTTTAACAAGTGTGAGAATGGCTGACATTTTATCGATAGGTTGGATATAAAGCTTCTTAGATACGCCAACTTCCTTTGGAATAATCTGAGTTGAGTTAAACTTTTAGGGGGCAGCATTTCTAATATCTCCTTGATCATCTCTAGATCATTTTAATTCCATAGTGTCAGATAACAAACCTAAGGAACTTCTATGAAGCTATTCTGAATGCACACTTCAGGGGTTCATTTTGAGGTTAAATTGTCTTAACTGTTTGAAAACTACTCTCAATTCAATGAGAAGGTCTTCCTTTTCTCTACTTTTGACCACAAGATCATTGACAAAACACTCAACTTGATGATGAATGAGTTCGTTGAAGATTAAAGTCATAGATCGCTAGTATGTAGCACCGATATTTTTTTAAAGCTGAAAGGCATGACCTTATAGAAACATATTCTGATTGGGGTTCTAAAAGCAATGTTTCTTCCATCTTCAGGGGTCATCTTTATTTGGTTATATCCAGATGAGCCATTCATGAAAGAGAAGACTGTATGAAATGAAACAATGTCCACCATATGCTTTAGAATTAGTAGTAAAAATTCATCTTTTGGATATGTCTTATTAAAATCCCTAAAATCGATGCATATGTGAATTTGACCATTATTTTTCTTAATTAGGACAATGCTGGCTAACCAGGTAGGGTATTTTTCTTCTTGGATGAAGGCGAATGACCTTGACATCTAAATGACCTACTATTTTATGTCTAATCGCATACATCTAGGAGCTTACTTGATAGGGTTAGCAGTAGGCTCTATTGCTAGTTTATCAACCACTACATCAGGAGCCAATCCAAGCATCTCTTCATAACTCCATGCAAAGCAGTCCTTAAAGTTAGTCAATAGCCTAACTAAGTCATTAGTTTCAATTTCATTCAACAAAGAATTGATGTATGTCAGGTGTAGATCTTCTTTAATTCCTAATTTGATTTCCTTGAGCTCATCGATGGTTGACTTGATCTCTTCTTCGAACTCTGATGGTGCATCTTTGACTTCAAAATCATCTGGATCATCTGAAGTTTCTAAGCACAGCTCCTCATATGAGTTAATGTTATTTGGAAAGAACTTATTAGATTCCAAATGATTGGTGATGACTAAGCAGTAATCGTCATCATCGACTGGACCCACTGTACCAAATCTTAGTCCTCATCTTGATTGAGAGCTTTTGTAGTTATTCTTCCATGTTCTTTCGATGTACTCTGACCTGTTCATTAAAAAAGTATGTGGGATTAAACCTTTCTCTGCTAAATTATGAACACAAGGCAAGTACCAATCAAAAGATAATTTATTAAATCTTTATATGAATCATCCTCAAGTTCTACATATACTTCTTGAGTTGAGGATGATGTTCCCAGAAAGAACCTCTGAGTCTTCACTCCTGTGGATGAATTAGGGGCTTCCTTAACTACCAAACCCTCAACTTTTTGAGAGACAAGGTTCCCAACTGATACCTAACTATTTCACATATAGACTTGAATACACTTATGATTAGCTTTGGATCCCGATCTTCATCACTATCTGGCTCAAGTCTCACTTCCAAGAAAATCTACTGCTGAAAAGAGCTGGATGGTGTGCTAACCATATAAGACTCATCCTATCACCTAGATTCTAAGTCTATATTGATAGCAGGTGTACTCCTGGTAGATGGGACATATCTTCTATTAGGTGGCCAATAAAGAGGTTTTCCACCTTTGGGACTGCCTCTGAACTGGCCTCTTCCTTTGCTTGGTAGAGGTCAGGTCATCCTACCCATATGTTTGAATGGAGTAACAAACTGTAGGTGGAATCTAATGTCATTCTCCAATTCCTCCTCCAAGCCTATTTCCGCTCCCTTATTTTTTCTTTTTCATTTTCTCTTTTCATTTCCTTTTCATTTTCTCTTTCTTTTTCTTTTTCTTTTTATATTTTATTTTTTATTTTGAAACTTTGGCCAAGTTCATGAGAATTGATTTATTGAATTTGAGGGAGGTAGTAAACCGCATCCTCATATATGTCGACCTCATGAACTATAAATGGCTTGAGATCTCCTTTGACACATTAGATGATCTCACCTCTCACAAACTTCATACACTGATGTTGAGAGGATGGAACTATGCGGTTCTTATGTATCCATGGTCTCCCAAGCAAAGAGTTGAAAGTTGTATTTGAGTCTATATTGTGAAACTTGGCTTCGATCTTCCAATCATCTATCTCCATGGGAAACATTATGGAGCCTAAGGCCTATTGGCCTCACTTTTGGAGTGCGGATTCAATATTCCCATCTTAGAATTAGAAGTCTTCTAGACACTAAGACTTCCCTAGTCATAAGACACTTCTAACAATTAGGTAAACACATAACCTGAGCCTAAAGACTTAGAAGGGTTAACCATAGGATTAGGTTTTGCTTAGGGATTAAGATAATCCACCTACCCTACAACCCAAATCTAATACATGTTCACCTTCTCAAACCAAACCTCAAGTTCAATTCAAACATCAAATTGAAATCCAAATCCACAAAACCAAATGATTGAAGCCCATGATCAAATCCAAACATGAAACCCTTCCTAAGCCATATGACCTATCCCATGGACTTAGCTAAATCTTAATCCAAATCAATCCAAAATCAATTGATTTTCTCATAATCAATTTGTATCTTCAATCATCTTTCTAGATATAAATCAAATCTACATTCAAATGATCAAAACTAAATCAAATTAAATTAAAACCCTTCCTAAGCCATATGACCTATCCAATGTACTTATCCAAATCTTAATCCAAATCAAGTCAAACTCAATTGATTTTCTCATAAATCAATCATATTTTCAATCATTTTCACAAATTAAAATGAAATATACATTTAAATCATCAAAACTAAATCAAAGCAAATAAAAATCCAAACCTATGCCACATGACCCAACTCCATGGACTTAATCAAATTCCTTCATTCTAGAACCCAAATTCGATTGATTTTCTCATGAATCAGTCATACCTTCAATCATATTCACAAATATAAATGAACTCTACAATAATCAAGCCAAGCTAAAATCAACCCAAGTCAAATCCAACTTAACCCTTTAGACATGAAATGTTCAAATGAACCAAAACTCATTTGAACCCAAGAAAATTGCAATTAAATTTATATATCAATCCCAAATCCATATATAAACTCAACTAAATCAAACTCAACCCAAAATCAAGCCAAATAAACTTAATTGGTCCACTTGACCCAAAGTGGCCAATTTGACCTATTTGAGCCAAGTTCTAATCCTACCCAAATTAGATTGAACCAAGCCCATCAAAATCTCCCATCAGGATTGTTGATCACCCAAGGTTGATCAATTGTCACAAATTAGGTCAAACTAAGTTAACTTGGTCATTTGACCTAGTCAATCCCTTAACCCATATGAACCTAAATTAGCCAAATTATAACCCAAGCCAAATCTATTGAAACCAATGATTCATACTAAATCAAAATTAATATTTGAATATGACTTGACCTTCAATTGAGTCAAGCCAAACCCAATTGGCCCTCTTGACCCAAGCTGACCCAAATTGACCTAAAAGACTAAATTGGGTCAAATCAAAATATAAACCAAATTAATTACAACCAATGGCTCAAGTTTATTCCAAATTGATTGTTAAAATTGGGCAAAGCCCTGATTGGACCCAATTGAACCCAATTAAACCAAATTGACCTACTTAGTCCAAATTGACCTAAAGGTTCAAGTTGGCCTAAATAAAACCAAATCAAAAATAATTGAAGCCAAGGCATACAATCATCTTCAATTGGTCAACTAAACACTAAACCCTAGGCTAACCCTAAACCCTAAATCCTAAACCCTAAATACCCTAAACCCTTAAGCTTAAACACTAAACCCTAAACCCTAACACTAAACCACACATAATCTAACCCAAACCTTAAACCTAATCCCTAAACTTCTAAACCCTAAACCATAAACCCTAAACCCCAAATCCTAAACCCTAAACCTTCTATAGCCACAAAAACCCAAAACTAAACCCAGGCCAGCTAAACCTAAAATCTGGGACTAACCAACCACACCCCTAAACCTAAGGCTAAGCCTCCTAAATTATCCCTAAACCTACCATAACCCTTACCACCTAAAATCATAAACCCTAAACTCATCTATCCTCCCACCATCCTCCCTACACATAAACCCTAAACCCTCCATAAAACCTAACCATAAACCCTACACTAACCCAACCCCACCTTAAAAGCACCATGGACCCTCCCACCTCTAAACCACCCACTAAACCCCACCACCCCCAAACCCTAAACCTAAATCTAGTAACTAAATTAAAAAAATAAACCTAAACCCCAAAACCTAATACACACAAACTTAATCTAAACCAGATTGGGTAGAACCTTGGCAGAACATCACCATCAACCGGGCTTAGTCAGATGCGATGGGCAGGAGGTGATTATCACAGTGGTGGTGGGGGATCTGGAGGTGCTGGTGGATATGGAGGTGGTGGTTATGGAGGTGGGAGGAGCGACAGAGGTTACAGCCATGGTGGTGGCGGAGATAGAGATCAGGGATACGATGATGGATCCTACTACTCGAGAGGCCGAGATAGTTCAGATGGGAATTACAAAAATTGAAAAATGACCAATCTGATCTACTGCTTAGGGAAATGTGTCTTTACAGTACATACAATTATAGTTATCTAGGGTTTTTGATTCACTCTATGCATGCTCATTTTTTATTTCTGTCATCACTTATGTCATTGAAAAGTTGGTGTGTAACTTGGCTAATGAAATCGAGAAGAAGAAACGTTGAATTTGAATTTGTTCTCTATTAAAAAAAACCAAAAACCCTAAACCCTAAACTAAAACCTGAACCCTAAAACCCTAAACCCTAAACCTAAAACCTAAACATGTATGTGATTATGCTTAAGGAATGATTAAAAATAAAGGTGAATGATTTGTTTTGCAGATTGCTTAAATCTTTAAGCATAATCCAAGTTAGGACAGGTGGGCTTAGTTACCCATGTGTAGGGTGCTAAGTCCAAATTATAAATACAACAACTTAGGATTATTTGTATATTTAGCTAACCTCCATTAAGAAGGTGTAGCTAGATTTACTTTTCCCACATAAGTATAATTTTTACAATAGGAATTAGGATTAGTGCTTTGGGGGATTAGGATTAGCAATGGCCAAAAGGCTTTGTCCTAGGGTTCACTGTGATGCCTTTGAAGCAAGAACCATCCAAATCAAGGAAGGAACCAAAATAAAAAATGGAGATATGAAGAAAGAAGACCCCCATAGCATTTAATACAATTATAATTATTCTTTCATATTCCAGGTTGTATAAGGGTAGAACTTGCCTACCCACCTTTGGGTTTATGTGCAAAATCTTGACCTTTTTTTCTTTTATGATAGTTTATATAATTGTTTCAAGTTATGTTTACATTGTGCATTAGGATGACATGCTTTCCATAGTTTCTTAAATGATTGATTCTTTAATGTATGGCTTGGATACGATTAGGCTCTTAGGATAAACATAACTTTTCTACCCAATTAATCACTCATAACTAAAATTTAAATAACTCATAACCTCATCATATAGCCTAAGACATAAATAACATAATTAAAAGATTTAGCAACCCCTTAGCTGTATGGTTGTATGTTTCATATCATGCATGCATATTCTTTCTCTCTTGAACAAGAAAGATCTCCAACCTTGCACGATAAAGGAATGCTTGACTTGTGAGGGCATCGCTTGTGGTGCAGAACACCTTTTTCTAGCTGATTTGACCCATAACCTATATCATCATGCATTTAGGCATAAGAAATCCTAATGCCTCTGTCAAAATGATGTGTCTAAATTGAAATAAAATTTGAAATGATTTTGCATCTATAGATTAAGTCATATGCTCATACCACTCATACTCTAGTCACTTAGGAAGTGTGTTTAGCACTTTAGTCTCTTTCTAATTAAATAAGTTCCTGTTGATGTCATTTTTAGAATGAGCTCTCAACTCCTCCCTCTTAGACATAAGACTTCTCTTAGAAACTAAGAGTTCCTTAGTCTTAAGACACATCTATTCATTACGTGGACACTCAACATAGCCCTAGACACTTAGAAGAGTTAGCCATACGAATAGGTCATGCCCTAGGGGTGTTAAGAAAATTTCCCTACCCACTAGCTTGAACCACATTCCTCACTTCCTTCCATCAAGTCAAACTCCAAATAAAATCAACATCAAACTTAAATCAATTCTAGCCTAATTGATTTTCTCCAAACTTAAATCAATTCTATATGATTGAAATCCTTGATTGAAACCCATGATTGAAACCAATGATTGAAATTCCAAGTTTGAAATATTTCCTAAGTTCTTTGATTTCCTCTTAAAAACATAGCCCAAATCAAGTTCAAACCATCTCAAATTCATAAAATTTTCTCACAACCCATTTATATTCTCATTTATATTCACATATATAAATGAAATATAAATTTAAATCAATCAAACTAAATCCAAAATTCAAATCCAAAATTCCAAATCTTTTCTAAGTCCTATAATCCTCTCTTAAGGATTTAGCCTAAATCATGTTCAAATGAATTCAAATCATTGAAGTTTTCTCATATTTATATTCTCATTTATATTCAGATATATAAATGAAATATAAATTCAAACAACCAAAACCAAATCCAAAAATCAAACTCAAATTCATTCAAAATCTAACCTAAGCCTTTCAAGTCAAAATTAAGAACTTAGCCAAATCAATTTCAAATCATGCCAAATTCTTGATTTTTCATCATGATTCAATCAATCCTTCAATCATGAATCCAAATATAAATACAAACTTCAAACACTTAACTAAAACTCAATTCAAAAATTAAGCTAAAATCCATCTCATGTTCATCCTTTGAACATGAAATTATCAAATGAATCAAAACCCATTTCACTTCAAACCACTTGCAAATGGATTTATATTTCAATCATAAGTCCATATGTGAGTTCAACCAAACTCAAATCAAGCTTTGACCATGCCATTTGACCTACTTAGGCTCACTTGACCCAAAGTGACCTAAAATACCCTTATGAGCCAAATTTTAATCCTAGCCAAATTGGATTTAACTAAGCCTACCTAAGCCTCTCATCATGATCAACAGTCATAATGAGATGATCAATCACTCAAATTGGGTCAAACTAAGTCAAACTTATGGGTTGACCAAGTCAACACTTAGGCAAAATGAAGCCCAACATAGCCAAAATCTACCATAAGCCAAATTGATTGAAACTAATGATCTAAGTTCATTCATGATCAATGTTTGAGCTTGAGCAAGTCAACATTTGAGCCTAACATAGCCCAATTGGCCACTTGACCCAAGTTGACCCAACTTGACCTAAAAAGTCAAAATGTGTCAAAACGTGATCTAAGCCAAATTGATTGAAACTAATGGGTCAAGTTCATCCCAAAATGATTGTTGAACTTGACCAAACCCTCAATTAGCCAACTAGACCTAACCTATCCAAATTGACCATGAACCTAACTTGTCCTAAAGGATCATATTGAGTCAAATTCAAAATTAATCAAAATTTATTGGAAACAAAGATACCAATCCATTTCATGTGACCAACTAAACCTAATCCAACCCATGACCTAACCCAAATAGGTCAAATGGGTCACATTGGTCAACTTGACCCATTTGACCTAAATGAACTCAATTGAACCAAATTCAAACCTCAACCAAATTGAATCAAACCAAAGCCACCAAAACATTTCAAATGGTCATATGAACTTGATCCAACCCTTGGTTTGACCCAATTTGACCAATTGGTCAACTTGACCCAAGTTGACCCACTTTAATCTAAATGGGTCAACATGAGCCAAATCACATCAAACCAACTCCAAATTCACTGAAACTTGGCCAAACCTATTTCTCATCATATCAAATATGCCCAAACTAAAATCAAGGTTAAATGCCCATTTTACCCCTAGGCCATAGGGTAAATTTTGGCCAAATCCATTTGGAATTTGGTCAAATCCTCTCCATAACCACTTAACACCCTCTTAATGGATCAAGTGAATAGTAGGGAGTGTGGTGCACCCAACCCAATGGGTTTGTGTCACCCCAACCTAGCCCAATGGCCAAACTAACCACATGCCTTGAAATGGAGCACATTGAATCCTCCTTCTACTCAATTCAAGCACATAGCCACCTCACTCACTTCTTCCCTGGCCAAAATCAAATTCAAAGACATCCTAAATATCCTAACAAACCCATGGCATAAGCTCAATTAGATCAAAATGGCAAGGAGGCTTACAGTTTTCTGATTTCTCTTGGGGGAGAGATACTCCCCCTAATTCAACTCAATCTTCACTCTTGCTAATTCGATTGAAGCAAAGGAACTTAGAGCAAGCCCTAGCTACTCTTCTCAAGCTTCCTAGAGAGAGTTTGAACTTCCCATTTCTCAATTTCTCAAGCTAAAAATAGGGGAAGAAAACCAAAATCCAATCTCACTCCACACTTAAAACTAACCCAATTCACTTTGCAAGATCCTTGAGGGACCCCAATCAAACTTGTCTAAGCACTTTCCCAAGCTCCAAAGGAAACAGGGGTGCTAGTTCGATCAAAGTCATAAGGAGTTCAAGGTGGAGTTGGCCTCTAGAAGCAACCACCCAACTCAAGACCTCAAACTATCTGCAAAGCTTCATCTCCACTAGACTAAGCTTCTCCAAGGGAATCGAACACCGGTGATCACCTCTGGCAAGGTAAACCAATTTTCCAATCTTAATCTAGCCATAGTGTGGAGCTTTATGAAAGGAATTTTCCTTGCATGATAAACTAGCCATTGGATATGATCTCCATTGTATGATGAAGTTATAGGCTAAATTTTAGCCTAATCTAAGCTTAATCGAGCCCAGATCTTGCCCTAGAAAATGGAAAGTCTCCATTACTCATAGGGAATTACAGGGATGAATCTCTGGTCATCCATCCGCACATTTTGGATGGACAGTCGAGATTAAAACATGTAGCATCCCACATTTCACTCTTTAGAACCGTGGCTTTAATCTCAGTCATCCAATCCTTAATTGGAGGGCTGAGGAGAAAGCACGTAGCGTTACCGCTGATGTGGCGCTATAATGTGATAAGTTAAAGACCCAATCCCTTCACACCATGTGGAAAGTGCATGCTACGTTAGCGATCCACATGGTGCTGATGGGATTAAACATATAATTAGGCTTTTTTTAATTATTATTTAGTCACCAAACCTTCCTGTTGACCTCATTTTTGGAATGAGCTCTCAACCCCTCCATCTTAGACATAGGACTTCTCTTATACTTTAAGAATTCCTTAGTCTTAAGACAAATCTAGTGATTAGGGGACACTTAACCTAGCCCTAGAGACCTAGAAGAGTTAGCTATAGGAATAGATCACGCCTTAGGGGTGTTAGGAAAATTTTCCTACCATATAGGTTGAACAACATTCCTCACTTCCTTCGTTCAAGTCAAACTCCAAATTAAATCAATAATCAATTCCAATCTAATTGATTTTCCCTAAACTCAAATTAATTCCAAATAATCGAAACCCATGATCCAAAACTCAAATTCAAATTCCAAAAATCTTTCCTAAGCCTTTGATTCTATCTTATGGACTTAGCTCAAATCAAATCCAAATCAATTCAAATTCAAGATATTTTCTCATAACCCATTTATATTCTCATTTATATTCACAAATATAAATGAATTATAAATTCAAATATCCAAAACCAAATTCAAAACTCAAACTCAAATTTAACCAAAATCCAAACTAAGCCTTTCAAGTCAAATTCTTGAAATTAGCCAAATCAAACTCAAATCAAGCCAAACTCTTGATTTTTCTTCATGATTCAATCAATCCTTTAATCATGAATCCAAATATAAACATAAACTTCAATCCTCAAACCAAAACTAAATTCAAAAATCAAGCCCAAGTCAAACTCATGTTCAACCTTTTGACTTGAAATTTTCAAATGAATCAAAACTCATTTGACTCTAGATCACATGCAAATGGATTTATATTTCAATCATAAATCCATATGTGAGTTCAACTAAACTTGAATCAAGCCTTGATCAAGCCAGCTAAACCCAATTGGCTCACTTGATCCAAAGTGGCCAATTTAACCTACATGAACCAAAATTCAATTCAACCCAAATCAAAATAAATTAATCCAATCCAAACTTCATGTCATATTTGTTGATCATCATTGGTTAATCAATTGTCATGAAATGGGGTCAAACCAAGTAAACCTAGCCCATTGACCAAGTTAATCATTTAACTCACAAGAACCCAAATTAGCCAAATTGCAACCTAAACCAAATTTAGTGCAACCAATGGCTCAAGTTCACTCCAAATTGATTATTGAACTTAACCAAAGCCTTAACTAAACCCAATTTGTCCAATTGTCCAACTAGACCCAACTTAGCCCAATTGACCATGAACCCAACTTGACCTAAAAGGTCAAATAAGCTAAAATCAAATATAAATCAAATTGATTGGAAACAAAGATACCAATTCATTTCAAATGATCAACCAAACTCAAACCAAGCAATGATTCAAGCTAATTTGGTCAATTGGGTCAAATCGATCAATTTACCCCAAATTGACTTAATGGATCAAATTCACCAAAATCTAAATTAAATCCAAATTAAACCAAATTAATTGAAACCAATTGAACCAATATACTCCAAATAGCTATTTGAACTTGACCCAACTTTTTATTTTACCTAATTTAACCAATTAGTCAACCTAACCCATTTTGACCTAGTTTGACCCAAATGGGTCAATTTAACCCAAATGGGTCAATTTAACCCAAATTAAACCAATTGAACTTCAAATGGAATAAAATTTTGTCCAACTTACTTTTGACTTATTTAAAATCTACCCAAATTAAATTCAATGTCAAATGACCAATTTGCCCTTAGGTCAAGGGCATCCATGAGAAAAGACACTTTCTCAAGTGGTTACTTCTCTTCCTTAGCCACTTGGCACTCATACATTGGTCCACATAGGCACCAAGGACACTTATTTTTTGACCCTAGGGTGGTTGGGCATGACTCATGGGAGGTGAAATCACCTCACCTCTCCCATTGGAACACTTGGCATGAAGGACACTCACCTCCCTTTGGCTAGGACACCCACTTGTCCTTCATGGAAGCCACTTTCCATACCTTAGCCAACCATAGGGAGCAACCTAGGATGATTCTCTTCCATTCCCAATCACCCCAAGCCAAATGACAAGAGTTTGGAGCCAAAATTTTAAACAAAAAGTGGATTTTAGTTTATTTGACTTCACTTTTCATTCAAAGGCTTTAGTGGTTGAAGGAAACCCTCATTCCTCTCATTCACCCTCTTTTAGAGATCCCAAAGCCATTAGCAATCTCATCCACTTCATTTTGGAGAGAAATACTCCAAAACTAAGGGTATTTCAGTGAGGAAATGATGATCACTAGAGGAAACATCGTTTCAATGTGAAGGAGAGGATCTAAGCTCAGTCCAAGGATTCTTCCCTCACTCGACAGCACGCTCGAGTAACCACCACCACCAAACATCATCCACAGTGAGGTAACCTTCAAAAATGATAGCTGGCTTTAGGATCCCTCTTTTGTGATGGTTTTCGCACAATTTTAAAAATCTATTCTTGATAATCCTGCATTTTTATTTTAAATCATCTCAATTAGAAAATAGAATTTTTTTTGGTGTGAATCAATGCAAAAATGAGTCCATTTGGATAAGTTTTCACTCAGAAATCTTTTTTTTTCTTTAAAAAAAATCTTGAAGTCACTGTTCATCCCTGGCGGGCTATGGCCGCCATCCGATCCCATAGTTTGCGGGATCAAACGGCTCTGATTGCGTGACCTGGGCCTTCGAATCACCTAATGAGATCTGTACCTTTCGATCTGGCCTTTGGATCATGCGATCTAATCTAGACTGTTCGGTTGTCGATTGGACGGTCTAGAGCAAGCTGCGGGTCACTCTCTATAGGTTGACCGATCATTTCCCACCCATCCGGCTGACGTGGCACTGCGCGTGAATCGCATGATGCTGTATGGTGCACATTTCCAATCACACGACACCATATGACGCTTCTTTGCCATGTTAGCGCTGCATGGATTTTTTGATATAAAAAATTAATTAAAATCACCTAAAACTTCAACAATTCATAGAAAATAAAATACTTAACTAAAATTTGCAAACAAGGGCATGTTGGATTCACCTTTCTGAGAGGAATCCAACAAACCCAAAATCCTTAAATTTTATTGAATATTTTGAGTTTAATTTGAGTTTTAGTAAAAAATCAAACTTTTTTTAATTAAACAAAAAATACATATCAGATTAAGTTGAAATTTCCAAAGATTACAATTGATGTTAAAATACACCTACCATAAACATTTCAAGTCAAATGACCTTTGGATTAAAAGATATTGAATTTAGAGTGTCAAATGATTTATTTCAATGAATTAAATTAGTATAATTCATAAAAATCACTTAAATCAATTGAAACTTCCTAAATTCATAACTAATTATAGAAAAATTCAAAAAATACAAACTCATGTTAATTTTAAAGATACATCAGAGGAGAATCCAATAAAATTATTTTTGATTTAATTTTGATTGTAGATTTTCCTTAATTAAGGTTTATTTAAAAACTTAATAACCCAATTACTCCTTAATAACCTTCATTAATTAATTCCAAACTTCTCAGGCATGTTTAGTGGGATGACTTCTACCTCCTCTAATTTTCTTAGAATTTATTAATGAGTTAACTAGGGAAATTAACTAATGAACCCCTAATCACTCTTTTAATGTAATTAAGGTTAATTAAGCATGTGGATAGTGGTTTAATTCTTTGATTAAGATAATTAAACTTTGTTTATGTGATTAGGAGGTTTATGGAATGATTTTAGAATATTTTCCTTCAACTATTCCCTAAACCCTCTTTCTTCCTTAAATCCATATCTAATTAAGGGTTAATCCACTAATGATCTACTTAACTAATCAAATCAAATTCTCAAAACCAAAATTAATCTAGAAACTTAATCACCTAAACCTAATCCTTCTTGGGTAGATACTTAGGTGTTCAATAACCTAAGTATACATAAGGAAATCATACCTAACCCATATGTGTGGGAAGGGTTATGAAAGTACTTAAATTAAACTCTTTAGCTTAATTAATCATTAATTATGAGCTATTTGCATTAGGTACCTTTCATTCCTAGGATGCATTACTGGTTTAAATTCTTTGTGGTTTTATGTCATACATTGGCTCATAATTATTTGATTAAATATGTTAAAGTGGTATAGGTAAGGGGGAATTAATGAACTTAATCTACAACTTAACCTAACCAAAGCATAAAATTAATCTAATCACCTAAAAATTAAACTAAAATAATGCACACATGTGGGAATGGGTAAGGACCAGTAAACCTTCTCACACTTTCCTAATTCAAATCAAACTCAAACCAAAAATGAAAGTCTCTTTAAACAACTTTTGATTCTCTTTAAATGATCTTACTTCCTAAGATTGTCTTTAAGAATTAATTAGAGTGAATGAAATTACATGCTTACATCACTTTATTTCTTTCCTAGCATGCTAAATGTGTATGTCATATAAGTTTTATACATTCATGCTTTTCTAAAATCAAATTCAAAATGAAATGTTTTCTTTATGTCAAATTGCATGTTTTGGCTAAAGTAATAATATGAGTGGCTATTATCACTATTAAATTCAAAACTATTTTAAAATTTATAAATCAAATACCTAAAATTGAAAGTGTGCTACTTATAATTATTTATAAGCTTGCATGTGGATATAAATATGAAGATGTGCATAGTGTAGCCTTTATTCTCTTTTCTTTTAGTATGGTTTTGAATAGGATTTGGCAAAGTGTATAGTTCATTTGAAAATAATGTAACACTTGCCTAATTCCCTTCCTATTCCTTCCTATACTATTACTTAAGAAGGACATCTACATTTGCTCATATAAATTTCATAAACAAAATAAATCATCCAACACAAACTTTTTGCATCTTTCTTTTCCATTCATTTATTTTGTATACATGCTTGTATTTAACGAAAGTGGTATATTTGTCTGGACAACCCTGGGGTTGCGAGACTTTAAGTAGTCCTAAGCAGATTTTGTACCTTACGCTCATAGTTAAAAATGGTGTTGTACTCACTTATGCCTTTCATACATACATGTGTGCATGTGAAAAATGGATAAGAAAACCTCTTTTTCTAATGAATATCACGCATCATGAAGCATTCAAATTTTCTTCAGTAACTCACTTAGCATTCTCTTTCATTGCATTTCTTTTTGTACATGTGCATGTATTTAAGAAAAGTGGTATATTAGTCTGGACAACTCAAGGTTGTGAGGCTTTAAGTAGCCCTAAGTAAGTATTGTACCTTACACACGGTAAAAATGGTCATACTCACATATGTCTTTTATACTTGTAAATGTGCATATGAAAAATGGATAAAAGAATCACTTTCTTCTACTTAACAAAATCATGCATACATTAAACATTCCAAATTTTTTTAAGTAACGTCACTTAGTATTCATCATAAAGTATGCTAAACATTCCCATTTATATGTATAGATATGCTTAGGATCCATTCATATGCATGTTATACACATGTGGGAAAGAAATAAAATGTTGTGTGTTTTGTGATAGTAATTCACTTTAGTTAATCTTAAAATGCCTTTCCTTTTGAATAGGTTTGTTCAGAGAAAATCTAAACTTAGGATTAATTAAAATATATAATAAAACATTCACTAAACAAAAAATCATTAATGAATCTAGCTTAGAAATCACTTAAGGTAGGGAGGAAAGAGAAGTTCTCTTCTCTTTTCCTCTCTTTACAATGTTTAGTAATTAAGTAGGTTCATTCAAACTAAATCAAATTATCAAATAAAATTAACCCATATCAACTAAATAACTTAAATGAGACTACCCTTCTAAGTTGAACCTTTTCACACTTAAAAAAATTCCTAACATTAAAGCATAGCTAAGCATACCACACAAACCTTATATGGAATACACATTAGGCTAAATCACCACTTCTAGTCCTATGTTAGGGCAGTGTATGGTTTGATATTTGTTTTTGTTTTGTAATGTAATGTTTTAGTATGTATGTTAGAGTGTATGTGCATAGAATGAATGGTAGGATGATTTAGTCTAATCATTATCTTCTGCAGAGGATTGTGCTTAAGGGGTGCTTTAATAAAATGTAACGCTTTTGCTATGTGCTTATACCCTTAAGCATGATCCAAAATGGGCTAGGACTTGGTTACCCATATGTGGGGTAAGTCCAATTTGTTTATATACATTCTTTGGAATGTGTGGTTTGTTTAGCTAATCTCAATTTTGTAGGTTTTAGTTAGATTTACTTTTTCCCTTTTCATGTACCTTTGTAATTAGGATTTTGGAATGATTATTAAGGGGATTAGGATGAGAATTGGTTATAAGGCCATGCCTTATGTACCATGTGAAGCCTTTGGAGCATCCACCTTCCAACCATCCAAAAGAATGAACTAAAGAAGAAAGAAGAAGAAAGGAGTAAGAAGAAAAGAAGAATGAAGAAATGAAGGTTGAAGACCCCATAACAATGAATTCTTTTCTTAATGTACTTAATTCATTTGTAATCGGGTTGTATAAAAGTAAAGCTCGGCTACCCAAATTATTTTTTGGGTTTGTGCGGTGGTGCCTGGCCATAAATGACCTTGTATTCTTTTGCGTTAGCTTTATATAATGTGTGATGTTTTGCTTAGCTTGTGCATTAAGATGACATGTTTTCCTAGTTTCTTCCTTGTTCTGATGTATGGCCTAGATGACAATTAGGCTCTTAGAAAAAAATAAATCTTCTACCAAATTAATCAACTCAAAATTAAAAATAAGCAACTCGTAACCTCACTTAAATCCTAAGCTAAAAATCAAGATAAAAGAATTAGCAACCCTTTAGATGGATGAGTATTTCACTTACAACATCATGCACAACAACATCTTGTTTCACTCTTGATTGGAGGGCTTCCACATTTGCTAAAGAAACTTGGCTTGACCTTTGAGAGCCATGGTGGAAACACACCTCCTCCCTTCTCATTGATTTTGGCCAATAATTTTATTTCTCATGCATTAAGCATATGAATCCTATAAGCCTGAGTGAAATGATTGTCCAAAAATAAAAATAAAAATGAAATCTAAATTACATTAGATTGGTCATTTAAAGCATGCCCTTACATGATCTAGTATCTAGTGAGTTTATGATCTCTAGTCTCTTTCTTAAATGAATAATACTAGCTATATTGCATAAAACATATGACTTGCCTACATGAATTTAAAATCATAGGAGGAGTTAGTTACACACCCTGTGGTCAGAATCAAGTGGGTGGTTTGTCCTCTCTTGGAGGCAAACCAAAAGCCCATTTTCACCTTAGATTTAAGTTGTGCTTTCCCTCACCAAAGCACCCCTAGATTTAGGTTCCGAGGTTGCTTCTCCCTCAGGGCCATAAGCCTAAATCCTCAGCTCTTAGGCATTTCTATCATCTTCTATTGTGGAATCATAAGCCCTAAATTTTTAATGAAAAATTCAAGTCAAATAAATTAAATCAATTTCAAAAATGTAAAGCCCAACTTTAGGATAGTTTTAGAGCTAGGTTTCCTAGCATCATGGGCATCTCTTACTTATCTTCCTTTGGGTTTGATAATAACTCCCTCTCTTTGATCAATCCCTGATCTTCCAAAATAAACTAATCGATTGATAGTCCCACATATTAAAATCTTTAGAGACAATGATCATTTACCTTAATCGAGTATTCCTAAGGGTTCTCATTCTTTAGGATGTAATTAAATATGGGGCTTGCCTGTAGGGATCTTAATAAGCCCGCTTTAAAATAAACCTTACTTTACATTTCCATGTAAAGTAGAGAAGAATCTTTGGTACATATGCACCCATTGTCCTGGGAGTCCTTATTGAAGTGATTAGGTCTATTGTAGGGAGGTGACTTCTATCTTTCGAGATAGTACACCTCTCCTCAATGTCGTACCCGATCACCCTCAATAAGAACATCTGCAAATCTACGTGGTGTCCCAACTAAAGGTATATATTTCTATTTTCATTTATCCTCTCCCAGAAAGAATAGATGAAGGCAAGAAATATTTTTCAATAGATTTTTCTAGCAACTTGATTGGGGATGGTTCCTCTCTCCATCTTTGGTAAATGATCATTGTCTTCAAGTATCGATAGTGGGTTTGTACTTTGGTATGAATATGAAACTATCTTTCTTTCGTTGGCACTTAGCTTATTTCATTCTTAAGTTAAGCTAGCCAACATCTTCAGGTTTTAGGACCTCACCCCGTGTTGGTCTTAAAATCCCCATTGGATTCTCCAATAGGCAAAAATAAAAAGATCTAAATAAACGAAAACATTTAAAGACATCCTCCTTATCATTTTTATGATAAGAAAAGGTTCATTCTAAAATAATAAAGACCAAATAAATATTTCATAAAAATCTTGCTTTTCAAAAAGTACTCTTTCAAAAAATGCACATAATAAAATATTTTCCACAAAATTTTCTTAAATCACCCTCATCTAACAATTCTCATAATTCTTATATGTAGGAATCTTCAAAAATAAAACTAACAATCTTTTCCAAAAGCACAAATGAACATCTTCCTTTAATTCATTTTGATGAAGATTTTATTTTTCAAATAAAATGAACAATCATCTTTTCAAAAGTCAAAATCAAAATAAAAAAATAAAACTTTCAAAAAGCACACATGAACCTTGCCATTCAATACACCCACACCTATTGAATGAGCGTTTCATCTAAAAATAAAACTAGTCTTTTCAAAAGCATATGTAAACATCTTCATTCAATATACCCAAATTTATTGAATGAAGATTTCATTTCCAATTAAAAATAATATCATTTAGAAATCCCACCTAAACATATCCCATATATGATTAAGTTGGAATTCCCTCTTTCAAAACAATAATCACACACAAAATAAAATTTTCACATTTGCAAAATTAAGATTGACTTCCATTTCTACATACCCAAATTTGTTGAATGGAAGTCTTCTTTTCAAAAATCAAAACTTAACAGTCATATTTTCCAGATTTAAATACATTTGGAACTTTATTTAGCATACTCAAATTTGCTAAGTGAAGTCTCCTAATTCAAAACCAAAATTTTTAAACACATTTGGAACTTCATTTAGCATACTCAAATTTGCTAAGTGAAGTCTCCAAATTCAAACAAAAAAAATTTTCAAACACATTTGGAACTTAATTTATCATACCCAAATTTGCTAAGTGAAGTCTCCAAATTCAAAACCAAAAATTTTCAAACACATTTGGAACTTGCATATACTCAAATTTTCTAAGTAAAGTCTCCAAATTCAAAACCAAAAATTTTCAAACACATTTGGAACTTCATTTAGAAAACTCAAATTTGCTACGTAAAGTCTCCAAATTCAAAAAAAAAAAAAGTTTCTCAAGCACCTTTGGAATTTCATTCTTTAGCATACCAAATTTTCTAAAGGGAGGTTTCCATTTTCAAAGCCAAATCAAAAAAAATAAAACATTTTAACACATCTTTTGGAATATCATTTAGTATACTCAAATTTGCTAAGTGAAATTTCCATTTCAAAAAAATTAAATGGAATTTCAACTTTGGCAAACCATATTTGCTAAAGTAAAGTCTTCACTTTCAATAAAAAACAAATCAAAACTAAAAGGAAACACATTAGGATTTCCTTATCGAACCCAAATTTGCTAAGGATCCTAGTTTCACAAAAATCAAAAATATCCAAAAACAAATGAAACACTTTAGGATCTTCTTAGAATACTTAAATTTGCTAAGAATCCTATTTTCAAAAAGATCTTTCAAAAACACACTTGGGTTCTTCACTTAGCATAAATTTGCTAAGTGGAATTCCATTTTTCAAAATCAAACAATAATTCACAAAAATAAAATAAATAACTTTTTTTAAACACTTCACTTAGCATACCCAAATTTGCTAAGTAAGTAAAATTCCAAATCAATAAGCAATACCAATTGACCACTTTAACATACCCAAATTTGTTAAAGGAAAGGGTCCTCAAATCAAAATATAATTTCAAACATGAACCTATGGAAACATCCTTCTAAAAATATTTGAATCCATCCTTCAACATACCCAAATTTGTTTTAGTTAGATTCATATTTAAAATTCCTCTTTTCAATCAAATTTTAAATCTTCTCTAATCCATTTGAACCGCACTTAACACTTATGTTAGATGTAGGTTCAAATTTTTAATTCAAATTCAAAAATCAACAAAAATAGAAATCTGATCCAAGCTCATTTCCTAAATTTGTAGATTCTCAGCATCAATATAGCTACAGGCCTTCGCTTTTGTAGTTGATTTGAAATGGCTGCGAAGTTTTTGTTCACTTTCCCTCACACATGGACTTGGCCTTGGACCTGGCCAATTTCTTCCAATTGGATCATACCCACCTTATCCATTTTGGGGATTTGAGGGAGTGAGGATAACATGTAAGGGAACTCCCTCACAACTGGCCAGGATTGTGGTGGCGGACGAAGTTGGTCAGTTGATTTACCTTGATTTAGATATCTACTCATTGAAGAGGAAAGCGGGGCCCCACCATTTTAGTAGTGATATTGATAGAGCATGCACCCCATGGTTTCCCATGCTACCCAGGAGGGCTAGCACGCTTTGGCACCGCCTAAGGGTAAGCTCCTCGATTCTAGAGATTGCCTCCTAGCTTTTGAGGTTGGCTCTAGTTCTTACTCTACTCATCCTACCCAGACACAGAGGAGAAACAAAAATTGCATGATCATGTATCATAGGATTTCCAGGGAGATGGAGGTCGCTATGTGGTTAGTAGTAGAGGAGGTACCTATTTTATCACCCTGTTGATTATAACGAACCAGTTTCATCTTCTCTCTAGGTCAGACAGAGAAGATGCTAGGAAGATTCATACCTCACCTCCACCAATGGTTCAACATCAGCCCTTAGTTACTTAGAGAAGGAGGTCGTATGTCGGCCTCCGATCAATCTTGCGCCAAGTTGGTAGAGCTTATGGATGTTTAGAGTCTGGAGTTCAATTTGATTTGAGATCCATCATCCCCTATAGCATGGGAAAACATATTCGATAAGAGAGGGCTAGAGAGTCTCATACATCTGTTCATATCACCAATAGGGAGATGCGTGAGGTTCGGGTGCCTGGCCTTCGATTGTCAACTTTCCAGCGGCGCTACCGATCGACATACATATAGCATCCTACTTAGGACCGGCCATCATAGGAGGACAACTCCTATTTATAGAGAGTCGGTGTCTCCACACCGCTCCCCTCCCATCACCAGTTCACGTTATAACATCTCTAGTTCCATCAAAGGCCATGAAGGCCATATCCAGGGAGAAGCATACCCCATTGGTGATCTGGCTATGGCCAAGATATCCTACTCCATCTACACCACCTACTGCAGAGAGGCCGAGCTCTACTGCTTGACCTTTTGCCCTAGTGGTGGTGTGGAAGGAGTGGCAACTCAAGTGGTCATTCCTTGACCAACTCCACCGTTAAGTAGGATATGGAGATGGTAGCTATTACGGAGGTGTGATAGCCTAGATGCATCGATGATGGAACCTCCTAGGAATGTCACTCCTTTCATAGCTAGTGATAGTCAGGAGTGTGTCTCTTCTAGTGAGTACAGTCCTCATAGGATTGACTCTTCAATAGCAGGGGAGATCTAGTGCCTCTCAGTGCATGACAGAGATCACATCGGTCAGTCAAAATCATTTGTTCCCGTTCAGATTGATCATTTTCTCGAGGAGATAGTAGCACATTATCTTGTAGAGAAGAAGGAGATTCTGGGGTATGATTGGTCAGCTGAGGAGAAGATTAGCTTCGATCCCAATGAAGATGATTTGTTGGGAGACTTAGCTGGGGTCTGCATGGTAGATACTAGGGGATCTCTCCTTAGGGAGCAGCAGGCCATGGAAGGTGATGGGGTTGATCAAGAAGACATAGCTGAATCATCCCAACACATTTGATATCAATTGAAGATAAAAGATGAGTGGATATATAGGATGGAAAAGCATCTTGAGGATTTGTTGGAAGCAATTTTAGTACTTGTAAATAAGCCCAAGCAGTTCATCCTACTACATTAGTCAGAAGTGTATATCTTGGACCCTGCCAAGACCTTACCTCCTGTTGAGCAAGGTAGCACTAGCATGTATAGGAAGATAGTGGAAAGCACCTCCATACAAGAAAAAGACCTCAGATCCATGGTTGAGCAGCAAGTGAAGGAAGCATTGGCTCAAGCCAGGGGAGGATCATCAGTTCCAAATGGGTAGACCCTACCCAGAGGAATTCGATGCAATCCATATCCCAAGGGTTTTGTGTCACCTTTCTTCAAATGCTTTGATGATAGTGGAACCCTAAGGCAGTATATAGCACACTTCAGGCCTAGTTATTGCAATACCGGTGGTAGCAACACTTTGCTATTCCACCTCTTCGTTACTAGCCTAGTAGGGATTGCTTTCTATTGGTATGCTGAACTTTCCAATGGTTCAGCAAAGATATTTGCTAAGTTGGAGCAACTCTTTATCAAGAGGTTTGCTAGAGCTCAGCAAAAGGTTATTGTAGGTGATCTCGTTGTAGCATAACAACACCTAGGTGAGTCCCTTATTGATTATATTCTTCGATGATGTAACCTGAGTATGAAATGCGAGCCACAATTGTCTGAGTAGCATGCCATTGAGATTCTTCTAAAGAATATCCATGGCTCAGTCGCCTTCATGCTTAAGGGCTTCACTGTCAAAACATTTGAGAAGCTAATGAATAAGGCAGCTAGTCTACAAGGAGAGGCCAAGCAGTTGCCTTTTCAAGACCAGTTTCCCAAAGCAAAGCCATAGAAGGTCAATGAGAATAAGCGGAGCAAAGGATGGTAGATAAGGGGAAGCAACTAGAGATCGCCCTTGAGGCCACAACCTCAGCAACCTTCACTTACACCTCCTTTACCACCATCGAGGCAGCCCTACCGACTTCCACAGTAGCCTCCACATCCAACACCACCACCTCCTCAGCCATACCACCAGCAGCAGCGGCACAAATACCGCTGCTAGGTAGCTATGATCCACCTACTCTTTTAGAGAAGCTTAATAGACTTTATTCATTTAAGAGGGAGGTAATCAGAAAGATATTTAAGAATCTCCTAAAGAAGCTTGATTTTTAGCTACCCAAGCCTAAGAGACCAGAGGAAGTAGGCAAAAGTCATGATCCTAACTTTTACCCCTACCACTGTATACTAGGCCATGTTTTAGAGGATTGCTTTACATTCAAGGACTGGCTTGAGCATAGCTTCAAGACCGGTGTTGTAGTCATCCTAAAGGAATACCTTGTGGAAAAACCATCCAATTCCATTAGGGTAATTTTTGGGGATACTTGTGATGCTTCCAAAACTAAAGAAGGTTAAGATATTTATTTATCCAAAACCTCTAAAAGATCATCCAAAAGATCAAGAAACTTTCCTTACAGTGCTTGAGTCACTCAAACCTCCAACATCAAGGAAGGTTTGCAAGTTGTCGTGCCAACTGGGAAAGGGGAGCCAAGAGCATGTGTCATGGATAGTCCAGAGTGCAACTATCGAGCCTCCTCGCACCAGTTTTTGACACTAACGACTTCTTCCACTTCAGCTAGTACTTCTTCTTCTACTAGTAGAACTTTTGTATCAATGGATAAGGGCATCAAATCCCTTACCCCACTCACTTTACTTAATTTCTACTTTGTACCTCCAAATAAATCCAAGAAATTGAAGAATAAAGCTAGCTTGATTTACATCTATGTCAGTTCTGATGGGTTGTCTACTCCTATTTTTAATGATAACTCTTCAAGTCAAAATAACTATAACAATTCTGATCTTCATCTTTCTGATTCAGAGTTGGACTTCCCTCCTCTAAATACTATGGGTTCGCCTCTTGAGATAAACTTGGAATCATCTGATTCTGAGGGTCCCATAGGAGAAGCTGTAGGTGAGCCTTATATGCTAGTAGAACCTTCCATTACCCTACTATAAGAGATCATCAAAGTCAACCTTCATAGTAGCAAGGTTCTACCTCCTAGGGCAGCACCTCAAGATAGAGGGAAATAAGTTATTAGTATAGATGACCAAGAAGCCCCTCCACAGGATGCTCCACCCTTAGATATGCTTGTGGATGATCAGCCCAAGGTGGACTACAATGTCCTCTCTCATCTAAGAAAGTTTCCATCTAAACTAAGCATATACGATGCCCTTGTCTCTTCCAAAGAAATGAGTGAATCACTAATCAAGGCTCTCCTTGATCCTGAAATATGCTTAGCTCACCTGACCACTATAGGTGAGGAGGCAAATTATATAAAAGAAGCTTAGGGAATCACCTTCATAGATGAAGATCTTTTCCTGGGGGACTTGGAGCACAACTGTCCGCTTTACATCACAGTTGACATGGATAGATTTAGACTTACCAAAGTTCTCATGGTTCCAGGTGCATCGGTGAACATTATGAGTCTAAAGACACTTGCCTATTTGAGGTTTTACATCTCCACACTTCGAGGAGATCAGATGATGTTGAGAGAATTCAATGAACAAGGTGAGAGGAATTTAGGTTCCATAGTGTTACCTTTGGAGATAGGTGACTGGAAGACTGAAGCCAAGTTTTACATGATTGATTTGAATACTTTGTTCACTTTTATGCTCGATAGGCCTTGGATACCTCAGAATAAAATAATTTTATCTTCCCTTCATCACTGCATCAAGTTTAGAAAAGATGGGATTGAATACCATGTTAATGGAGATGAAAAGCCATTCTTAGTTAAAGAGGTTGAGATTAATGAGGATGCAACCTACTATCTTACTCAAAATAGTCATTCTCATGAACTTGGACAAACTTCAAAATCAAAAGAAAAAGAAAATGAAGAAAAAGAAAAGATAAAAAAAAAGAAAAGTAGAATGAAAATCCAAGTCAACAAGAAAGGGGAATTGAAGAAGAAAAAGATCTACATATCAAATTCTACCCACAGTTCATTCCATCATATGGACATGTGGGTAGGATTACTCAACCTCCACTAGGCATAGACAGAGGTAGAAACAGAGGTAGTTCCAAAGGTGGAAGACCCCCTGGATGGCCATCAGCCAACAAACGTCATGTCTCAGTTCATAGAAGTATCCCTACTATTCATATAGACTTGGAATCTAGCTCGGAGGAAGAGTCTAATGTGATTAGTGTACCAACTAACCCCTATCAGCAGGTTCCATTGGAGGTGACTTTTGATCCAGAAAAAGATGAAGACCAGACCTCCAGACAAAGCAAAGTATTCGAATCAAGTTTATTTAAGATTATTAGGCAATAGCTGGGAACCTTAGCTCTTACCTCACTTACATATCAGAAAGTTGAAGGTTTAGTAGAAGGAAGTTCCTAAATCTTCCAATAATATGAAGGGGATTCTTTTTGTGATCATCAACCTCAAGCTCAAGTTGATGTAGAACTTGAGGAGGATACATTTAAGGAATTGATAGAATTACCATTTTACTTTTACCCGCCTTGTGTTCATAATCTTATACAAAAAGTTTTAGTTTCTCATACATGGTCCAAGCATAGGTCAGAGTACTTTGAAAAATTATGGAACAATATAGGCAGGGAAGCATAATCAAGAGCAAGCATTTAGGATTTGTACAGGTCCAGTTGATAATGAAGATTACTGCTTAGTTATTACCAATCATTTGGAGTCTGATAGGTTCTTTTCACACACACCCAACTCTTATGAGAATGTTTGTTTAGAAATCTTATATGATCCAGATGATCTCCAAATCAAAGAGGCACCACTAGAATTTGAAGAGGAGATTCATTCAATAATAGACAAGCTTAAGGAAATCAATCTCAGGATAGAAGAAACTCCACACCCGATGTACATCAGTTCATTGCTGAATGAAGAAGAAACCAATGACTTAATTAGGTTATTGGCTGAGTTTAAAGATTGCTTTGCATGGAGTTATGAAGAGATGCCCAAATTATCTCCTGACATAGCAGTCCACAAGCTATCAATAGATCTTGATGCTACCCCTATTAAGCAAGCTCCTAGATGAATGCGATTAGAAATTGAATAAAAGGTCATTTCTGAAGTCAAGAAACTGAACGATGTTGTTTTCATTAGGAAAGAGAAATATCCTACCTGATTAGCTAGTGTCATCCCAGTTAAGAAGAAGAATGGCCAAATTCACATATGCATCGATTTCAAGGACTTAAATAAGGCATGTCCTAAGGATGAGTTTCCTCTTCCAATACCAGAATTAATGGTGGACATTACCTCGTCTCACACAGGGTTCTCTTTCGTGGATGGATAAACTGGCTATAACCAAATCAAGATGTCTCTTGAAGATGAAAGAAATACTACTTTTGAACCCCATCGAATCTTATAGGTCATGCCTTTAGGTCTTAAAATGTTGGTGCTACATACCAATGGGTCATGACTCAAATCACCAACGAGCTCATCCATCATCAGGTTGAGTGTTATGTTGATGGACTAGTCAAGAGTAGAAAAAGAAGACCACCTCTTTGACTTGAGAGTAGTTATTGAGTTGAGATAATATAACCTCGAAATAAATCCCCTGAAGTGTGCATTCAGAGTAGCTTCAAGAACATTCCTTAAGTTTATTGTCCAATATCGAGGAATAAATCCCCTGAAGTGTCCCCAAGATTTCTTCTTAGGCTGATTGTTGCAAACTGACAGGAACCTTAGGTTGATTGATGTTCACTATGCTGACAACGACTCACCCGGTGGATACACCACTCTTAACAGATGTGAGTCCCCATGCTTTCTCCTTGAGTTGGCCACTGAATATCTATTTGATATATGACTAGCCATGTCATCTTCTCTCCAAGGTTTTAGATTAAGCCTTTAGCACCTATCCCCCCCATGCTATTAAAAAGTTTACATGCTACCTTGCTAGTATGTTACCCCAAGTGGTAATTTGTTAGAGAATGTGAGTCCCTACGCTTTCTTCCTAACTTGATCATTGTAAACCATGAGTGCCTTGTTAGTATGGTAGATTTCACCCGCCAAGTAAACTACCTCATGTTGATTTTGGTTAAGAAGATGTGTGTCTCCGAACTTTCTTCTTGAACTAATCATCATGATCTAACTAGGTCGAGTATATTTGAGGTTTAGGATAAGTCTCCCAGAGGCTCCTTTCCTCTTGACTACATTTGAGTTTATATAAGTCCTCCGGCATTCACTTAATAACCCTAGTGATGGCACCGTCGAGCCAAAGATAGATTATCCAGCAATCGCCCACATAGAGGATGTGAGTCCCAGCTTTCTTTCTAGACCGATTGTTGCAAATTGATGGGCACCTTGGTTGGTTGATGTTCACTATGTGACAAAGACTCACCAGTACACCACTATTAGACGTGAGTCCCGAAGCTTTCTCTCGAGTTGGACATCAATATTTATTGGCTATATGACTAGCATGTCATCTTCTGGTGTTGGATTGAGCCGCTTAGTGGCCCCTCTCCCCATTGGCATTCTATTTGGATCACATCCTTTACAAACCCATTTAAGCACACCCGAGTTACCCTTGGATTGGATAGTCCCCTTTTCCTAGTAGCCACCCTTGTGGTTGAAGAATTTGTTGAGTGGATGCACAGATTCTCCCTTGGTTCAAGAATCTAAGGTCTAGTCGATATAAGCTCCTTCTTAATTTGATCCCTAATCCAACAAGGGTCCACGTTAAAATAAACTAAATAAATAAATTAATTAATTTTCTTGTGGATTAGAATTGAAGCCCCAAAGGGCCTCTTTCCCAAGCACGCCCTATCTTTAGAGCCAGAACTCCCTATAGATTTGCTGACTACGAGTTGAGATAAATCTGTTGGTACTCACCCATAGTCACCATTAGGTCGGGTTCAATATATTTTTCCATAACACTACCCAATCATTCATTTTGGAAGATATAAGACTATGATGCATTCTTTCTAGCATGATTGTAAATTGATGGGTAGCCTTAGTCGATTTATTGACCAAAGCAACCAATCACTGGTCTTTGTAGTGGAAGATGTGAGTCCTTGAGCTTTCTCTTAAATTGATCATTGTAAACCAAAAGGCACTCCTGGATAGTTCTCCCACCGGAAGCTACTCCCTTTCAAGAACTGAGATAGTCCGGGATGATATAAGTTCTTAGTGTGATCCATCACAAACCAATGGAATCCATTGAAATAAATATAAAAATGAAATTAATCTTGACTATCTTTGAGTTGATTTAAGTACCAAGAATATTCACTCAATAGCCCTAGTCGTTCGATTTATTGCCTCAAGCAACATCACCTAGTGGTTCCTTGGTTTGGAAGATGTGAGTCCCCGTGTTTTCTTTCTAACTTGACCATTGCACACCAAAAAGCACCCATTTAGTTGGATAGTCCTATCTTATTTTAGTAGACTACTCCTTTGGTGAGTCTGAGTTAGTCAGCCATGGCCCCTACCGTAGTCCATAAAATAAATGGGATCCATCATAATCAAAATAAATCTAAAATGAAATTAATCTTGGCTATCTTGAGTTGATCTAAGTTCCCTAGTGGCATTAATAAATATCCCTAGTTGGGTTCAATCATTGCCTTGCCAATAGATTACCCCAAAGAACTGTCCCTACTTTGGAGGATGTTAGTCTACTATGCTTTCTTCCTAGTACAACCGCATACCAAAGGCATCCCTTTGGTTGGCTCTAACATGTGTTTAGTAGACTACCACTTTGGATTAGTAAATGAGTTAGGTAGGACTCTTTGACTCTACTGCCATCCATTGCAAATTAATGTGGTCCATCTCAAAATCCAAAATTTAGAAATCAAAACAAATTCAACAAAATAAAATTTGAAATAAACAAAACAAAACAATCAATCAATCTAAATCAAATCTTTGTTTCTCCTCAATGAGATGCAAATCTTTCTAATCCCAGGGATCTAGAATTTTATCCCTCGGATTTCACAACCCCTCCTTGTGGATGACTTGAACTTGCCTCTCTAGTGGAGAGTTCACTTTTCTATCCCGTGGACTCAAAATAAACACAAACAAACAACAAATTTAACCCTCTTCCCCAGCGAAACTTACTTAAATAAATCAAATTTCTCTCCCCAATGAGACTCAAATAAAATCAAACCTTTCATCCCCTTGTGGATGACTTGAACCTACTTCCCTAGTTAAAGGTTCACATATTCTATCCCTAGTGGATTTCTCCTTTTCTCTTATGTCTTGACATAAGTAGAGTCACATTGCACTAAACTATAGATTCCTTCTTTACCTTGGGTTGGGGTAAATTATTTCTTAGTGGTTGTGATCTTTGGTGTTGTTGCTCATTTGGCCAACACCATGCACTGCTGTCGTCACACCAAACCTCTGCCTTTTGTTGATCTCATTTTTAGAATGAGCTCAACCCCTCCCTCTTAGACATGGACTCTCTACTAAGAGTTCCTTAGTCTTAAGACACATCTAGTGATTAGGTGGCATCAACCTAGCCCTAGAGACTTAGAAGAGCCCATAGGAATAAGTCATACCTACGGTGTTAAGAAAATTTCTTTACCTATAGCTTGAACCACATTCCTCACTTCCTTCCTTCAAGTCAAACACCAAATCAAATCAACATCAAACTTAAATCAATTCTATCCTAATTGATTTTCTTCAAACACAAATCAATTCCATTTGATTGAAAACCATGATTGAAATCCTTGATTGAAACCCATGATTGAAACTCATGATTGAAATTCCAAGTTTGAAATATTTCCTAAGTTCTTTGATTTTCTTAAGAACTTAGCCCAAATCAAGTTCAAACCATCTCAAATTCATAAAATTTTCTCACAACATTTATATTCTCATTTATATTTATATATATAAATGAATTATAAATTCAAATCAATCAAACTAAATCCAAAATTCAAATCAAAATTCCAAATCTCTCCTAAGTACTTTAATCCTCTTAAGGATTTAGCCTAAATCATGTTCAAATCACTTCAAATCCTTGAAATTTTCTCATAACTATTTATATTCTCATTTATATTCACATATATAATGAAATATAAATTCAAATAACAAACCAAATCCAAAAAATCAAACACAAATTCATTCAAAATCTAACCTATGCCTTTAAAGTCAAAATCAACTTAGCCAAATCAATTTCAAATGTTAAACTCTTGATTTTTCTTCATGATTCACCTTCAATCATGAATCCAAATATAAATACAAACTTCAAACACTTAACGAAAACTCAATTCAAAATCAAAATAAATCCATCTCATGTTCACCCTTTGAACATGAGATTATCAAATGAATCAAAAACCATTTGACTTCAAACCACTTACAAATGGATTTATATTTCAATCATAAGTCCATATGTGAGTCAACCAAACTCAAATCAAGCTTTGACCAAGCCATTTGACCTACTTAGAAGTGACCTAAAGTACCCTTATGAGCCAAATTCTAATCCTAACCAAATTGGATTGAACTAAGCTCCTAAGCCTCTCATCATGATCAACAATCATCATGAGATAATCAATCACTCAAATTGGGTCAAACCAAGTCAAACCTAAGGGTTGACCAAGTCAACACTTAGCAAAATGAAGCCCAACATAGCCAAAATCCACCATAGGCCAAATTGATTGAAACCAATTATCTTAGTTCTTTCATGATCAATGTTCGAACTTGACCAAGTCAATATTTGAGCCTAACCTAGCCCAATTGGCCACTTGACCCAACTTGATCCAACTTGACCTAAAAAGCCAAAATGTATCAAAACTTGATCAAGCCAAATTGATTGAAATCAATGGGTCAAGTTCATCCCAAAATGATTGTTGAACTTGACCAAAGCCTCAATGGCCAACAAGACTAACTAGCTTGACCTTGAACTTAACTTGTCCTAAAGGATCATATTGAGCCAAATTCAATCTTAAATAAAATTGATTGGAAACAAAGATACCAATCCATTTCATATGACAACTAAACCTAAACTAACCCTTGACCTAACCCAAATAGTCAAATGGTCAAATTGGTCAACTTGACCCATTTGACCTAAATGAACTCAATTGAACCAAATTCAAACCTAAACCAAATTGCATCAAACCACCAAAACATTTCAAATGGTCATATGAACTTGACCCAACCTTTGGTTTGTCCCAATTGACCAATTGGTCAACTTGACTAAGTTGACCCATATTGACCTAAATGGGTCAACATGAGCCAAATCACATCAAATCAACTCAAAATTCAATGAAACTTGGCCAAACCTATTTTCATCATACCAAATATGCCTAAATTGAAATCAAGGTCAAATGACCATTTTATCCCAAGGCCATATCCACTTTGAATTTGATCAAATCCTCTTCATAACCACTTGGCACCCTCTTAGTGGATCAAGTGAACACTAAGGAGTGTGGTGCACCCAACCCAATGAGTTTGGGTCAGCCCAACCAAGCCCAATGGCCAAACTGACCACATGCCTTGAAATGGAGCACATGGAATCCTCCTTCCACTAAATTCAAGCACATGGCCACCTCACCCACTTCTTCCCTCCCTAAAATCAAATTCAAGGACATCCTAAATGACCTAATAAACCCATGGAATAAGTTCATTTTGATCAAAATGGCAAGGAGGCTTATGGCTCGATACCCTTGGGGAGATATACTCTAATTCAACTCAATCTTCACTCTATTAATTGATTGAAGTAAAGGAACTGAGCAAGCCCTAGCTACTCTTCCCAAGCTTCTTAGAGAGAGGTTCATTTCCCATTTCTCAAGTTGAAAATGGGAAGAAAACCAAAATCTAAACTCACTCCATACTTAAAACCAGCCCAAATTCCCTTTATAAAGCTCCCTTAGGGCCCCAATCAAACTTGTCCAAGCTCTTTCCTAAGCTCCAAAGGTAAAGAGGGGTGCTAGTGATCAAATTCACAAGGGGTTCAAGGTGGAGTTGGCCTAGAAGCAACCACCCAATCTCAAGACCTTAAACTTAGTTAAGCTTCATCTCCACTAGATGAAGCTTCAAGGAATTTGTGTGATCACCTCTAAAAACCATTTTCAGCTTAATCTAGCCATAGTGTGGAGCTTTGTGAAAGAAATTTTCATTGCATGATAAACTAGCATTTGGATATGATCTCCATTGTATGATGAAGGTATGGGCTAAATTTTAGCTCAATCAAGCTCAATCGATCTGATCTTGATAATCCATAATGCATATTTTTGATAGAGATTAAAAAAACACATAGCATCCCATGCTTCACCCTTTAGAACCACAGCTTTAATCTCAAACATCTGATCCTTGATCAGACCGTTGAAGAGAAAGCATCTAGCACCGTCGTTTATGCGACACTATGATGTGACAAGTTAAAGACCCAATCTTGTCTCGCCATGTGGAAAGCGCATGTTGCGTCAATGGCCCACATGGCACCGATGTGATTAAACATATAATTAGTCTTTTTTTAATTATTATTTAATCACCAAACCTTCCTAAATTCATATCTAAGCCTAAAAAATCAAAAAATATGAGAAAATTGCATTAAAGATAATTGAACATAAAATATTCAAAATTGATTTAAATTAATTTTGAATAGTTCATTTCTTTGCATTTGGGTTTTGTTGGGAATGTTATTTTGCTAATTACCCTCTAATTACTCTACTAATTAATCCTAAACTTTGTGTATGAAGTGGATGACTCACCTCCCTAACTTTCTTGGGATTTATTTGCTTAATTGGGAATTGCTAGCTCATTCCTTAATCACTCCCTTAATGTAATTAGAATTAATTATGGGTATAATTAGTGGTTTAACCTCTAATTGAGTCAATTAAGATTTGATTAAGTGAATATTAGGTTCGGGAATAATTTTGAGATACTTTCCTCAAGATATTTACTTAACCCCTTTTCTACATTAATCCATCTTTAATAAGGGTAATTCACCACTACCCCTTAATTAATTTCATAAAATTCTAAAACTTTCGAACTTAATTTATCTTTCTGATAGATGCTTAGGTGTCTAAGAGAAGTACAAAGGAAATCAAAATTCAACTCACATGTGAGGGGTTATGAAAGTACTTAAGTTAAACCCCTTAGTTTAATTAATCATTAATCATGAGCCAAAATGCATTAGCCCTTTTCTTGACATTGATGATTTAAATTCTGTGTGGTTATATGTCATCTCATTGGCTCATAATTATTTGATTAACTATGCTAAGGTGGTATAGGTGGGGTAATTAACACACTTAATTCATACCTTAACCTAATCAAAATATAAAATGGATCTAATCATCTAAAAATTAAATTTAAATATCATACACATGTGGAATGGGTTAGAACAAAAATCACCTCACATTTCTCAAATTAAATCAAACTCAAAACAAAATCAAACCTTCTTTAAAATAACTTGATTTGCTTTAAGCTCTCTTATTTCATAGATTGTCTTTAGAAATTAATTAGGGTGGATGAATTTACATTGCTTTCATCAATTGATTTCCCCTAGCATGCTAAATGTGTATGTCATATGGATTTCATGCATTCATGCTTTTCAAAAATAAAATTAAAATGAAAATGTTTTCTTTATGTCAAATTGCATGTTTTGGCTAAAGTAAAAAAATATGAATGGCTATTATCACTATTAAATTACAAATTATTTTCAAAATATATAAATCAATTACCAAATGAAAGTGTGTTACTTATATATTATTTATAAGTTTGCATGTGAATATAAAAATGTGTCTTATGTTTGCTTCCTTTCTTTCCTCTTAACATGGATTTGAATAAGATTTGCAAAGTGTATAGTTCTTTTAAAAGAACATAACACTTGCTCAAATCTACACTTATCCCCTTCCATGTTATAACATAAGAAGGATCTTCATATTCACACATATAAATTGCATAAACAAATCAAAAATCAAGTATAACTTTTTTGCATTCTTTTTTTCCATTCATTTCTTTTGTAAATATGCTTGTATTTAAGGAAAGTGGTATATTAGTCATGACAACTGGGTTAAGTTTATAACTCTAAGTAGTATTGTACCTTACACCACCGGTGTTAATAATGGCACCACACTTATACCTTTCATACATTCATGTGTGCATGTGAAAATTGGATAAGAAACTCCCTTTTCTACTTAATGAAAATCATGCATCATAAGCATTCAAGTTTTCTTAAGTAACTTATTTAGCATTCATCATAAAGTATGCTAAACATTCCCATTTGATATGTATAGATATGCTTAGGATTCATCCATGTGCATGTTATACATGTTGGGAATGAAATCAAGTGATGTGTATTTTGTGATATTAATTAACTTTACTTAATCTTAAAATGCCTTTCTTTTGAATAGGATTGTTTAGAGTTGATATAAACTTAGGATTAATTAAAACACATAATAAATTATTCACTAAATAAAACTAAAATATGAATCTACTTTATAAATTAGTTAAGGTAAGGAAGGAAAGAGTAGTTTTTTCTTCTCTTCCCTCTCTTTACAACTAGTAATTAATTGTAGGATTCAATTGGACCTAATCAAAACAAAAAATAAAATCAACCCAAGACAACTAAATAACTTAAATGAAACCCTCCTCTAAGTTGAACACTCTTTACACTTAGAAAATGCTAACTTAAAGCTATAGCTAAGCATACCACACAAAACCTTAAAAGCACACATTAGGCTAAGTCACCACTTATAACTTTAGATTAGGGTGGAGCATGGTTTGATGTTTGCTTTTATTTTTTGATGTTTTGTTTTAGTCTGGATGTTAGGGTGTATGTGCGTAGACTAAATGGTAGGGCGATCTTAGTCTAACCATTGTCTTATGTAGGGGATTGTGCTCAAGGGGAGCTGTAATAAATAAAAATATAAATGTTTTTGCTGTGTAGGTGCTTATACCCCTAAGAATAATCCAATAGGACAGGTGGACTTAGTCAACCATGTGTGGGGTGTTAAGTTTAAGTCCAATATACATGCTTCGGATTTGTATGGTTTGTTTTATCTAATCTCGGTGTTAGTTAAATTTTCATTTTTGCCATTTTCATGTAGTTTTTGGCAATTGAAATGATTGTTATGGGGATTAGGATGAGCATTGGTCATAAGATCTCATCTTATGTACCATGTGAAGCCTTCGGAGCATCCACATTCCAACCATCCAAAAGAAGGAACCAAAGAAAAAAGAAGAAAGAAGAAAGAAGAATGAAGAAATGATGCTTGAAGGCCCCTATAACATGAATTTCCTTACTTGATTGTAAATTAATTCATTTGTAATCTAGGTTGTATAAGGGTAGAGCTGCCACCCAATTTGTTTGTGCTGGTGTCCAACCACAAATGACCTCTTATTCTTCTACGTTAGCCTTATAAATTTATTGATGATTTGTTTAACTTGTGCATTAAGATGGCATCATTTTCCTAGTTTCTTTCTTGCTTGAAGTATGGCCTGGATGACAATTAGGTTCTCAGAGGAAAATAAATCTTTTATCAAATTAATCAACTCTAAAGTAAAAATAAATAACTCATAACCTCACTTAAATCCTAAGTTAAAATCAAGATAAAAGAATTAACAGGATGAGTATTTCTTCTATAATATCATGCATAAGAGCATCTTGTTTCACTCTTGATTGGAGGGCTTCTTCCTTTGCCAGAGAAACTTGGCTTGACCTTTGAGAGATGGAACCACACCTCCTCCCTTCTCATTGATTTTGGCCAATATTCTTACTTCTCATGTGTTAAGCATATGAATCCTTTAAGCCTGAGTCAAAATGATCGTCCAAAAATGGAAATAATATGTAATATGTTTTGCATTAGATCTAAGTCATTTTTCATGCCCTTACATGATCTAGCCTTTTAGGGAGTGAGTTTAAGGACTTAGTCTCTTTCTAAATAAATAATATCCTAGCTATCTTGCATAAAGCATATGACTTGCCTACATGAATTTAAAATCATAGGAGGAGTTAGTTGGCGGCCACCCCTAGGTGGTTTTAAGTCTGAGCAGTATAGTGGTTTACTCTCTCTTATCGAGGTAAATCATATACCCAATTTTTTCTTAGATTTAGGTTATGTTTTTGTTTGGCCCTCGCCAAAGCTCCATAGATTTAGGCGCTGAGATTGCTTCTCCTTTTTGTGGGCCATAACTATAAATCCTCACCTCCTAGGAATTTCCAAAATCTTGTGTTGTGGAATCATAAGCCCAAAATTTCTAATGAAAAATTCAACTCAAATAAATTAAATCAATTTTAAAAATATAAAGCCCAACCATAGGATAGTTTTAGATGCTTGCTAGGTTTCCTATCATCATGAGCATCTCTTACTTATCTTCGTTTGGCTTTGATAATAACTCCCTCTCTTTGATCAATCCCATTTGATCTTCCAAAATAAATTAATTGATAGTCCTACCGCAATCTTTAGAGAAAACAATCATTTACCTTAATTGAGAGTATTCCTAAGGAATCCCCTTCATTAGGATGTAATTAACTATTGGGCCTTTCCCCTATAGGGAACTTAATAAACTTAGCTTAAAATAAACCCTGCTTACTTTTCTTATAAAGTAGGGAAGAAACTGCACATGCACCCATTGTCCTTAGGAGTCCTTATTCAGGTGATTAGGTCCATTGTAGGGTAGTGACTTCTATCTTTCGAGATAGTACACTTCTCCTCAATGTCGAACCTGATCACTTTAATAAGAACATCTGTAGATCTACGTGGTGTCCAAATGTATAAAAAAAGAAAGTATATTTCTATCTTCATTTTATCCTGTATATAGGGAAGATGGAAGTATACATTTGTTTTAGAGAAATTGAAATTTTTTCACCATGCCTTAGCTATCTTGCAATTCATAAAACTGAATTGCATGATTTTAAAATCATAGGAGGAGTTAGCTGGTGGCCACTTCAGGCGGTTATAAGTCCAGAAGTCAAACAATTTATTCTTTCCTATGGAGGTAAACCCTTATGTCAATGTGCCGCTTAGATTTAGGTCACACTAAAGCTACCTAGATTTAAGATCTAAGTTAGCTATTTCCACGAGCATAAATCCTTACCTCTTAAACATTCCCACAACTTTATCTTGGTTGATTATAAGCCCTAGTAATCTAATTAAATTTCAACTCAAAATATATAAATCTCCTCAATTCAAAATTATAAAGCCTAACCATAGGATAGATTGGAATGCTCACTAGGCTTCCTAATATCATGAGCATTTCCTACTTATTTCATTTGGATTCCAAAAATAAGTCTTCTCCTTGAGCTTTCCTAATTGATTTTCCAAATACAACTAATATTTTGATAGTCTAACCTTGAAATCTTTGGAGATGATAATTATCTACTTTAATTGAGAGTATTCTTAGAAAATTTCATTTCTTAAGATGTAATTAACTATGGAGGCTTGCCTCCAATTGTTAAGAACACGGTTTAATATAAACCTCGCTTTATTCATCTATAAAGTAGGAAAAAATCTCTCATACATAAGACACATCATGCCTTAGAGTCCTTATTACGATTAGTCCATTGTAGGGTGATGCCTATCTTTCAAGATAGTATATCATACCTCAATGTTGTACTCAATCACCTCAAAAGTACCCCAATCCAATGGTATCCCTCCCACATGCATCCAAAATAAACACTACCTCTCACCTGTTTATTGAATCCTCTCAACATCATCCTTTTGAGTTTGGAAATGTTGATCCTCAAGGAGGTAAGGATTCTTAGACTCATAATGTTGATTGATACACCTGGGTCAACCAAAACTTTGGATAGCATGTATCTGCCAACATCCACTATAATGTAAAGAGGCGATTGTGCTCAGTCGCCCCTAAGAGTAAGTCTTCACCGCTGAATGTAACTCCTAAGATATCCTTTGTGCTGGAAGCATATCTCTAATCAATTAAGGCCTTGATTAGATTTTCATCTCTTTGTATAAGACAAGGGTATCGATATGCATAACTTAGAAAACTTTCTAAGGTGAGCTAGACATTGTAATGAACTCAGTTTTTCCTCTAGATGCATATCCATGGGTAGAGCATCCTATGGAGGCCACACTAGAACCATGACTTGCTTACCCTTATCAGAGGTGCTACCTAGAAGGTAGAACTTTGCTAATGCATGACTTCTTGGAATGATGAGCTTGTGGAAAGTTTTATCTTCCCATTTGGCATACCTACAACTTCTCTTATGGGATCCTCAGAGTTAGTTGACTCCAAGTCAATCTTAAGAGGTGAACCTGATTGATTCAGAGAAGCATAGTCTGACTTTGAATCAGAAAAAAGGGATAGGAACTACTAAATCTATTATTTTTATTTAGACTTTTTAATAGAAATAAAATCAAGAGCATTAAAAGTGGATAATATATAACTAGAATTAGCTTTCTTCATTAATTTCTTTGAGGTACATGTAAAATCAAAGTTAGTTAAGGAGTACAATGCCCTCATAGATACAACGAAGAGGTGGCAAAATGCAACAGCTGAAGGGAGTATTGGACTGATGGTGGCTACACTCCGGACTATCCCGCAAGTATGGTGAGTCACTTGCTATCACCCTCCCCGAGTTGTCCTTTGCAACTAGCAAACCTTCCTTGGTATTAGAGGTTTGAGCTACTTCAGGCACTTATAAAGAAAGCTTCTTGATCTTAGAAATGATCTTCTTTGAGGTTTGGTATGGGAGATAACCTTCTGGTCTTAAAGGATCGCAAGTATCCCCAAGGATTACTCTAAAAGTTCGATAAGTATTCCTTAGGGATAACTATGGCTCTCAACTTAGCCAAGCTAGTCCTTAAAAGTGATACAATCCTAAGACATGGCCTAACATGTGGTGGTAAGGGAAATAGGATCATCGCTCTTGCCCACTTCCTCGGCCTCTTAGGCTCTAGTAAAAAAGTCAAGTTTCTTAAGGGATTCTTAACTACCTCCCTCTTGAATGAATAAGGCTTATTCAATATATCGAAGAGTAGGTGGAAAGTAACTACATGGGGATGGATATGAGTACCACTGGGTTAGGTGGTGGAAATGATTGTTGTGTTGGTAGTGGATGATGGTGGCTGTGGTGGGTAATGATGGTCGGTGGAAGAGGAGGTGGCAAAGGAGGCTCCAGCTCATAGTCTCAAGTGAACTCTAGCCCCCTCATCCACGACACAACTATCCCTGACTTCTTCTCAAACACCTTCTATGGCTTGGGCCTAGAAGATTGGTCGAGAAAGGGCAACTGTTTGGCATCCTATTGTAGGCTAGCTGCCTTGTTGATTAATTTCAATGTTTTGATGGTAAAGTCCTTAAGCTTGAAGGTGATCGGGCCATGGATATTCTTGAGAAAAATCTCAATGACATGTTGTTCTGTTTGTGGTTCGCATGCTCGGTTGTGCTACCTAAGAATGTAATCAAGGGACTCGTTGAGTTTCTATTTCACTACAATAAGGTCGACTATAATCACCCTCTACGCTGAGCTCCAGCAAACCTCTTGATGAAGAGGTGCTCCAACTCTGCAAAAGACTTCATTGAACCTGTTGGCCGGCGCCAATCAAATGCAACACCTGACAGGATGCTAATGAAAAGGCAGAAGAGGAGTGCATTGACCATAGATGTTGCAATCCGCTAAAGTTGTAAAATCGTGGGTTCCCACTGCAATCAAAGATCTTTAAGGATGGTAGCGCAAAACCCTAAATAAAATAAAAACTTAATAAAAACTTAAACCTAAAAAATAAACCTAAAAATAAAACATAAAAATAAATAAAAAAATAAAACATAAACCCTAAACTAAAAAAACCTAAACCTAAAATAAACAAAATAAAATAAACATAAACCTAAACTAAAATAAAATAAACTAAAATAAATAAAACCTAAACCTAAACTTAAACCCTAAATAAAATAAAATAAGAAAACTAAAAATTAACCTAAACCTAAACTAAAAAAAAAATCTAAAAATTAACTTAAAATAAAAACCTAAAACCTAAACCTAAAAAATAAAATAAAAATTTTAAAATAAAAAATAAAAAATAAAATCTAAAACTAAAAAAAAAATTAAAATAAAACTAAACTAAAAAAATAAATATAAACATAAACATAATAAAAAAAATAAACTAAAATAAAAAACTTAAACTAAAATAAATAAACTAAACTAAATAAAAAAATAAATCTAAAAATATAAAAAAATAAACTAAAATATAAAAATAAACTAAATAATCCTACACCTACCAATCTACTTAATGTTTTTTATAAAAAACCTAAATCCTAAACCCTAAACCCTAAATATAACCCTAAAAACCTAAACCCTAAACCTAACCCTAACTAAACCCTAAACCCTAAACTCTAAGCTAACTAATAAACTCTAAAGTTTAAATAAACTAAACTATACCTAAACTAACTAAACTAAGTAACTAAACCCTAAACCTAAATCTAAACCTAAACCTAAACTAAAACCTAAACCTTAAACACTAAAATACTAAACTAAATCTAAAACTAAACAAAACCTAAAACTAAAATTTAAACCCTAATGAAACTTATAACTAAACTAAATAAACCTAAATTTAAAACCTAAACCTAAACCTAAACTATAAATAACCAAAAATAATAAACTTGAAACTATAAAACTAAACCTAAACTAAACCAAACTTGAACCCTGCTAAACTAAACCTAAATCATAAAACCTAAACCTAACTGCTAAAAAAACTAAACTAAAACCTAAACCCTAAACCCTAAATCTAAACCCAAAATAAACTAAACTCAACTAAATCCCAAACCCTAAGCCCTAAACCCTAAAGTAAACCCTGCTAAAACCTAAAATAAATAAACAAACTAAATATAAAATAAATCTAAATGAAAATAAAAAATATAATAAAATAAAATAAATAAATTAAAACAAATAAACCTAAACCTACCACTTGACTAAACTTTAAAATACATAAAAAAAATAAAACCCTAATCCAAAACCCTAAATCCTAAACCCTAAATCCTAAACTAAAATCAAAAACCCCAAACCTAAACCTAACCCCAAACCCTAAACCTAAACCCTAAACCATATTGTTTAAACCCTAAAACCTAAAACCTAATCCTAAACTAAAACCTAACAAATAAATAAATAAAAAACTTAAACCTCAATAAAATTAAAAATAAAATATAATAAAACCTAAACTAAAACCTAAACCTAAACCTAAACCTAAACCTAAAATAAACTAAAATAAATAAAATAAAACCTAAACTAAACTAAAAAAAATAAACCTAAAATTAAAACTTAAATAAAATAAATACTAAATAAAAAAAATTAAAATAAAATTACCGAAATAAATAAAAAATAAATAAAACTAAACCTAAAATATAAACCTAAAATAAAACCTAAAAATAAATAAATAAAAAATCCTAAACCTTAAACTTTAAAAAAAACTAAAACTAAAATAAATAAAATAAAATAAACCTAAACCTAAACTAAAATAAATAAAACCTAAACCTAAACCTAAAGTAAATTAAACCTAAACCCTAAACTAAATAAAATATAATAAACTAAAAAAAACCCTAAACCTAAAGAAAAAAAATAAAATCTAAAAAAAAACCTAAAACCTAAACCTAAAAAAATAAAATAAAAACATAAACCTAAACCTAAAATTAAAAAATAAAACTTAAACTTAAAAAATAAAATAAAAATAAAACTAAACTAAAAAATAAATATAATCCTACACTTGAACCTAAAAATTAAACTAAAAGAAAAAACCTAAACTTAAATAATAAACCTAAAATAAACTAAATAAAAATAAAAAATAAACCTAAATAAAAGTAAAAAATAAAATATACTAAATTAAATAAAAAATAAACTAAATAAATGAAAAAAACCTAAACCTATCAGTTTACCTAATTAAAAAAAAAATCCTAAACTGTAAACCCTAAACCCTAAATCCTAATCCCTAAACGCAAAACACTAAAACCTATAACCCAAAACCCTAAAACCTACAACCTAAAACCCTAAACACTAAACCCTGAACCCTAAACCATAATTCGTAAACCCTAAAAACCTAAAAACCTAAACCTAAACTAAATAAAACAAAAAAGTAAAATAAATTAAAAAAACCTAAAGCTAAATAAATAATGAAAAAAATTAAAATAAAAGAAAACCAAAAACCTAAAATAAAATAAAAAATAAAAAATAAACTAAAAATAAAAAATAAATACCTAAACTAAACTAAAAAAATAAAATAAACCTAAAAACTAAAAAATCCTAAAATATAATAAACCTAAAATATAAATTTAAAAATATTACATAAAATAAATAAAAAATAAAACCTAAACCTTAAACTAAAATAAAAAAACCTAAACCTAAAACAAAAAAATAAAATAAACCTAAACCTAAACTAAATAAAAAACTTAAACCTAAAATAAACTAAACCTAAACCCTAAACTAAATAAAATAAAATAAACTAAAAATAAACCTAAACCCAACCTAAAAAATAAAACCTAAAAATAAACCTAAAATAAAACCCTAAAACCTAAACTTAAAAAAGTAAAATAAAAACCTAAACCTAAACCTAAAAATAAAAAATAAAACCTAAACCTAAAAAATAAAATAAAAATAAAACTAAACTAAAAAATAAACATAAACATAAACCTAAACCTAAAAAATAAACTAAAATAAAAACCTAAACCAAAACTAAAATTAATAAAATAAAATAAACTTAAATAAAAATAAAGAAATAAACCTAAATAAAAATAAAAAATAAAATAAACTAAAATAAATTAAAATAAAACTAAATAAACTAAAAAAAATACCTAAACCAACTAGTTTACCAATTTTAAAAAAAAACCTAAACCTTAAACCTTAAACCCTAAACCCTAAATCCTAAACCCTAAATCTTAAACCATAAATGCTAAAATTAAGCCTAAACACTGAATCGTAAACTTACAACCCTAAACCTATAACCCTAAATGATAAACCCAAAATAACACAAAAACCAAAACCCTAAATCCTAAACCCTAAACTAACCCTAAACCCTAAATCCTAAACACCTAAACACTAACCCTAATCCTAAACCTAAACCAACTAAAATAACCTAAACTATAAACCCTAAACCTAAAACCTAAACCCTAAAGTTTAAACCCTAAACCCTAAACCCTAAACTAACCCTAAACCTGTTAAACCTAAACCTAAACCCTAAACCTAAATATAAACCCTAAACTCTAAACCCTAAAGCCTAAACAAAAACTAAACCCTAAACTAAACCCTAAACCCTAATAAAACACTAAACCATAAAACCTTAAATCCTAATCCCTAAACCCTAATAACCTAAAAATCTAAACCAAAAGTAAATAAAACCTAAAAATAAAATAAATAAAAGAGCTTAAACCTAAATAAAATAAAAAATAAAATAAAATAAAAACCTAAACTAAAACCTAAACCTAAACCTAAAAATAAAATAATATAATAAAATAAAAATAAACTAAATAAAAATAAATAAAAACCTAAACTAAGCTAAAAAATAATAAAGATATGAATAAAAAATCTAAATAAAATACAAAAATAAACATAAAATAAAAATAAAATAAACCTAAAATAAACCTTAAAAAAACTAAATAAAAAACTAAACCTAAAAAATAAATAAAAAACAAAACCTAAACCCTAAATTAAAATGAAAAAGTAAACCTAAAATAAAAATAAAATAAACAAAATAAAATTAACTTAAACCTAAACTAAAATAAACTAAACTAAAATAAATAAAACTTAAACCTAAACCTAAACTACAAAATAAAACCTAAAAAAAATTCTAAAACCTAAACCCTAAACCCTAAACACTAAAAAGCCCAAAACCTAAACCTAATATAAATAAAACCTAAAAATAAAATAAATAAAAAACTAGTAAACAAAAATAAAATAAAAACTAAACAAAAATAAAAATAAAATAAACTTAAAATAAAATAAAATAAAAACTAAATAAAAACCTAAACCTAAAATATAAACCTAGAAATAAAACCTAAAATAAAACTTAAAAAAAACCCTAAACCTTAAACACTAAACCAATAACCCTAAATCCTAAACCCTAAACCCTAGATCCTAAAACTAAGCCAAAATCCTAAACCTAAAACCCTAAAGCCTAAAGCCTTAAGAACCCTAAACCCTAAACCTAAACCCTAACCCTAACCCTAAATACTAAACCCTAAACCATAAACCCTAAACCCTAAACCCTAAACCCTAAATCATAAAACCCTAAACTAACCTTAAACCATAAACCCTAAACCTAAAGCCTAAACCCTAACGCATAAACTCTAAACCCTAAACCTTAAACTAACCCTAAACCCTAAGCTAACCCTAGACCCTAAACCCTAAAACCTAAACCCTAAAAACCCTAAAACCTAAATCCTAAACACTAGACCCTAAACCCTAAACCCTAAACCCTATACCTAAACACTAAACCCTAAATCGTAAACCCTAAAACCCTAAAACCCTAAACCCTAAAAACCTAAAAACCTAAACCTAAAGTAAATAAAACCAAAAAATAAAATAAATAAAAAAACCTAAAATTAAACTAAATCTGAAACCTAAACCTAAAAATAAATGAAAATAGAAAAATAAAATAAAAGTAAAATAAAATAAATATAAACCTAAGCTATACTAAAAAAAAAATACAAATAAACCTAAGAATAAAACCAAAATAAAATAAATCTACATAATATAAAAATAAAATAAATCTAAAATAAAAAAAATAAAAATTAAATAAAAAACCTAAACCTAAATCTAAAAACAAAACTTAAATATAAATAAATAATAAATGCCCAAACCCTAAACTAAAAATAAAAACTAAACCTAAAATAAAAATAAAATAAACAAAATAAAATAAACCTAAACCTAAACTAAGATAAACTAAACTAAAATAGATAAAACCTAAACCTAAACCTAAAATAAACTAAACCTAAACCCTAAACTAAATAAAATAAAATAAACTAAAAATAATCTTAAACCTAAACTAAAAAATAAAACTTAAAAATAAACCTAAAATTGAAGCCTAAAACTTAAACCCTAAACCCTAAACCTTAAACCCTAAAAAGCTTAAAACCTAAACCTAAATTATAAAACCTAAAAATATAATAAATAAAAAACCTAAACAAAAAAAATAAATTAAAATAAAAATAAAATCAAAACATAAACTAATACCTAAACCTAAACCTAAACCTAAAAAAAATAAAATAAAAATTAAAAGCTAAATTAAAATAAAATAAATAAAATCCTAAACTAAACTAAAAAAACCTAAATAAAATAAAAATTAAGCCTAAAATAAAAATAAAATAAACCTAAAAGAAAATAAATTAAAATAAAAACTAAATAGAAACCTAAATATAAACTTAAAAAAAATCTAAACTTAAAATAAAAATAAAATAAACCTAAACCTAAACTAAGATAAACTAAACTAAAATAAATAAAACCTAAACCTAAACCTAAACCTAAACTAAATCAAATAAAATAAACTAAAAATAAACTTAAACCTATGCTTAAAAATAATACATAAAAATAAACCTAAAATAAAAACTTAAAACCTAAACCTAAAAAAGGAAAATAAAAATCTAAACATAAATCTAAAAATAAGAAAAATAAAACCTAAACCTAAAAAATAAAATAAAAATAAAACTAAACTAAAAAATAAACCTAAACTTAAAAAATAAACTAAAATAAATAAACTAAACTAAATAAAAATATAAATAAACTTAAATAAAATAAAATAAAACTAAAATAAATAAAAAATAAACTAAATAAACTAAATAAACCTAAACAAGTTTACTTAATTTAAAAAAAAATGAAAAAAAAGTAAAAATAAAAAGTAAAAGATAAAAAAAAACCCTAAACCCTAAACCTACAACCCTATACCCTAAACCCTAGAACCTCCTAGCTCTCTCTAATTTTGAATCTTTATTTGGGCATGCACTTGATATGCCTTTGGCTTCAATTTTGATCAATTTCAAAGGCTTGAATGGCATCCGGCGCTTGCATGATGTTTTATCATCCATGGCTACGGTGAGTTCTAATCCTTGGGTTCCACCCAAAAAATATGGATGTTTTGGCTGGGCATCTAACATTTTGGGATTGTTCTAATGCTACATCTTCTATTAAATCTTTAAGGAAGTGCTCCATAGTAAGATTTCTCCTTCCATTGAGTTGGTTAATCTCATTTTAACATCTTTTGAGGTTTGTCACCGTAATGTCTCGATGTGGATGTTGAAAAGTTGGAAAATACTTTAAATTTTCTCTTATCGAATTTTCTTTACATCATCTGAATGTGGATAAGATCCACTCTTTTTTCCATAATATCATGCTTATGGGTGCCTTCTCGATTAGTCTTATTGACCCTCAGCATATCCTGATTTAACTTTCTAATGATCTAGATTATCCATGTGTTTTTTACATCATTCTTATTTCATCCTTAATTGCCAAATGCATTTGCTGAAGTAGTCACCCCTTTTTGACATTTAGGAGGAATCTCCTATTATTCCTGTGTGGTTATTTCTTCCTAATATGCACATTCATTTTATTACCCATCATGTGCTTTTTGCTATCGAGGTTATATTTTGTCAGCCTTTGCAACTCAACCAAGCGATCGCTGAGTGATCTCGCCCTTCTATGGCTCAGATCCTCAATTAAGCATAACTAAAAAAATTACCCTAAAGAAGTTGGGATTAGCTCTAAAAATATGGGTATTTGCAAAAGGTTGAATTGGAGAACCTTCTAATTTTTTGTTCCCACTATAAAATACATGGTCATGATAATTTGGAATGTTTTATTTTCCATCCCCACTTTAAAAAAATGAATTCCTCCTAAGGAAAATGTTGTCTCTACCCATAAGCAGATTCCTACTTATGTTCAAAAATTGACCTCAGATCCTAAGGATGGTATGAAAGCAATTATTGATGTTGATTCCTTGGATATCGTGGTAAATCTGAACATGTTTCTTCTAATGTTGGTAGAATCTCGATATTCAAAATGGGAAGGATGATTTACCTCTTGTTCCTTCTTTGAATTTGAATAATTCTAATGCGAGAATAATAAATCTTCTTTATTAGAAGATGATTTATTTTCCTCTAATTATATTCATGAATCTATGATGGCTTTGATCGATGAAAATGAAGCTTTTAATGATGATTTAAATGATGTTGAGCATGCCGAAAACCTTTTGATGATTTTACTACTTGTGCTTTAATTGGTTCTAATTCATCACCATATCTCAATTCTAATCTTGATATTCATGTTAATCCTACTTTTCAACTAAATATGGATTTGGAAGAAGGTGAACTCCCTCCAACACTTGGAGATTTATTTTAAATCTATGACCAATGTTACTAAATCTTACTGATGATGACTCTGGGAAAACAAAATGTCCTCCAAACTTATCATGCTAAGAAGAAAAAAATGTTAAAATTTCCAATTGTTCAAATACTAGACCACTAGCCTCTTCCTCTCTTTTAACCTTTGCTTAACCCCTTTTTATCTTCCTTATGTTTAATTTTCTTGTTTGAATGTTAGAGGGATCGCATCTCTATTCATACTCATTAGAAATCTTTGTTGCATTCATAATATTTCTCTTTTTATTGTTCTAGAGCCTTTTATTCATGCTAATAAAATTAACCATGTTGCTATAATGATTAGTTTCAATAAATTCTTCTCTAATGTTAGTAATAAGATTTGGTGTTTTTGAAATAATTTCATTGAGGTCTCTATTCTTGATGACTTTCATCAAGTTGTCAATGCTCGCATCTCTTATGGTGAATATTGTGTTTTGGGGTATTTTATTTATGCATCTTGTTATAGATCCGTAGAATCTTCTTTGGGATAATTTAAGGATTTTGCTACCTCTATCAATAAGCCTTTATTTTTTGGTGGTGATTTCAACACCATTTTATTCTCATCTAAATGAAGTGGTGGTTGCTCTCCTAATTTTCATTCCATGGAAGATTTCTCCATTATGATTCTTGATTGTAATTTGATTGATATTGGATTTAAGGGCTCTAATTATACATAGTAAAACTCTAGACTTTGGCAATGGTTGACCGATTTTTTAGTACTCATTGGATTACTCAATGTAGACAATTACTTCAATTGACCATTTAACCAAAACCTTACATCATGCCTCTTCTAGTTTCTATTAAAGATAATTCTAATAGACTAAAGCCCTCTCCTTTTAGATTTCAAAATATGTGGATTCGATATTAATTTTTTAAATGTGGCTAATAATTGGAATGCTCCTTTACATCCCGATCATTTGATTATGGGGATGAATAGACATTTGTTTTAACTTAAAAGACTTAAACAAAATTTGGGCTGGTGAAATAAGCATTCTTTTAAAAACCTTTTTGCTAATATTAAAGATATAGAAATATTGGTTTGTGATCTTGAAGCCTCTGTTATGCCTGACCCTTTTAAGATTACAGACTTGATTGAGGTGAAAGATAAACTTGTTAGCTTCCAAAATATGAAAGAGACTTATTGGTGCCAAAAAGCTACTAGTAAACATATTATGGATGGAGATAGGAATACTAGTATTTCCATGCTTTGGTTAATAAAAAGAGAGCTTTAAATAATATTCAAAAAATAAAAAATGTCAATGGAGATTGGATTATGGAGAATAATGATATTAAGGAATCAATTATTAATTACTTTAGAAATATGCTTAATAAGAATTTCTCTTATGAAGCTATTTCATAAACGAACTTGATTCCTTCTATTATTATGAATGACGATAATGATTTTCTTACCATTATGCCTATTGAAGATGAAATTTTCAAAGTTTTGAATAGCATGAACATAGATTCTCTTGCAGGTCTAGAGGGTTTCATTGCTCAATTTTTTCAAAAATGTTGGGTTGTCATTAAAAATGATTTGATTGATGTTGTGATTGATTTTTTAATTGTAATCCTTTTTCTAAATATTTTTCTAGTACTTCTATTATTCTCATACCTATGAAAGATATCTATTAGTGATTTTAGACCTATTTTCACATTCTTCAATAAGCTAATTTCCAAAATTCTTGCCAACAAATTTAGTCCTTTACTCAATAGAATTATCTCTCTCAACCAAACTAGTTTTGTTAGAGGTAGATCCATTTCAGATAAGATTTTACTTGCCCAAGAATTAATTCATGATCTTGATGCCAATACTAGTGGTGGCAACATTCTTTTTAAGTTTGATATTATCAAAGCCTTTGAAAACATCTCTTGGGATCTCCTTTTCCATATTCTAAATTTATTTGGGTTTTCTAATAAATTTATTTTTCTTATTAAATATTGTATTAATAATCCTTAGTTTTTGATTTTGCATAATGGGGATGCCTTGGGTTTCTTTCCCTCTTCCCATGGCTTATGACAAGGGGATCCTTTATCTCCTACTTTATTTATTATTGTTGTTGAGTTCTAATCTAGGAGCATCAATCATTTATTCTTAAACAATCATAGTATGTACTACAAAACTCTTGGTGGTCTTCCTATTTTTCATTTAACTTTTGCAGATGATTTCATTATTTTTTACAATTCTTCTATTCATCACATCAAGCATCTCAAGTCTTTTTTAAATAAATTTAGTAGAGAAAGTGGTTTCTTTATTAATGGTAAAAAAGTTATTTTGTCACTTCGTTAGTATCTCCAATAATAAATTAATCAAATCTTGCATATCACTAATTTTAAACATCAACACTTACCTCTTAAGTACTTGGGTGCTCCACTCTTGAAAGGCCTGAAACATTCCCATCTCTTTGACGAGTTAATTCAAAAAAATTCAAATAAAATTCATGTTTGGGAATTCCATTTACTTTCCTTTGGTGATAGGCTCACTATCCTTAAAAGCACTCTCAACTCAATGCCTCTTTATTTCATTCAAACAATTATCCCCACTAATTCTACACTTATCAGAATTGATCGTTTGCTTAACAAATTTTTTTGGTGCTCCAATAATTCTACCAAAAAAATGCATTATACATCTTGGCAAAAAATGTTGTGGTCCTTTGGGAGAAGGTGCTCTTCATTGCAAACCCATTCATGAAGCTATCACTGCCTTCTCTCATAAGCTCTGGTGGAATTTTAGAAAGAATGATAGCCTTTGGGCTATGTTTATTATAGAAAAATATTACTAAGGTAAACACCTCCTTAACTGTACTTATAAAGTTGGTAACTCTCCGATTTGGAAAAAGGCTTTGCTCCATTAAATGGATTGCCAAATCATTAATATCTTGGGGTATTCAATCAAGTTCTTCCTTCTTTTGGCAAGACAATTGGATTGGCAATGGCTCTATTGACACCCATTTATCTACCCACTCTACTACTGTTATCAAAGTTAATTCTTTTTGGCTTAATAACAATTTGAATGAAAGCAAACTTGGGAATTATATCCCTATTTCCCTTTTTTTGACAACTTTAGAAATATCCCCATTTCTTCTAACAAACCTGACCAAATTCTTTTTAAGTTTTCTTATAATGGTGACTTTCTTCTTAAAGAGGTTTGAAATTTTATTAGAGATAAACAGAACCCCTCTAATGTTTTTATTAAACTTTGGAATAATATCACTCCATTTCTTATTCAATTTTAGCTTGGAGGATTTTGAATAACTTTATTCTTGTGGACTCTTTGCCTGACTAAAGGGTTTTACTTACCTTCAAAGTGCTATTGTTGCTTTCATATTGAAAATGTAAATCATGTTTTTGTCAATGGTGCCATTACTTCTAAATTATGGTTTTGGTATGATGATTTATTTAATACTAATGATTTTTAGGGTTCTCTTTCTTTATATCAACTTCTTGAAGCTATTTAAAAATACAGTGAAAGGTTATTTCAAAGTTTTAATTGATATTACCCTTATCCGATTCATCTAGATGGATAGAAATGATGCTAAATATCATGGTATTCCTATGAACCATAAAAGGATCCTGGCAAAATGTAAAATAAATTCATGCTCTTTTTAATGCAAATCTTATTAGTAATATTCATTTTAAAGGTTATAAATTAGTGGCTAAAAAATTGGGTATCATTCTGCCTGAGTTTGACTCTTATAAAAGTTCTAGGATTATCTATTAGATCAAACCTAAAGACAATTTGATTAAAGTGAATACTGATGGTTTTTTTGCTTCCAATAAATATGGTTGTGGTGGTATCCTTAGGGATTCTAAAGGTACTATCATTTGTGCTTTTGCATATCCTCTCAAAGCCTGTTCTATTATTATTGAGCTTATGGCTGTTAATAAAGTTATTGAAATTTGTTTAAATAGAGGTTTCCTCAACATCTAGATTGTAGTTGATGCTCTCTTGCTTCTTGACATGCTTAATTAAAATAGGAATGGGAATGCTACATTATTTTATCTTCTTAATCATACTAAAATCGCTTTCATGAAAATTTGTTAAAACCCACATCCTTCATGAAGGTAAACTATTAAGAGGTTTAGTTAATCTAGATAATATCTTAGCTTTCTTGGTTTCCCTTGTTGTTTTATTTGCTTGTTATCTACTTATTTTCTCTCTTTCTGAGCTTGGTTATGTTTTTAATATATTACTTTTGATTTTTTTTTACTACCTGGTGGTTATTATAAGTGCAGCCTAGGTTCTTTTGGTTTTTTCAGCTTAGTGGCTTCTGTCTGTCTGGCTAGGTCTTTACCACAATTTTCCCTTGGCTACTTTTTATATCCTCTTTCTGGGTTGTGGCTATCGCTAATGTAGGTTTTTCTTTCTTGTATGGGTTTTGCCTCTTTTCTGGGCTGCTTTCTAACTTACCTAAGTTGGATCTCATTGTGGTGGTTGAGGTGTTATTTGCGTTAATGACAGTTGGTTGGATGGCTATTTTGGCTATTTTTATTTTATGACTAACTGGGGCTATTGGTGGTTTATCTCGGCTTTATTTTGGCATTGACATTGTTATTATTATTTTCTATTTTGTTGACTGGGGGTTTTGGTTTTTGCTAATTTTATTTTATTTCTTTGGTTATGGTTTTGACCTCCTCCTATATTGGCCTTCCTCTCTAATGCTTTGGATTTGGGTATTGTTGATTGGCTAGTTGAAGGCTATTTTGTGGTTTAGTTGGCTGGGGTCTTGGGTTTGGGTGCTTTATTACTTTGTTCCTTTGGTTGGTTTGTAGTCTATCTTACTAAGTTTTGTAACTTTTGCCTCTGGTTGTTCTCTTATATATATTTTATTTTGTTATTGGGTTTGGTGGTTACTATCTGCTTCGACCCTTTCCCTGGCTGTCTTGGGTGATTTTGGCTTGATGACTGCTACTGGTGTTTACACTTACTTGGGTCTTCTACTACTGTGGTGGTTGGCTAGGAGGATATGTTGGCTGGCTGGTTTGGTTGGTTGTATTAGATTACTGGGTTGGTTGGAAGGGTGGCTATTTTGGCTACTTTTTCCTGGTCCTTTGGTGACTGTTCTGGGAACTTTCTAGTGTTCTTCCTATGACCTGTATTTATGGTTTCCTCCTGCATTTTTTTTCTCTATTAGCTGTAGCTGACCCTCTTTTTCCAGTTTGGGTGGCAACCTTGTTGCCCACCCCTTTGCGCTAGATGGTGTTTTTAATGACTCTTTTTCTGCTTTGTTAGTGGAGGATATAAACACTTGTGTTTTTCTTTTTTGCTCTTATTGGTCTCTGGTTTGTGTTGTTACCTCTATTATAAGCTTGCTATTTTTGATTTTGTTATTCCTTTTTGGTGGTGGCTTTGATGGTGCTCCTGCTGTACTATTGCTATCTCAGATGGTTGGTTGATTATCTTTTTTATTGTGCATTGGTTGTTCAGGTGTCTTGGTGGTTGGCTGTTATGTTTGCTATTTGGAGGATTTTGTAGCCTTCCTAGATGATAGACTTTGGATGATGGGCTACACGAGGTATGCTGGCTATGATGGCCTTGATGTTTCCCACTCTTTCTTCTTTTTGTTGGTAGTGCTATATGTAATTGTAACTCTCTGTTTGTGCTTACATATAGTATTGCTCCTTGAGATGATTATAACTGAGCCTGAGCCTTTTTTCACTTTACTCATTTTATTTGCTCTTACTTTTCATGCTTGCTTAATTGTACTCATCCTTTCAAAAGTATGTTTGATTTATTTATAGGTTGGGAGAGTCTTGTAGGTGGATCTTTGCATCGACAACCAAATGAAGTTTGCTACTACTCACATGGATTTTCTGCTGTTGATTTTTTGGTTTTTCTTTTGCTTTATTTTTTTCATTATTGAACTAGTTAGGGGATTTATATCTTTAGGATTTATTGTAGCTCTTTGAGCATTAGGTTAGAGATTACCCCCTCTAAGGACTTTGTACTTTTTCTTTATGGCAATAAAATTTTCCTAATTTCCTTTAAAAAATAACCTTAAACCCTAAAACCCTAAGCTCTAAACCCTAAACCCTAAATCCTAAAACCCTAAACCCTAAACCCTTAACCCTAATACGTAAAATCTACAACCCTAAACCCTAAACCCTAAACCCCAAACCCTAAACCCTAAACACTAAACCTTGAACCCTAAACCGTAAAAACCTAAAAACCTAAACCTAAACTAAATAAAACCTAAAAATAAAATAAATAAAAAAACCTAAACCTAATTAAAATAAATAAAATAAAATAAAACAAAATGATAACCTTAACAAATACCTAAACCTAAACCTAAACCTAAACCTAAAAATAAAATAAAAAATTAAACTAAAATAAAATAAATAAAAACCTAACGTAAATAAAATAAAATAAACCTAAGAATAAAAATCCTAAATAAAATAAAAATTAAACGTAAAATAAAAATAAAATAAAAAATCTAAATAAAAACCTAAAACTAAAAAAATCCTAAAAACAAAACCTAAAAATAAGTAACAAAATAAAATCTAAACCCTAAAGTAAAAAAAAAAACAAACCTAAACCTAAAAATAAAAATAAAATAAACAAAACCTAAAATAAAATAAACAAAACCTAAACATAAACCTAAAATAAACTAAATCTAAACCTAAACCTAAACTAAAAATAAATAAATAAACTAAAAAAATAAAACCTAGAAATAAACCTAAAATAAAAAACTAAAACCTAAACCTAAAAAAATATAATAAAAACCTAAACCTAAACCTAAAAAATAAAAAATAAAATAAAAATAAAACTCTACTAAAAAATAAACCTAAACCTAAACCTAAAAAAATAAATTAAAATAAAAATGCTAAACTAAAATAAATAAACCTAAAATAAATAAACTAAACTAAATAAAAATAAAAAAATAAAATTAACTAAAATAAATAAAAACTAAATTAAGTAAACTAAATGAATCTAAACATAGGTTTACTTAATTTAAAGAGAAACCCTAAACCCTTAACCCTAAAACTGATCCTAAACCCTAAACCCTAAACCTACAACACTAAAACCTAAACCCTAAACCCTAAACACTAAACCATAAACCCTAAACCCTAAAAAACCCTAAACCCTAATCCTAAAACCTAAACACAAATAAAAGCATAAACCCTAAAAACTCTAAACCCTAAACCCTACACCCTACACCCTAAACCCTAAACCTTAAATCCCAAACCCTAAACCTAAACTTAAAGTAACTAAATAAATTAAAAAACAATCCTAAACCCTAAAAATGGGTAGAACCATGATGGCAGGAATATCACTGTCAACCAGGCTCAGTCTAGATTTGGTGGTGGAGGCCAAGGCGGAGGCAGCTGTTATCGCAGTTGTGGTGGGGGATCTGGAGGTGTTGGTGGACATGGAGGTGGTGGTCAGAGCTGTGGTGGTTATGGAGGTGAGAGGATCCACGAAGGTTACAATCGTGGTGGTGGCGGAGGGAGAGATCGGGGATATGATGGTGGATTCTACTATAATAGAGGACGGGGGTGGTTTTAATGGGATTAGAGAAACTGAAGAATGACCAATCCGATCTACTGCTTATGGAATTGTGTCTTTACAGTAGAGAAGGTTCTAGTAAACCAAGTTTTTGATTTGTTATATACGTGATCATTTATGATCTATGTCATCTTGTGTCTTAGAAAACTTGGTGTGTGAATTGGTTGATAAAATTGAAAAGAAGAAATATTGAATATCAATTTGTTCTCTGTTTAAAAAAAAACTAAAAACCCTAAACCCTACACTAAAACTTGAACCCTGAACCTAAAACCTAAACCCTAAAAACCCTAAACCCTAAAACCTTAAACCCTAAAACATAAACCCTAGACCCTAAACCCTAAACCCTAAACACTGAACCCCAAACCCTAAACCCTCAACTAACCCTAAACCTTAAACCCTAAACCCTAAAAAGCTAAAAACCTAAACCTAAACTAAATAAAACCTAAAAATAAAATAAATAAAAAACCTAAACCAAAATAAAATAAAATAAAAATAAAAACCTAAACTAAAACCTAAACCTAAACCTAAAAGGAAAATAAAATAAAAAATAAAAACTAAACAAAAATAAAATAAATAAAAAACTAAACATAACTAAAAAAATAAAAACTGAACTAAAATTAAAATAAAATAAACCTAAAATAAAATAAAATAAAAACTAAATAAAAAACTAAACAAAAAAATAAACCTAGAAATAAAACCTAAAAATAAATTAAAAATAAAACCTAAACCTAAAATAAAAATAAAATAAACCTAAACCTAAACTAAAATAAACTAAACCAAAATAAATAAAGCCTAAAACTAAACCAAAAATAAACTAAACCTAAACCTAAACCCTAAATAAAATAAAATAAACTAAAAATAATCCTAAGCCTAGACTAAAAAATAAAACCTAAAAAATAAACTTAAAACCTAAACCTAAAAAAATAAAATAAAAACCTAAACCCAAACCTAAAAATAAAAAATAAAACCTAAACCTAAAAAATAAAATAAAAATAAAACTAAACTGAAAAATAAACAAAACCTAAATTTAAAAAAATAAACTAAAATAAAAAAATCTTAAAATTAATAAACCTAAATTAAATAAACAAACTAAATAAAAATAAAATAGTAAAATTAATTAACTAAATAAACATAAACCTATGAGTTTACATGATTTAAAAAATAACAATAATAAAAAAAACCTAAACCCTAAACCCTAAACCTCAAAACTAACCCTAAACCTTAATCCCTAAACCCTAAACCTTCAAACCTAAACCCTAAACCCTCAACCTTAAAACCCTAAACCCTAAACCCTAAACCCTAAACTCCAAGCCCTAAACCCTAAACCCTAAACCTTAAACCCTAAAACCTGCAATGTTAAACCTTTAACCCTAAACCCCAAACCCTAAACCCTAAACCCAAAAAACTTGAAAACCTAAACCTAAACTAAATAAAACTTAAAAATAAAATAAATAAATAAACTTAAATCTAATTAAAATAATAATAAAATAAAATAAAAACCTAAACTAAAATATAAACCTAAACCTAAACCTAAACCTAAAAATAAAGATAAAATAAATAAAATAATAAAAACTAAACTAAAATAAAATAAATAAGAAACCTAAACTAAACTAAAAAAAATTAAATTAACCTACAAATAAGTAAACCTAAATAAAATAAAAACTAAATGTAAAATGAAAATAAAATAAACCTAAAATAAAAACAAAATAAAAACCTAAACCTAAAAAATAAAACTAAATATAAATAATAAAATAAAACTTAAACCCTAAACTAAAAAAATAACATAACTTAAAAAAAATAAAATAAAATAAACCTAAACCTAAACTAAAATAAACTAAACTAAAATATGTAAAACCTAAACCTATACCTAATATAAACTAAACCTAAACCCTAAACTAAATAAAATAAAATAAATTATAAATAAACTTAAGCCTAAACTAAAAATTAAACCTAATAATAAACCTAAAATAAAAAGCTAAAACCTAAACCAAAACCTAAAAATAAAGAATAAAACCTAAACCTTAAAAATAAAATAAAAATAAAACTAAACTAAAAAATAAGCATAAACCTAAACCTAAACCTAAAAAATAAACTAAAATAAAAAACTTAAACTAAAATAAATAAACCTAAAATAAATAAACTAAACTAAATAAAAATTAAAATTAAAATAAACTAAATAAAACTAAAACTTCCGGTTTACTCAATTTTAAAAAAACCCTTAAACCCTAAACCATAAACCCTAAATCGTAAAACTAACCCTAAACCCTAAACCCTAAACATATAGCCCTAAACCTACAACTCTAAACCCTATAACCTAAACCCTAAACTATCCATAAACCCTAAACCCTAAACCTAAACCCTCAAAACTTTAAACCCTAAAGCATAAACACTAAATCCTAAACCCTACCCCTAAACCCTAAAACCCTAAACACTAAAAACCAAAACCCTAAACCCTAACCCCTAACCCCTAACCCCTAACCCTAAACCCTAAACCCTAAACCTAAAAGCATAAACCCTAAAACCCTAAACCCTAAATCCTAAACCATAAACCTTAGGGGATCACACATGCATTGTACATGACATGTGAGGGCTCTATGTCGAGGGCATGGAAGAACAAAATTTGTAGGGGATAAGGTTTGAATTTTATTTGATTATATGATTTATGGAAAGAAGATCCATTGGGTATAAGAATCAATAATCCACCAAGGATTAATATTGAATCAACTTTAATTTGTTTTCTTTTAATTGATGTGGAGGCATATCGCTAGATATACTTCACGGGACGGGTATATGATCTTCCACTAGGGAAGCAAGTTCTGGATATCCACTGAGGATTGGGACTTGAGTTTGATTTCATAGATTTGTTTAGGGATGTATCCACTGGGATAAGAGTTTGGTTGGATTTCTTTGATTTAGACTCTATAGGGGGAGTTGGTTTAATTTGGCTCCATTGGGGAGGTTAGTTTTGAATTTGATTTGTTTGCTTGACTTATTTTTATATGATTTGGGGCTCCACTAGGGAGAAGGGTGTGATTTAACTCCACTGGGGAAAATTAGATTGGGTTTAATTTAATCTTAGTTAATGTATGGACCCTATCAGTGTGCGATGGACCCACTGAGAAGGGGTTATATCAGCCTTGACCTACCTCAGGTTTACAAATCCAAAGGGATAGCTATCGACTGTGGGGTAGAGCTAGCTAACCTAAGGGGTTGCTTTTTGGTGTGCAACGGCTGTGTCTAAGGAAGAATGTGTAGCATACTTACACCTTCGAAAGTGAGGAACAACCATTAGGATACCTGTTGGATGCACCACAAATCAAACCTGACCTAAGGCGACTACTAAGTGAATGCCATTGGGGACTTATGCCAACTCAGAAGTTGTTAGGATTAATTTTATCTTAATTTCATGTGATTTGATATGGTTTTTTTAGTTTTTTTTATTTTAAATTGAGGGCATATCCACTAGAGATGTGAGCTCGATAAAATTTGATAGATTTAATTTATGGATCAGGTTGGTGTGTAATGGACCCATTGAGAAGGGGCTATATTACACTTGTCCTATCTCAGATTTACAAATCCAAAGGGATAGTCATCGTGAGGTAGAGCTAGCTAACCTAGGGGGTTGCCTTTCGGTGTGCAACGATTGTGCTAAGAAGAAGGCGTAGTAGACTTACATCTTCTAAGCAGGGAATAGACGCTGGGTGACCTATTGGTTGTACAACAAATTGAACTCAACTTACACGCGACTACTGAGTGAATTACGCTGGGGACTTATATCAACTCAAGAGTAGTTAGGCGATTCCTATAAAGAGTTTTGCTAACACTGTTCTAAAGATATGATACCTACTTAGGAACTGGTACCACTAGGGGTGTCCTCTTCATCCACAAGTGAATATATATTTTATTTATATGTTTGGATGAACAGTATTGATGTGCAAGGGACCACACTAAGAAGGGGCTATGTCGGCCTTGACCTATCTCAGATTTACTAGACCAATGTAGAATCTGCACATCCATAGGATGGATTCTCCATCCATAGGGGTGGTTACTAGGAAAGGGGAACTGTCCAATTCGATAATAATCGAGAGACTATCTAAATGGGGCTGCAAAGGATGTGATCCAAATATAGTGCCCATAGGGGAGGTGCTGCCAAGGGCATTATCCTCAGCACTAGAAAAGTAAGCCTATAGGTGTACAGTGGCCAACTCAAGGAGAAAGCATAGCAGACTTACATCTTCCATGAGTGGTGTATCCTAAGGTGGGAGAACCAACCAACCTAAGGTCTATCCATCAACATGAGTGGTGTATCCGACAACATAGTGAGAACCAACCAACCTAAGGTGCTCTTCGGTGTGCAATGATCAACCTAGAAAGAAAGTGTGTAGGCTTAGAACTTTTCAAGAACTGATCATCAGGATAGTCTGTCGTCGACAGAACAAATGCTATCTGACCTAGAGTGACTACTAAATGAGGAGCTCCGAAGAAGGACTGGACCCAGACTTGAAGTAGTCAGGAGGGAAAGAGTCGCTAGAGGAGTTATCCTAAACCTCTAATATACTCAACCCAGTCAATGCACGAAGGCTAATCCAAGAAAAAAGCATAGCAGACTCACATCCTCTTAAATGAAGCCAACATGAGGTAGCTTACCATCCATGTAGTAAGGCTTACTAAACTAACAAGGCCCTCGTTAGTGTAAAATGGCCAAGGAAGTAAAGTGTTGTAGACATACATCCTCCAAACAAAGAAGGCGACTAGGGTAACACACTAGCAAGGTAGCACGTAAGCCCGACCTAGAATAGTTTCTGAGTGAGTGCCACAGGGGACGTTATCTCAACTCAGAGTTGCCCAAGATAAAAGATATGTGTTTATTTTATATATTTTTGTGTAGTTTGTGTTTATGTTGTGTCAATGAAGGATATGATGCCACTCGGGTTCCTTACACTTACCCTAATGACATCATGGCAGACATGAAGACTTTCAACATAGAAGAGATTGAATTCGAAGTGGAATTTTCATTGATGATAATTATTTTTAAACATGATTTATAATATTCCTTTAAGTAGAGCCCATTGATTGGAATATTTGGGCATTTTGCTTATGATTAATAAGCTGATAAGATCCTCTTTGGTAGGCCTTCTTTATGGAAAAAGGGCCTTCCAAAGTGGGTTTAAACTTGCCTCTCATATTATGACGGGCAACAATCAGTCTCTTCAGAACTAAAATAAGCTCTCCTACTTGAAAAGCTCTAGGACAGACCAACTTGTTGTGAGCTTGAGTCATTTTAGCTTTGTATAACTTGAGGTTTTAGCATACCCGCATGCCTCTCTCCACCAAACCTTCAAGCTCTTCTAACCGCAACTTAGTGTTCTCCTTTGTTTTTATATTGCTACCCACAGCTATCCTCAGTGATGGGAGTTGGACTTCTAATGGTAGAATGACTTCAGACCCATACACTAAGAAGAAAGGAGTAGACTAAGTTGGAGATCTATATGTGGTATGGTAGGCCCACAAGGCTTCAACTATCTACTAATGCCACTATCATTTGTTATTGTCGTGTGTCTTCTTTAGTATTCAGATGAGAGTTTTGTTGAAGGCTTCTACTAAGCCCTTTACCCTTGGTAGTTGATTGTAGAATATCTCCATTCTATGTTGTATCCGGTCAAAATTGGTGATCTCGGTGCTCTTGAATGCGGTATAATTATTAGATATAATTTATTGAGGCACTCTGAACCTATATATAATATGATTATTAAAAAATAGGAGCACATGTTGAGTTATGAATTCTCTGAGTGGAATCACCTTCGCCCATTTGGAAAAGTAGTCAGTAGCAGGTAAGATGAACTGATGACCCTTGGCAGAAGGAGGATCAATCAGACCACTATGTCAGTACCCTAACACTCGAATGGCCTTGAGGCTAACGTAGGATGTAGAATGTTGGGTAGTTTGTGTAGGACCACACCAGGTATTTGACATTGGCAGTATCATCTAGCCATATACATGCAATCTTTGATCATTAATGGCCAGTATTATCCTAGTATCTTGATCTTGGCTTTCATCTTCAGACCAGATTGGTTGGCTCCACATAATCCTGAGTGTACCTTGGTCAAGATTGTATGAGCATTGTACTTGTCTAGACAACGTAATCACATATGATTGAAAGACCGTCGGTATAAGACACCATCCACAAGAGCAAAGGAAAGTTCTATCTGCTTCATCTAATGGGCTTGGGAGTTCTCTTGAGGTAGTTTACCTTTATTTAAGTAATCCATGAATGGATGCCTCTAAACTAACTCCTCGTCCTTCTTAGCAATGGCAACCTCCCCTTCAAGAGAGTACTTTTTGATGAGTTCAATATTAATAAGGGATAAGACTTGTCTATTTTGGACCTTTATGGATATGGACTCATCCTCCAAACATGTCAACTCCTTGGCAAGCTTGGCTAAAGCATACGCTATGTCGTTCTCTCCTTAAGGAATCTTATAAATGGTTACCTCTGTGATTTGGGCCAACAACTCCATGGTGTACTTATGGTAGTGATGGAGCTTGAGCTTTATAACCTTATAGGAATCAAGGATTTGGTTGGTAACTAGCTGAGAATCCCTGAAGATGTTGATGTTCTAGATGCTTAGAGTAACAACTAACTCTAGACTAGCAATCAGAGCCTCATATTTAGCTTCATTTTTGGTGTAAGGACTAGACAGATGATATGAGAATCTCATCACATTACGATCGATAGTTAAGAGACTTATTCCATCCCTTCCGTTCTTGGAATAGTAGATTGTGATTCTTCTCCTCTTTGAGAGGAAGCTGCACCATCAAAGTACATCTCCCAATGGTAAATGTTAGTATCCACTAAGTTCATGACTTGTTCATCAGGGAGATTATCACTAAGCGGAGAGTCATCTGGAAGTTAGTGTTTTGCTAAGAAATCCACTATCGTCATTTCACCCATTAGGCAGAAGGAAATGTCAAACTGAGAGGATTACGAGCGCCAACTGCCCTGATAGCGCCGCCATGTCATGAGATATTGTAGTGGTTGATCCTAGATTAAGTTCACCTTATGAGAAAGCATGTAGTGTTGTAGCTTTTGGGATGCAAAGATTAAAGATAGGCAATGCTTCTCAATGGGTGGATAATTAACCTTAGTAGGGATTAGACGATGACTAAGGTAGTAGAGTGCATTTTCCTTCCCTTCGTCATTGGCTTGGGACAATAAAGCACCAAGGGAGTCATCTAACATAGCAGAGTAAAGAATGAGTGGCTTGCATGAGATAAGGGCTGCTAAAACTAGAGACGTCATCAGGTAATGCTTGATGTCTTCGAAGGCATGCTCACCCTTATCATCCCACATGAACTTGGCATCCTTTTTGACAAGTGCTGAGAATTGCTGACATCTTGCCAATAGGTTGGATATAAAGCATCCTAATAATATGTGTTATGATGCTAGTTATAAATACATAAGAAATGCATGTGCTTATAGCTTAAGTGTATGAATGTTGGGTTCTCTTTCCTCTATTCATGTGTTGATTTATATAAGATTGAATGGTAATGGGTATATAGTCTGGACATCCCAGAATATGAGGCTTTAGCTAACCCTAAGGAGGTCATTTGATTACCTCACTTCCCTAGTTTGTTACTTGGTTGATGAAATCGAAAAGAAGAAATGTTGAATTTGAATTTATTCTCTGTTAAGAAAAAAAAACCCTAAACCCTAAACCCTAAACCTTAAACCTTAAACCCTAAACCCTAAACCCTAAACCCTAAAACCTAAAAACCTAAACCTATTAAACTAAAATAAAATAAATAAAAACTAAACTAAACAAAAAAAATAAAATAAATTTAAATAAAATAAAACTAAATGTAAAATAAAATTTTAATAAAATAAAAACTAAATAAACACTTAAACCTATTAAATAAACCTAAAAATAAATAAAAAATAAAACCTAAACCTTAAACTAAAAAAACCCTAAACCTAAAATAAACTAAACTAAAATAAATAAAACCTAAACATAAACCTAAAATAAACTAAACTTAAACCCTAAACTAAATAAAATAAAATAAACTAAAAGTAAACTTAAACCTAAACTTTAAACAAACCTAAAAAAATAAACCTAAAACCTAAACCTAAAAAATAAAAAATAAAAACCTAAACCTAAACCTAAAAATAAAAAATAAAACTTAAACTTAAAAAATAAAATTAAAATAAAACCAAATATAAAAATAAACATAAACATAAACCAAAACCTAGAAAATAAACTGAAATAAAAAACTTAAACTAAAATAAATAAACCTAAAATAAATAAATTAAACTAAATAAAAAATAAAAAAATCTAAATAAAAAAAACTAAATAAACTAAATAAACCTAAACTTACTGATTTACTTAATTTTTCAAAAAAACCCTAAATACTAAACCCTAAACCATAAAACCTAAATCCTAAACCCTAAACCCTAAAACATAAACCCTAAACCCTAAACCCTAAACCCTAAACCCTAAAACTAATTGAAACCCTAAATCCTAAACCTAAACCCTGAACCCTAAACCCTAAAAAACCCTAAACCCTGAACCCCAAACCCTAAATCCTAAACCCTAAACCCTAAACACTAAACCCTATACCCTAACCCTAAACTCTAAACCCTAAACCCTAAAACCTTAAACCCTAAACCTGAAACTAACCCTAAACCCTAAATCCTAAACCATAAAAACCCTAAAACCTAAACCTTAAACCAACCCTAAAACCTAAGCTAACTCTAAACCCTAAACCCTAAATCCTAAAACCTAAAATTGTAAACCCTAAACCCAAAACCCTGAAAACCTAAAAACTTAAACCAAAACTAAATAAAACTTAAAAATAAAATAAATAAATAAACCTAAACCTAAATAAGATAAAATAAATAAAATAAAATAAAACCTAAACTAAAACCTAAATTAAGCTTAAAAATAAAATAAAAATAACTATATATATATATATATATATATATATATATATATATATATATATATATATATATATATATATATATATATATGATAAAAAATGTGTGTGTGTGTGTGTGTGTGTAAACCTAAACTAAACTAAAAAATAAAATAAACTTATGAATAAAAAAATCTAGATAAAATAAAATTAAATAAAAATCAAATAAAAACCTAAACCTAAAATAAAAATAAATTAATCAGAATAAAATAAACCTAAACCTAAACTAAATTAAATTAAACTAAAATAAATAAAACATAAACCTAAACCAAAATGAAAAAATAAAACCTAAAAATAAACCTAAAATGAAAACCTAAAACCTAAACCTAAACCTAAAAAGACAAAATTAAAATTAAAAATAAAACCTAAACCTAAAAAATAAAATAAAAATAAAATTAACTAAAAAAAACTTAAACTTAAAAAATAAATTAAAATAAAAAACCTAAATAAAAATAAACTAAATAAACCTAAACTTACCAGGTTTACTAAATTTTAAAGAAAAACCATAAACCCTAAATCCTAAACTCTAAACCCTAAACTTTAAACCCTAAACCTACAACCTTAAACCCTAAAAAATCCTAAACCCTAAACCCTAAAAGCATAATCTCTAAAACCCTAAACCCTAAACCTTAAATCGTGAACCCTAAAACCTAACCCTAAACCCTAAAGCCCAAACCCTAAACCTATACCTAAAGTAACTAAATAAATTAAAAAATAAACCTAAATCTTAAAACCTAATAAACCAAAACCTAAACCTAAACCCTAAGATTGGGCAGAACCTTAACGGTAGGAACATCAGTATCAAGCAAGCTCAGTTTAGATCTGGCGGTGGAGGTGAAGGCAGAGGCGGCAGTTATTGCAGTGGTGGCAGCGAATTTGGATATGGAGGTGGTGGTTGGAGTAGTGGAGGTTATGGAGGCCGGAGGAGCGACGAAGGTTACACCATGGTGGTGGCGGAGGGAGAGATTGGGGATATGATGGTGGATCTCGCAACTCGAGAGGCCGGGGTGGTTCTAATGGGAACTTGAGAAATTGAAGAATGACCGATCCAACCTATCGCTTATGGAACTATGTCTTTACAGTACAGATGGCTCTAATTATCTAAGGTTTTTGATTTGCTCTATGTGTGCTCATTTTTTATCTATGTCATTGCTTATGTCTTAGAAAACTTGGTGTGTTATGTGGTTGATGAAATCAAAAAGAAGAAATGTTGAATCTGAATTTGTTCTCTATTAAAAAAATCAAAAATCCTAAACACTAAACTAAAACCAGTACCTTAGACCTAAAACCTAAACCCTAAACCCTAAAAACACTAAATGGTAAACCCTAAACCCTAAACCCTAATCCCTAAACTTTAAAACCCTAAACCTTAAACTCTAAACCCTAAACCCTAAAACTAATCCTAAACCCTAAACCTACAACACTAAACCCTAAACCCTAAACCCTAATCCTAACCCTAAACCCTAAAACCTACAACACTAAACCCTAAACCCTAATCCCTAATCCTAACCCTAAACCCTAAAACCTAAACCTTCCTTAAACCTAAAGTTTAAAACTCTTCTAAACCTAAAACTAAACTAAACCCTAAACCCTAAACACTAAATGTTAAACCTAAAAAAAGCCCAAAAACCTTAAGCTAACCCTAAACCCTAAATCCTAAACCCTAAAAACCCTAAACCTTAAAGCCTAAACACTAAATCCAAAGCCCTAAACCCTAAACCCTAACCCTAAACTGTAAACCCTAAAACCCTAAAGCCTAAACCTAAATGAACCCTAAACTTTAAACGTTAAACCCAAAAAACTCTAAACCTTAAACCCTAAAACGCTAAACCCTAAATCATAAACCCTAAAACCTAAACCCTAAAACCCTAAACCCAAAAAAACCCTAAACCCCAAACACTAAACTATAAATCGTAAACCCTAAATTAACCTTAAATCCGAAACCTTAAATAGCTAAAAAGCTAAACCTAAACTAAATAAAACCTAAAAATTAAATAAATAAATAAAACCTAACCAAAAAAAAAAAAAAAATAAAACATACCCTAAACCTTGAACCCTAAACCCTAAAACCATAAACCCTAAATCCTAAATAATAAAACTTAAAATCTAAAGCCAAAACCCAAAACCTTAAACCCTAAACCCTAAATCCCAAATCCTAAACCCTAAATCCTCAACTAATCCTAAACCCTAAACCCTCAACTAATCCCAAAACATTAAGCTAAACTAAATAAAAGCTAAAAAAAATAAATAAACCTAAACAAAAATATAATAAAATAGTAAAAATAAATGAAAACATAAACTAAAACCTAAACCTTAAAAAGAAAATAAAATAAAAAAATAAAAACTAAACTAAAATAAAATGAATAAAAATCTAAAGTAAAATAAAAATATAAAAATTCTAAATAAAAAAACTAAACTTAAAATAAAAACAAAATAAAATATAATAAAAACTAAATAAAAACCTAAACCTAAACAATAAACCTAAAAATAAAACCTAAAAATAAATAAAAAAGAAAACCTAAATCCTAAACAAAAAATAAAATAAAATAAAACCTAGACCTAACCCTAAACATGAACTCAATAAAATAAAATAAATTAAAAAAAACCAAACCTAAACTAAAAAAATAAAACCTAAAAATAAACTTAAAATAAAAACCTAAACCTAAACCTAAAAATTTAAAAACAAAAACTAAACCTAAAAACTAAAATAAAAATAAAACTAAACAAAAAAATAAACTTAAACCTAAACCTAAACCTAAAAAATGAATTAAAATAAATAAACTAAACTAAATAAAAATAAAATTAAACCTAAATCAAAATAAAAAATCTAATAAAATTGAATAAATAAATAATAAATTAAATAAACTTAAACCTACGAATTTATTGAATTTAAAAAATAAAAATAAATAAAAAAACCCTAACCCTAAACACTAAGTAATAAAACTAACCATAAACCCTAAACTCTAAACCCTAAACTTACAACCATAAACCCTAAACCCTAAACCCTCTGCCCTAAACCTTAAACCCTAAACCTCCAAAAAACCCTAATCCCTAAACAAACCATAAATCCTAAACCCTAAACTCTAACCCTAATCCTAAACCCTAAACCCTAAACCCTAAAATCCTAAACCCTAAACCCTAAACTAACCCTAAACCCTAAACCCTAAACCCCAAAAACCTTAAACCTTAAAACCTAAAGCCTAAACCTTAAACCCTAAACCCTAAGTTAATGCTAAACCCTAAACCCTGAAGCCTAAAAACCTAAACCCAAAACCTTAAACCCTAAACCATTACCCTAAATCCTTAACCCTAAAACCCTAAACCCCAAAACCCAAAATCCTAAACCCAAACCCTAAACCCTAAACCCTAAAAACCTAAAAACCTAAACCTAAACTAAATAAAATCCTAAACTAAAACCTACACCTAAACATAAAAATAAAATAAAATAAACTAAAATAAAATAAATAAAAACATAAACTAAATAAAAGAAATAAAATAAACCTATGAACAAAAAACCTAAAAGTAAAATAAAAATAAAATAAACCTAAAATAAACATAAAATAAAATAAAATAAAAACTAAATAAAAACATAAACCTAAAAAAAGACCTAAAAATAAAACCTAAAAATAAATAAAAAATAAAACCTAAACCCTAAACTAAAAAAAACCTTAACCTAAAATAAAAATAAACATAAACATAAACCTAAAAGAAAATAAACTAAACTAAAATAAATAAAACCTGAACCTAAAATAAATTAAACCTAAACCTTAAACTAAATAAAATAAAATAAACTAAAAATAAACCTAAACTTAAACTAAAAAATAAAACCTAAAAGTAAAAAAAATTAAACCCCAAAACCTAAACCTAAAAAAATAAAATAAAAACCTAAACCTAAACCTAAAAAAAAATAAAACTTGAACCTAAAATAAACTAAACCTAAACCTTAAACTAAATAAAATAAAATAAACTAAAAATAAACCTAAACCTAAACTAAAAAAACCTAAAAATAAATATAATTAAACCCTAAAACCTAAACCTAAAAAAATAAAATAAAAACCTTAACCTAAACCTAAAAAAATAAATAAATAAAACTTAAACCTAAAAAATAAAATAAAAATAAAACTAAAGTAAAAAAATAAACATAAACCTAAATAATAAACTAAAATAAAAAACCTAAGCCTAAACCGTAAACCCTAAACCAAAAACCTAAACCCAAAACTAAAATTTGAACCCTAAACCTAAAACCTAAACACTAAACCTTAAACCCTAAACTCTAAAAACCCTTAACCATAAACCCAAAACCCTAAACACTAAACCCTAAAACCTTAAACCCTAAACCCTAAAACATAAACCATAAACCCTAAACCTTAAACCCAAAAAAAAAACAAACAAACAAAAATAAAAGCCGTAAAACCTAAACCATAATCCCCAAACCCTAAGCTCTAAACCTAAACCTAAAAATAAAAAGAAATAAAAAAGAAAAACTAAACTAAAATAAAATAAATAAAAACCTAAACTAAACTAAAAATAAAAAACCTAAATAAAATAAAAAGTATACCTAAGATAAAAATAAAATTAATCAAAATATAAAATAATATAAAAACTAAATAAAATCCTAAACCTAAACAATAAACCAAAAAATAGAACATAAAAATACATAAAAAATAAAACCTAAACACTAAACTAAAAATAAAATAAAACTTAAAATAAAAATAAAATAAACTAAACTCAAATAAAAAACCTAAAACTAAACCTAGACCTAAACTAAATAAAATAAAATAAACTAAAAATAAATGTAAACCTAAATTAAAAAATTAACCTAAATTAAACCTAAAATAAAAAGCTAAAGCCTAAACCTAAAAAAATAAACTAAAAACCTAAACCTAAATCAAAAAATAAAAAATAAAACTTAAAACCTAAAAAATAAAATAAAAGTAAAACTAAACTAAAAAAAAAAAACCAAAACCTAAATCTAAACCTAAAAAGAAAACTAAAATAAATAAACCAAAACCAAAATAAATAAATATAAAATAAATAAAAAAAATTAAATAAAAATAAAAATAAAGCTAAATAAAGATAAAAATAAAAGCAACTAAAATAAATAAAAAAATAAACTAAATAAACCTAAACCTACGAATTTATTTAATCTAAAAAAAAAGTAAAAAAATAAAAAAAATAAAAAACATAAAAAAAAACCCTAACCTTAAAACCTAAACCCTAAAACTTACCCTAAACCTACAATCTACAACCCAAAACTCTAAACCCTAAACCCTAAACCCTAAAAGCTAAATCGTAAACCCTAGACCCTAAAAAACATTAAACCCTAAACCTTAAACTAACCATAAACTCTAAACCCTGAACCCTAAACCCTGAATCCTAACCCTAACCCTAAACTCTAAACCCAAAACCCTAAAAACCCTAAAGCCTAAAGCCTAAACCCTAAACTTAAACCTTAAACCCTAAGCTAAGACTAAACCCAAAACCCAAAACCTTAAAAACTGTAAACCTTAAAACCTAAACACTAAACCCAAAACTCTAAACCCTAAACCCTATCCCTAAACCCTAAAACCTTAAATCCTAACACCCTAAACCATAAACCCTAATCCCTAAACCATAAATCCTATGCCCTAAACCCTAAAAACCTAAAAACCAAAACCTAAACTAAAACATAAATGAAACCTAAGAATAAATTAAACCTAAGAATAAAAAACCTAAATAAAAGAAAAACTAAACATAAAATAAAAATAAAATAAACCTATAATAAACCTAAAATAAAATAAAATAAAAATAAATAAAAACCTAAAATTAAAAATAAACCTTCAAATAAATCCTAAAAAATAAATTAAAAAAAATAAAACCTAAACCCTAAACTAAAAAAAAACTTAGGATAAAATAAAATAAATTAAACTGAAACCTAAACTAAAATAAATAAAACCTAAACCTAAACCTAAACCTAACCCTAAACTAAATAAAATAAACTAAACTAAAAATAAACCTAAACCTAAACTAAAAAATAAAACTTAAAAATGAACCTAAAATAAAAACATAAAACATAAACCTAAGGAAAAAAAACCTAAACCTAAACCTAAAAATAAAAAATAAAACCTAATTCAAAAAAATAAAGTAAAAATAAAATTCAACTAAAAAAAAAAACCTTAACCTAAACTTATACCTAAAAAATAAATTAAAATAAAATACCTAAACTAAAATAAAGAACATAAAATAAGTAAACTAAACTAAATAAAAATAAAAAATAATGCTAAATTAAAATAAAAAATAGAATAAACTAAAATAAATAAAAAATAAATAAAATAAACTAAATAAACTAAATAAACAAAATAAAAAATATTGAATCTGTATTTGTTCTCTGTTAAAAAAAAACCAAAAACCCTAAACTCTAAACCCTAAACTTGAACCCTAAACCTAACACCTAAACCCTAAACCCTGAACCTTAAACCCTAAAAGGTCTAAACCCTAAACCTCAAACCCTAAACTCTGAAACCTAAAACCCTAAACTCTAAACCCTGAACCCTAAACCCTCAACCCCATATCCTAAACCCTAAACCCTAAACCCTTAACTAACCCTAAACCTTAAACCCAAAAAAGCTAAAAACATAAACCTAAACTAAATAAAACCTAAAATTAAAATAAATAAATAAAATCTAAACCAAAATAAAATAAAAAATAAAATAAAATAAAAACATAAACTAAAAATTAAACTTAAACCTAAAAAAGTAAAATAAAAAATAAAAATTAAACTAAAATAAAATAAAAAACCCTAAACTAAACTAAAAAATAAAAAACTAAATAAAATAAAAACTAAACCTAAAATAAAAATAAAATAAACCTCAAATAAAATAAAATAAAAACTAAATAAAAACTTAAACCTAAACAATAAACCTAAAAATAAATTAAAAAAACATAACCTAAACCCTAAACTTAAAAAAAGCTAAACATAAAAAATAAAAAATTAACCTAAACCTAAAATAAAATAAATTAAACCAAAATAAATAAAACCTAAACTTAAACCTAAAATAAAAAATAAAACATAAAAATAAGCGTAAAATAAAAACCTTAAACCTAAACCTAAAAAAGATAAAATAAAAACCTAAACCTAAACCTAAAAATAAAAAAGAAACCTTAACCTAAAAAATAAAATTAAAATATAACTAAACTAAAAAAAAACCTAAACTTAAACCTAAACCTAAAAAGAAACTAAAATAAAAAACCTAAAATAAAATAAATAAACCTAAATTAAACAAATTAAACTAAATAAAAATAAAAATATACTGAAATTAAAAATTAAAATAAACTAAAATAAATAAAAAATAAAATAAATTAACCAAAACCTATGAGTTTACTTAATTTTTAAAAATAATAAATAAATAAATAAAACCCTAACCTTAAACCCTAAACCCTAATGTTTAAACCCTAAACCTACAACCTTAAACCCTAAACCCTAAACCTTAAAACCCTAAACCCTAAACCCTAAACCCTAAACCATAAAATATTAAATGCTAAACCTCAAACCCTATACCCTATACCCTAAACCCTAAAACCTACAACCCTAAACCCCAAACCCTAAACCCTAAACCCTAAACCATAAAAACCTAAAATCTAAACCTAAACTAAATAAAACCTAAAAATAAAATAAATAAATAAACCTAAAGTAAATAAAATAAAAAATAAATTAAAATCAAAACCTAAACCTAAAAATAAAAGAAAACAAAATAAAAAAAAAACTAAACTCAAGTAAAATAAATAAAAACCTAAACTAAACTAAAAAATAAAATAAACCTAAAAATAAAAAACCTAAATAAAATAAAAACTAAACATAAAATAAAAATAAAATAAAAGTAAAATAAAATAAAATAAAAAACAAATAAAATCTTAAACCTAAAAAATAAACCAAAAATGAAATAAAAAATTAACTTAAACCCTTAAAAAAAACAAAAACATAAAATAAACAAGATAAAATAATCCTAAACCTAAACTAAAATAAACTAAACTAAAATAAATAAAACCTAAACCTAAACCTAAAATAAACTAAACCTAAACCCTAAACTAAATAAAATAAAATAAACTAAAGAAAACTTATAGCTAAATTCAAAAATAAAAAATAAAAATAAACCTAAAATGTAAACCTAAAACCTAAACCTAAAATAATAAAATAAAAACTTAAACCTATAAATAAAAAATAAAACCTAAATCTATAAAATAAAAGAAAAATAAAACTAAACTAAAAAATAAACATAAACCTAAAGCTAAACCAAAAAAATAAAAAAACAAAATTAAAAACCTAAACTAAATAAAAAAAAATTTAAAATAAATTTAAAATAAATAAACTAAATAAACCTAAACCTACTAGTTTACTTAATTTTAAAAAAGAAAAACCTAAACCTTAAACCCTAAACTCTAAACCCAAAAACTAACCCTAAACACTAAACCTATAACCCTAAACCTAAAACCTTAAACCCTAAACCCTAAAAAACCCTAAACCTTAGACCATAAACCCCAAACCCTAAAAAAATAAACCAAAAAATAAATAAAAACTAAAACCTAAACCCTAAACTTAAAAAACCCTAAACCTAAAATAAAAATAATATAAAAAAAATAAGATAAACTAAACCTAAAATAAAATAAACTAAATTAAAATAAACAAAACCTAAACCTAAACCTAAAGTAAGTTAAACTAAAACCTAAACCAAAACTAAATAAAATGAAATAAACTAAAAATATACCTAAACCTAAACTAAAAAATAAAACCTAAAAATTAGCCTAAAATAAAAACCTAAAACCATAACCTAATAAAATAAAATAAAACCTAAACCTACACCTAAAATAAAAAAAAAATGAAACCTTAACATAACAAAATAAAATAAAAATAAAACTCAACTAAAAAATAAACCTTAACCTAAATGCAAACCTAAACCTATAAAATAAACTAAATTAAAAATCCTAAACTAAAATAAATAAACCTAAAATAATTAAAGTAAACTAAATAAAAATAAAAAATAAACATAAATATAATTTTAAAATAAAATAAACAATAATAAATAAAAATAAACTAAATGAACTAAATAAACCTAAACCTACTGGTTTACTTAGTTTAAACAAAAATTTAAACCCTAAGCTAACCTTAAACCTTAAACTCTAAACCCTAAACCCTAACCCTAAACCCTAAACCATAAAACCCTAAACCCTAAAACCCTAAGCCCTAAACCCTAAACCCTAAACATTTATAAACCTAAACCTAAACTAAATAAAACTAAAATATAAAATATATAAAAAACCTAAACCTAAATAAAATAAAATAAAATAAAACCTAAACTAAAGACTAAACTTAAACTTAAAAATAAATAAAAATAAACTAAATGAAAATAAATAAAAACCTTAATTAAACTAAAAAAAGAAAATAAACCTTAGAATATAAATAAAATAAAAAAATCAAGAGAGAGGACAATCTACCGCTATGGAACTGTCTTTATAATAGAGATGATTCTAGTTATCTAAGGTTTTTGATTTGCTCTATATGAGCTCATTTTTTATCTATGTCATCGCTTGTGTCTTAGAAAACATAGTGTGTTACTTGGTTTATAAAATTGAAATGAAGAAATGTTGAATCTGAATTTGCTCTCTATTAAAAAAAATACAAAGAACCCTAAACCCTAAACTAAAACTTGAACCATAAAACCTAAAAACTAAACCCTAAATCCTAAACCCTAAACCCTAAACCCTAAAAACCCTAAACCCTAAAACCCTAAACCCTAAAGCCTAAAACCCTAAACTCTATACCTAAAACCTAAACCCTAAACCCTAAACCCTAAAAACCCAAAACCCAAAACCCTAAACCCTAAACCTAAACCCTAAAACCCTAAACCCTAAACTTTAAAAACTAAACCCTTAATCCTAAACCCTAAATCCTAAATCTTAAACCATAAACACAAAAAAGCCTCTAAACCCTAAACCCTAAACCATAAACCATAAACCATAAACCCTAAAAAGGTAAAAACCAAATCCTAAACTAAATAAAAGCTAAAAATAAAATAATAAAAAAACTTAAACCAAAATAAAGTAAAAAATATAATAAAATAAAAGTATAAACTAAACCCTAAACCTAAACGTAAATAAAAAAACTAAAAAAAATAAAAACTAAACTAAAATAAAATAAATAAAAACCTAAACTTTACTAAAAAAATATAAATCCTAAATAAAAAAACTAAACCTAAAATAAAAATAAAATAAACCTAAAATAAAATAAAATAAAAACTAAGGAATATCCTAAACCTAAAAAATAAACCTTAAAAAAAATAAAAAGTCAAACTAAAACCCTAAACTAAAAGAAACCTTAACCTAAAATAAAAATAAAATAAACCTAAACCTAAACTAAAATAAAATAAATAAAACCTAAACATAAACTTAAACTAAACTAAACCTAAACCTAAACCTAAACTAAACAAAATAAAAGCCTAAAAATAAACCTAAAAAACCCAAACCTAAACCTAAAAAAAAAATTAAATAAAATCCTAAACTAACCTAAAAATAAAAAATAAAACCTAAACCCAAAAAATAAAATAAAAATAAAATAAACTAAGAAATAAACATAATCCAAACCTAAACATATAAAATAAAGTAATATTAAAAACCTAAACTAAAATAAATAAACCTAAAATAAATAAACCTAAAATAAATAAACTAAATAAAATAGAAATAAAAATAAAGCTAAATCAAAATAAAAAAATAAAATAAATTACAAAAAGTTAAAAAATTAACTAAACAAACCTAAACCCTAAACCATAAATTTAAGAAAAATAAAAATAATAAAAAAGCCCCTAACCCTAAACCCTAGAACCCTAAAATAAACCCTAAACCCTAAATTGTAAAACCTAATCATAAACCAGAAACCCTAAATCCTAAATCCTAAAACCCTAAATCCTAAACCCTAAACCCTAAGCCTTAAACCTTAAACCCTAAAATACCCTAAACCTTAAACCCTAAACACTAAACCCTAAATCATAAATGCTAAACCCAAAATCCTAAACCCTAACCCTAGCTCTAAACCTTAAACCCTAAACCCTAATCCCTAAAACCTTAAACCCTAAAACCTAAACTAACCATAAACCCTAAACCTTATGCCCTAAACTAACCCTAAACACTAAAACCTAAACCCTAAAAACCCTAAACTAACCCTAAACCCAAAGCAAGCCCTAAACCCTAAACCCTAAACCCTAAACCCTAAAAACCATAAACCCTCAAACCTAAACACTAAACCCTACACCCTAAACCCTAAACCCTAAACCCATACCCTAAAACCCAAACCCCAAAACACTAAACCCTAAAACCCTAAACCCTAAACTCTAAACCCTAAACCCTAAAAACTTAAAAACCTAAACTTAAACTAAATAAAACCTAAAAATAAAATAAATATAAAACATAAACCTAAAAAAATAAAATAACAAAATAAAATAAAAGCCTAAACTATAACCTAAACCTAAACCTAAAAATAAAATAAAATAAACTAATAAAAATAAAATAAAATAAAATATATAATAACCTAAACTAAACTAAAAATAAAATAAACCTAAGAATAAAAAACCTATATAAAATAAAAACTAAATTCAAAATAAAAATAAAATTAACCTAAAATAAAACTAAAATAAAATTAAAAAAATTAAATAAAATCATAAACCTAAAAAATAAATCAAAAATTAAAACTTAAACCCTAAACTTAAAAAAAAAACCTAAACCTAAAATAAAAATAAAATGAACTAAACCTAAAATAAAATATACTAAACAAAAATAAATAAAACCTAAACCTAAACATAAACTAAATAAAATAAAATAAAAATAAACCTAAGCCTAAACTAAAAAATAAAACCTAAAACTAAACCTAAAATAAAAACCTAATAAAATAAACTAAAAACCTAAATGTAAACCAAAAAATAAAAAAAATAAAACCTAAACCAAAAAAATAAAATAAAATAACCCACTAAAAAATAATCCTAAACCTAAACTCTAAAGCAAAACTAAAATAAACTAAACCTAAAATAAATAAACTAAACTAAATAAAAAATAAACATTATTAAAAGTAAAAAAATAAAATAAACTAAATAAATTAAGTTAACCCAAACCTACTGGTTTACTTAATTAAAAAAACCCTAAACCCTAAGCTAACTCTAAACCCTAAAAGCATAAACTCTAAAACCTTAAACCCTAAACCCTAAACCCTAAACCCTAAACCTTAAACCCTAACCCCATACCTTAACCCTAAAGCTAAACCTAAAGTAACTAAATAAATTAAAAAATAAACCTAAACCCTAAATCCTAATAAACCTAAACATAAACCTAAACCCTATGAATGGGCAGAACTTTGATGACAGGAACATCACCGTCAACTAGGCTCAGTCTAGATATTACGGTGGAGGCAAAGGCAGAGGTGGCGGTTATCACAGTGGTGGTGGGGGATCTGGAGGTGCAGGTGGATTTGGTGTTGGTGGTTAGAGCGGTGGTGGTCATGGAGTCAGGAGGAGCGATGGAGGTTACAGCCGTGGTGGTGGTGGAGGGAGAGATCGGGGATATGATGGTGGATCCCGCTACTTGAAAGGCCAAGGTGATTCTGATGGGAACTGGAGAAACTCAGGAACGGTCGATCAGAGTTGCTACTTATGGAATTATCCTTATAGTAGAGACTGTTCTAGTTATCTAGGGTATTTAAATTGCTCTATGTGTGCTCACTTTTTGTCTATCTTTGCTTGTGTCTTAGAAAACTTGGTGTGTTACTTGGTTGATGAAATTGAAAAGAAGAAATGTTGAATCTAAATTTTTTCTTGATTAAAAAAAACTAAATTTAAACTGAAAAGTAAACCTAAAATAAAATCCTAAAACCTAAACCTAAAAAAATAAAATAAGAACCCAAACTTAAAACAAAAAATAAAAAATAAAACCTAAACTTAAAAAATCAAATTTAAATAAAGTTAAACAAAAAAATAAACCTAAACCTAAACCTAAAGCTAAAAAATAAACTAAAATAAAAAACCTAAATTAAAATAAATAAACTAAACTAAATAAAAATAAAAATAAAAATAAACCTAAATATAAATAAAAAATAAAATAAACTAAAATGAATAAAAAATAAACTAAATAATCCTAAACCTTTTAGTTTAGTTAATTTTAAAAAATATAAAAAATATAAAAAATAAATAAATAAAAAAACCCTAACCCTAAACCCTAAAGCTAACACTAAACCCCAAACTCTAAATGCTAAACCTTAAAACCCTAAACCTTAAAACTAACCCTAAACCATAAATGCTAAACCCTAAAACCTAAACCCTAAAACCTACAACCCTAAACCCTAAACCCAAAACCTGAAACCCTAAACCCTAAACCCTAATCCCTAAAAACCTTAAAACCTAAACCAAAACTAAATAAAACTAAAAAATAAAATAAATAAAAAACCTAAACCAAAATAGAATAAAATAAAAACATAAACTAAAACCTAAACCTAAACCAAAACATAAAAAAAAATTAATAAAAACTAAATTAAAATAAAATAAATAAAAACCTAAACTAAACTAAAAAATAAAAAACCTAAATAAAATAAAAACTAAACCTAAAATTAAAAAAAAACTAAATAAAAACCTAAAGCTATAAAATAAACCTAATAAAACTTAAACTTAGACCTAAACTAAATAATATAAAATAAACTAAAAGTAAAGCTAAACGTAAACTAAAAAATAAAACCTAAAAATAAACCTAAATCCTAAACCCAAAAAAAAAATAAATAAATAGAATAAAAACCTAAACATAAACCTTTAAAGAAAACCTTTACTTAAAAAATAAACAAAAAATAAAATTATACTAAAAAATAAACCTAAACATAAACTTAATATTTAAAATTAAAATAAAATAAAGCAACCTAAAATAAATTAATTAAATTAAATAAACATAAAAATAAAGCTAAATAAAAATCAAAATAAAATAAACTATAAAAATGAAAAAATAAAATTCTAAACACTAAACCCTTAAACTAATCCTAAACCCTAAACCCTAAACCCTAAACACTAAACCCTAAAACTAACCCTAAACCCTAAACCCTAAACTTACAACCCTAAACATAGAACCCTAAACTCTAAACCCTAAACCTAAAACCATAAAAAACCCTAAACCCTAAACCATAAACTAACCCTAAACCCTAAACAAAAAACCCTAACCCTAACCCTAACCCTTAACCCTAAACCTTAAACACTAAACCCCTAATCCCTAAAATCTAAACTAACCCTAAACCCTAACACCTGAAACACCTAAACTTAAACCCTAAGAGTGGACAAAACCTTGATGGCAAGAACATCAGCATCAACCAGGCTTAGTCTAGATCTGGCGGTGGAGGCGAAGGTGGGGGCGGTGGTTATCGCAATGGTGGTGGGAGATCTGGAGGGGCTGTTGGATATGGAAGTGGTGGTTATGGTGGAGGTGGGAAGGTTACCACTGGGTTGTGGTTGAGGGAGAGATTGGGGAGATGATTTTGGATCTTGCTGCTCAAGTGGCCGGAGTGATTCTGATGGGAACTGGAAAAACTCAAGATTGGTTGATCCAAGATGCTGCTTATGGAACAATGTCTTTATTGTTGAGATGGCTCTAGTTATCTAGGGCATTTTAATTTGCTATATGCGTGCTCATTTTTTATCTATGTCATCACTTGTGTCTTAGAAAACTTGGTGTGTTACTTGGTTGATTAAATCAAAAAGAAGAAATGTTAAATCTGAATTTGTTCACTATTAAAAAAACTAAACTTAAACTTAAAAATAAACCTAATATAAAGACCTTAAACCTAAACCAAAAAAAAATAAAATAAGAACCTAAAGAAAAATCTAGAAATAAAAAATAAAACCTAAACCTAAAAAATAAAATAAAAAAAACTAAACAAAAAAATAAACCTAAACATAAACCTAAACATAAAAAATAAACTAAAATAAACAACCTAAAAAAAAATAAATAAAACTAAAATAAATGAACTAAACTAAATAAAAAAATTAACCTAAATAAAAATATAAAAAAACTAACCTAAATAAAAATAAAAAATAAAATAAACTAAAATAAATAAAAAATAAACTAAATAAACTAAATAATCCTAAACCTTCTAGTTTAGTTAATTTTAAAAAATTAAAAAACTAAAAAATAATAAAAAAATAAAAAAAACCTAAACCCTAAACCCTAAAAACCCTAAAATAAAAAAAATAAAAATTAAAAAATTAACAATTACCAATGATGACAATCACTTGCTTACTATGGTCCCTATGGAAGCCGAGATTGATAAAATTCTTAATAACATGAACGTTGATTCTACCGGCTGGGCTATACTACTCATTTTTCCAGCATTGTCCTTATTAAGCATGATTTAGTTGACGCTATTAATTTTAATGGCACCTTTACCTATATACTTCTCCAAAGACATCCATTATTCTTATACCCAAAATTGATAATCCTAATGTCGGGTGACTTCAGACCTATCAGCCTTTGCACCTTTTTTCATAAACTTATTGCTAAATTGCTCACCAACAGAATTAGCCCTCTACTTCATAAAATTAATTCTCTCAACCAAACGGGTTTCGTTAGAGGTAGAGTTATATCTGATAATATTCTTCTCACCCAAGAACTGATTCATGATTTGGATGCCTCTAATAGAGGTGGTAACATCATTTTCAAATTGGATATATCTAAAGCTTTTGACAACATCTCCCGGACCTTCCTTTTTCAAATCCTTCATTTGTTTGACTCCCCTGCTTATTTCATCTCCCTAGTTAAAAATTCTATTAGTAATGCTTAGTTCTCATTCAATCGTGAGGCCTTATGTTTCTTCCCTTCTGCTCATGGTCTAAGACAAGGGGATCCCTTGTCTCCCCTCTTTTTATTATTGCAGTGGAATATATTTCTAGGAGCCTTAATGACCTCTTCAACAATAATCCTAGCATGTTTTTTAGAACTCTGGGTGGTTTGTCTGTCTCCCATCTTAGCTTTATTGATGATTTCATTATCTTTTGCAATGCTTCCATTCATCACATTAAAAACATTAAAAATTTCTTAATTAAATTTGGGAAGGAAAGTAGTCTTTCTATTAATGAAGGTAAAAGTTGCTTCATTCCTTCCTCTAAAATCTCTAGTAACAAAATCAATCAAATCTTGAGTATCACTAATTTTCAGCAAAGACCTTCCTATTAAATATCTTGAAGCTCCTCTATACAAAGGTCGAAAAAGAGCACATCTCTTTTGATGGAGTTAATCAAAAATCTCAAAAAATTTTAGTTTGGGGAATTTCATTTACTTTCATTTTGGTGGGAGGCTCACTTTGCTTAAGAGTACCCTAAACTCCATGCCTTTATATCTTATTCAAACCATTGTTCCTACATTCTACCTTAAAATTGAGTGTCTGAATAAATTCTTCAGGATCAATCTAAAGGATGCATTGGACTTCTGGTATAAAAGTTGTGGCCCTTGCTGAAGGTGGGCTTGGCTGTGTATCGTGAAGCTATTACATTCTCTCATAAACTTTGGTGGAACTTTAGAGCAAAAATAGTCTTTGGGCTAAATTCATGGATTATTGCCATGGTAAGCATCCTCCGTCCTTACAAGCTGGGTGACTCTCATGTATGGAAAAGACTTTGTTCCATCAAATGGGAAGCTTAATCCTTTATTTCTTGGGGGGTCAACTCTGAATCTTCTTTCTTTTGGAAAGACAACTGGACTAGCAGTGGCTCCATTGATGATTTATTATCTACTCACTCTACTACTGCTATTAAAGTTAACTCTTTTTGCCAGAATAATAAATGGAATGATACCAAGCTTATTGATTATATTCCTACCTCCATTTTGCATAAATTTACTAACATCCCCATCATTGCTAACCATCGATCAAATCCTTTTAAGTTGTCTCAAAATGGTGATTTTAATCTTAAAGATGCGGATTCATATTAGAAACTCATGATTTCTCTAACATGTTTTTTAAACTTTGGAATAACACTATCCCTATTTCTTACTCTATCCTTGGAGAATCTTGAAAAATTTCATCCATGTTGATTCTTTAATGTGGGGTAAAGGGTTTTATTTACCTTCAAAATGCTACTACTATTTTCACATTGAGAATGTGAACCATGTCTTTGTTAATGGAGCTATTGCCTCTAAATTATGGATTTGGTATGATGATCTATTCAATATTGATCATTTCAATGGCTCTTTATCCCTATATCGACCTCTTGATTTTTATTTTCAAAGAACAAGGTCACATTAAAGTGGTAACTACCATCACTCTTATATGGTTCATATGGATGGATAGAAATGATGCCAAACATCATGGGATTCCTATGAATCATAAAAGGATTATTGCTGGAATCAAAGAGAAAATTCATGCCTTATTTAATGCCAGTTTAATTATGAACATTCAATTTAAAGGTTATAAATTTGTGGCCAACAAACTTGGTCTTATCCTTCCTAATTTCCCTAATGGTAAAGAGGATAATATTGTCTATTGGATAAAGCCTCATAATAATATTATCAAAATCAATCTTGGCACCATTTCTCAAAATGCTTTTGGTATGTGGCATTTTAAGAAATTTTAAAGGTATTATTACTTGTGCCTTTGCCTCCTCTTCTTGCATGTTCTATCTTATTAACAAAGCTATTGAGATTTCTTTACAAAAGGTTGGCTTAACATCTGGATTGAGGTGGATGCTCTCTTACTGATTGATATGTTGACCTCCACCAAGATGGGCAATAAAGATTTGTTCTACCTCCTTAATCACACTAGAGCTCTTCTATCTCAAGTTTATTTCAAAATCACTAATGTTTGGCATGAAGGTAATGCATGTGCTGATTACATTGCTAATCAGTGCTAGACTAGATGACATAACCTTCTTTGATTAGTTTAATCTTCCTAAACACTTGCATGGGTTAGTAAATTTGGAAAATATTAGTTTACCCTATATCAAAAATTAGTCTTTATTTTAGGTCTTTAATCTGTTATTGGTTTTCCCAACCTATTTGTTCTATCCTTAATTTTTATTCTGTTGCCCTTTGGGGTTCTCTAATATATTTCCCTAAAACTATTTATTGGATTTCCTATGTTGGGAGCTATTGCCTCTCTTGCCTCTGCTGTTGGCTGACTCTTATTTGTCCATCGACTTATTTGAGATTTTGTCCTTCTTTGCTTCTGTGTGCTTCCTTTTCTGCTTGTTGGAGATGGCCCTTTTCCAAACCTGCAGGGACAGATTATTTTATTTGCTCATAATCCCTGCTGTCTTTCTGCATGATTGGGACTGTTCTCTATTAGTTCCTTTGCATGATTGGGACTATTTTTTGCCTCTCCTTCCTGTCTCTACTAATTCTGTCTACTTAGACTCTGGTCTTTTTCTCCTTGATTTAATAGATTGTATCGCTATTTTTTCTTTTGACTTTCAGTTTTAATGCTACTACATTTTATATCCTCCCTCCATCGGGCTTAGTATTTGGTCTCTATCTTGGCTTCTAGGTGAATGGTCTTAAGGGTTTTATCTTCACAGCTTATTTTTATGGTTGGCTTTTTTGACTACTCCTATATTCTTGTTTGAGGGTTGTTTGAGGGGTGGTTATCAGTTATGGTGATTTGGAGGTATGAGTCTTTCTGCCTTTTCATTACTCTCTTGGATCATTTAGATTTGTGCAATTCCTGCTGTGAATTTACTTTTATCAAGGTGATTATTAGCATCTGTTTGGGAGGACATGAATGGGGTTTCCCTTATTTCCTATATGACCTTTTGGTTTCCTTTGTTCATCAAGATGGTTTTTGTTTATGGAACAATTGGTTACTGAGGCTTTTACCTATTTCATCTTTATGGATTTCTTGTATTGGAGGCTCTTACCTTTGTTCTCCCAACTATGGGTTTGTTGTTGGTTTTCCTGCTTTTGGTTGGGTCCTTTTTGATTTGCCCTTTGGTTTTGTGTTGTCCCTTTTCCCAACCTGCAATGACAAAGTGTTTTATTTACTACCCATTTCTATTCTTTCCTTTCACGACTGGGTTTGTTTCTTAACTCCCTCTCTTACTATCTTTCTTGTGGCTGGTTGCTTAGCTGCTGGGCTATTTTCCCTTGACTAGGAGGTTTCTTTGGCTGCTATTTGGTTGATTCACATTTTGGTTCATTGTAGTTTTGGTGTTATCTTCAAGAATCATTATTAGTTCTATTTTGCTATTTTGGTGTTTGCCAGCATGTTCTTTCTGGATATTATGCGTTGTAGGCTAGCTTTTGTGGTTGCTCTTATGGATGGTTTCTTGTTCTCTTAATTGCTGATTGGATAATCATCAGATCTGTGCCTTTGGATCTATTAAACTTGTGCAATTACTATTGTGATCATGCTATTATCAAGGGAACTATTAACATCTGTATTGCTGATCCTGAATGGCTACTTTTTGGATTCAAGTCTGGCCTTTTACTCTAATGATTGTAGTGTATTTCACCCCTTTAGCTGTGGCCTTGATTTTTCTGTCAGCTTACTGGTTATGTTTTTTCTTGACTCTCTTTGATATATATATATATTTATTGCTATGGTCTTATTATCAAAATGGTGGATGTGCCCAGAATTTTTTGCTGGTTTGGGATTTTGTTGGCTGTGCATTCTCATGCTTTGTGGGCATTATTTGGTGAAAGATATCTTATATGGGATGGGTGGCATCCCTTTACCATTCTGATCTATGCTGCCTTCTTTTCTATTGTGTATGCAGGTATTAAAGACCAGATCAACTCCTCCAAATGGAAGCTGTTCTACCTCAGGTATGTAGGCTATGAAGGCTAGGATGATCTCACTCATCTTTTGGCTGGTAGTAGCACTTGTGAAGTAACCCTTCATTGGAAGTTTGGATGCTTATTTTTATGACTGCCCTATATTTGTGTGACTGAGCCTGAGCTGCTCTCACTAGATCTTCTATAATTCACTCATTTTATTCTATTTTCACCTTTAATTTTATTTGTATTGCTTTAATTATGCTAACTCTTTTACCTAGATGCTTGCAGATTCTATGTTATTTCTCTAATGAAGGCATTGACTCCTCTCATCCTCAAGAGCCTTTGATGAAGATGGTCCATTGGCTTTTATTTTTTATCTATCTTTATTTATTTCTTTCCTTTTCCTTATGCTTTGTTTTGATTGTAACTAGACAGGAGATTTACTTTCTAGGTTGTTTGTAGCTCTTTGAGTAGTAGTTTCTGAGTTTATCCCCTCTTAAGGACATTGCAATCCTTTTTTTGTGGCAATAAAATTCCCCTATATGGGGTTTCCTAAAAAAACCCCAAACCCTAAACCTACTAACACTAAACACTAAACCTAAACCCTAAAAAGCTAAAACCTAATCCTAAAAAAATGAAACATAAAATAAAATAAAAAAAAAACCTAAACCAAAATAAAATAATAAAATAAAATAAAATAAAGACCTAAACTAAAGTGAAAAATTAAAAACCTAAGCAAAATAAAAACTAAACCTAAAATAAAAATAAAATAAACCAAAAATAAAATAAAATAAAAATTAAATAAAAACCTAAACCTAAAAATAAATAAAAAAATAAAACCTAAATCCTAAACTAAAAAAAGCCTAAACCTAAAATAAAAAGAAAATAAAACTAAACCTAACTAAAATAAATAAAACCTAAACCTAATCCAAAAATAAACTAAACCTAAACCTCAACCTAAACTCAAAAAAAAAAAAAAATAAATAAACTAAAAATAAAGCTAAACTAAACTAAAAAATATAACTCAAAATAATCCTAAAATAAAAACCTAAAACCTAAACTTAAAAAAATAAAATAAAAACCTAAACCTAAATCTAAAAATAAAAAATAAAACATAAACCTAAAAAATAAAATGAAAATAAAACTTAACTAAAATAATAAACCTAAACTTAAACCTAAACCTAAAACTAAACTAAAATAAAACCCAAACTAAAATAAAATAAATAAACTAAACTAAATAAAAAAAAAATAAACTTAAATAAAAAATTAAATAAATTAAATAAACAAAATAAACCTAAATCTACTAGTTTAATTTAATTTAAAACCCTAAACCCTAAATCCTACACCATAAACCTTAAACCCTAAAACCTAATCCCTAAGCCATAACAAAACCCTGAACCCTAAACCCTAAACTAACCCTAAACCCTTAAAACCTTAAACCTTATAACCTAAACACTAAACCCTAAACCCTAAACCGTAAATCCTAAACTCTAACCCTAAACCCTAAACCCTAAACCCTGAAAGCCTAAACCCTAAAACCCTAAACCTTAAATGATAAAAGCATAAACCCTAAAACCGTAAACCCTAAAACCTAAACCCTAAATGCTAAACCCTAAACTCAAACCCTAAACCCCAAATACTAAACCTAAACCTAAAGTAACTAAATAAATTAAAAAATAAACTTAAACCCTAAGACCTAATAAACATAAACCCTAAGAATGGGCAGAACCTTGATAGAGGGAACATCACCATCAACCAAGCTCAGTCTAGATCTGGCGGTGGAGGCGAAGGCAGAACGGAGGTTATCGTAGTGGTGGTGGGGGATCTGGAAGTGCTGGTGGATATGGTGGTGGTGGTTGGAGAAGTCGTGGTTATGGAGGCAGGAGGAGAGATGGAGGTGACAACTGTGGTGGTGGCAGAGGGAGAGATCAGGGATATGATGGCGGATCCCGCTACTGAGAGAGGGTAGTGATGGCAACAAGAGAAACTAAAAATGGGCGATTTGATCTCACTTATGGAGATGTGTCTTTAAAGATGGTTCTAGTTATCTAGGGTTTTTTATTTGCTCTATGTGTGCTCATTTTTATCTACATCTTCATTTATTTCTTAGAAAACTTGGTGTATTACTTGGTTGATGAAATTGAAAAGAAGAAATGTTGAATCTAAATTTGTTCTCAGTTAAAAAAAAACCCAAAAACCCTAAACCCTAAACTAAAACTTCAACCCTAGACCTAAAGCCTAAACTCTAAACTCTAAAAACCCTAAACCCTAAACCATAAACCCTAAAACCTTAACCCTAAACCCTAAACCATAAACCCTAAACCCTAAAAAGCTAAAAATATAAGCCTAAACTAAATAAAACCTAAAAATAAAATAAATAAAAAAACTTAAACCAAAATAAAAAAATAAAATTAAATTAAAAACTAAACTAAAACCTAAACCTAAACCTAAACCTCGAGAGAAAATAAAATAAAAATAAAAAAACTAAATAAAAATATAAATAAATAAAAATCTAAACTAAAGTAAAAATAAAAACCTAAATATAATAAAACTAAACCTAAAAATAAAATAAACCTAAAATAAAATAAAATAAAAACAATAAAAGCCTAAACTTAAAAAATAAACAAAAAAATAAATAAAATTTGAGTTAATGTATGGACCTTGTCAGTATGCGATGGACATACTAAGAAGGGGTTATATCAGCCTTGACCTACCTTAAGTTTGCAAATCCAAAGTGATAGTCTGTCGACTACAGGGTAGAGCTAGCTAACCTAAGAGGTTGCCTTACGATGTGCAATAGTTGTGCTAGAAAGAAGGCATAGTAGACTTACATCTTCCAAAGCGAGGAACAACCACTAGGGTTACTTGTTGGATGCACAACAAATCAAACCTAACCTAGGGTGACTACTGAGTGAATGTTATTGGGGACTTATGTCAACTCAAAAGTTATCAAGATTAATTTTATCTTAATTTTTTTCATGTGATTTGATATGGTTTGCTTGGTTTAGTTTGATTTCAATTTGAGGGCATATCTACTTGGGATGTGAGCTCGATCAAATTTGATAGATTTAATTTATGGAACCATGTGTGTTGGAACCACTGAGAAGGGGCTATATCAGACTTATCTTAGCTCAGATTTACAAATCAAAAGGGATAGTCTACTGGTCATGGGGTAGAGCTAGCCAACCTAAAGGGTTGCTTTTCGGTGTGCAATGACGCTTAGGAAGAAGGCGAGTGACTTACATCTTCTAAAGCAAGGAATAACCAATAGGTGACCTATTGGTAGAACAACAAATCAAACTCGACTTAGGGGCGACTACTGAGTGAATGCTGCCAGGGACTTATATCAACTCAAGAGTTGTCAGGTGATTCCTATAGGGAGTTTTGCTAACATTGACCTAAAGATAAGATACTTGCTTAGGAAAAGGTACCGTTAGGGGTGTCATCCTAATCCAAAAGTGAATATATATTTTATTTATAAGTTTGAGTGGACCATGTTGGTGCGCAAGGGATCACACTGATAAGGGCTATGTTGACCTTGACCTATCTCAGATTTACTGGACCAAGCGAGAAAGCATATAGGTGTAGGGTGGCCAACTCAAGGAGAAAGCATAACAGACTTACATCTACCACGAGTGGTGTATCCTAAGGTGTGAGAACCAACCAACCTAAGGTGTATCCATCATCACGAGTGGTGTATTCATCAGCATAGTAAGAACCAACTAACCTTAGGTGTCTATCAGTATGCTACTGTCAATCTAGAAAGAAAGCATGTAGGATTATAACTTTCCAAGCAAAATTGATGATTAGTATAGTCAGTCATTGGTGGAACATATGATATCTGACCTAGAATGAGTATTAAGTGGGGAGCCCTGAGGAAAGATTGGACCTCGACTTTAAGCATTTAGGAGGGAAGGAGCTGTGAGGGGACTTATCCAAAACCTCAAATATACTCGACCCAATATGTGTACGAAGGCTAATCTAAGAAGAAAGCATAGTAGACTCACATCCTCTTAAATGAAGCCAACATGAGGTAGCTACTAGCCATGTAGTAAGGCCTACCAAACTAACTAGGAGCTTATCGGAGTGCAGTGGACAAGTAAGGAAGGAAAGCATAGCAGACTTACATACTCCAAAGCAAGAAGACCATTAGGGTGACCCACTAATAGGGTAGCACGTCAGCCTGACCTAGAGCAACTACTGAGTGAGTGCCACTGTGGGCGTTATCTCAACTCAAAGTAGCCCAAGATAAAAGATATGTGCTTGTTTTATATGTGTGTGTGTAGTTTATGTTTATGTTGTGTCCTTGAAGGATAAGACATCACTCAATTTTCATACACCTACCCTAAACACATCGTGGAAAACTTGTAAATAAGAATACTTTCAACATGGAAGAGATTGAATTCAAAATAGAATTTTTATTGATGATAATTATTTTTAAACATGATTTATAATATTTCTTTAAGAAGAGCCCATTGATTGGAAGCATTGGGCCCTCTCCCTTATGATTAATAAGTTGATAAGATCCTCTTTAGTAGGCCTTCTCTATGGTGAAAGGGCCTTCCCAAGTGGGTTCAAACTTGCCTCCCATCTTATGATGGGCAACAATCAGTCTCCTTAGAACTAAAATAAGCTCTCCTACTTGAAAAGCTCTAAGACAAACCAACTTGTTGTGAGCTTGAATCATTTTAACTTTGTACAACTTGAGGTTTTGGCATGCTCGCATGCATCTCTTTTCTAAACCTTCGAGCTCTTCTAACAATAACTTGGCATTCTGCTCTGTTGTGATCATGCTACCCATAGCTATCCTTAGTGATGGGAGTTGGACTTCTAATGGTAGAATGACTTTGAACCCATACCCTAAGGAGAAAGGAGCAGGCTAAGTTGGAGTTCTATAAGTGCGGATTCAACTAACTGCTCATGCCACCCTCACATATTATTGTTGAGTGTCTTCTTTAGTATTTGGATGAGAATTTTGTTGAAAACTTTTGCTAATCTGTTTGACCTCGGGTAGTTGATGGTAGAATATATCTAATCTATGTCTTGTCTCTAAGAAAAGTTGTTGATCTCAGTGCTCTTGAATGCAATATCATTATCAAATATAATTTGTCAAGGAACTCCAAATATATATACGATATGGTTCCTAAAAAACTAGAGCACATGTTGAGCTATGACCTCTCTGAGTGCAATCACCTTCTCCCATTTGGAAAAGTAGTCAGTAGCAGCTAAGATAAATCGATGACCCTTAGAAGAAGGAGGATCAATCGACACTATGTCGGTTCAACACTGAATGGCCATGAGGCCAATGTAGGATGTAGAATGTTGGGTGGTTGGTGTAGGACCATGTATTGACATTGGTGGCAACACCTAGCCATATCCATGTAATCTTTGATTATCGGTGGCCAATGGTATTCTATTCTTTTGATCTAGGCTTTCATCTTCAGATTGGACTGGTTGGCTCCACATAATCCTGAGTGTACCTCGGTCACGATCTTATGAGCTTCGTGCTTGTCTAAATAATATAACCACATATGATCGAAAGATCACTGGTATAAGACACCATCCACAAGAGCATAGGAAAGTGCTCTCACTTCATCGATAGGCTTGAGACTTGAGGTAGTTTATCTTTATTTAAGTAATCCATGAATGGTTGCCTCCAATCTAACTCCTCATCCTTCTTAGCAATGGCAACCTCCCCTTAAGAGAGTACTATTTGATGAGTTCAATATCAATATGGGATAATACTTGTCTATTTTGGACCTTTATTGATATGGATCATCCTCCGGACATGCCAACTCCTTAGCAAGCTTGGCTAAAGCATACGCTATTACGTTCTCTCCTTGAGGAATCTTATAAATGGTAACCTCTAGGGATTTGGGCCAATAACTCTATGGAATACTTATTGTAGTGATGGAGCATGGGCTTTAAATCCTTAAAAGGCCCAACAATTTAGTTGATAACTAGTTGAGAATCTCCAAAAATATTGATGTTTTGCATGCTTAGGTAATGACTAACTCGGACCCAATGAGACCCTCATATTCAACTTTATTGTTGGTGCAAGGATTGGACATATGATACGAGAATATCATAACATCGCAGTATGAAGTTAAGAAAACTATTCCTACCCCTATTTTTCCTTGAGTAGTATATTATGGCTCTTCTCTTCTTTGAGAGGAAGTCACACCATCAAAATAGATCTCTCAGCTATGAATGCTAGCATGCCCTAAGTTTATGATTTGTTCATAAGGGAGATATTCACTAAGCAGAGAGTCAACAAGAAGTGGGTGTACTGCTAACAAATCTGCTAGCAGTTTTCCATTCACCACATAGAGGGGTACAAAGGTAATGTCAAACTGCGAGAGGATCATGGACCATCGTGCCAACCATCTGGATAGCATTGATCATGTCACTAGATACTATAGTGGATTGCTCTAGAGATTAAGTTCACCTTATGAGGAAGCATGTAGTGGTGTAGCTTTTGTATGCAAAGATTAAAGCTAGACAATGCTTCTTAATGGGTGGATAATTAGCCTCAGTACGGATAGATGGCGGCTGAGGTAGTAGAATGCATTTTCCTTCCCTTTGTAATTGTCTTGGGCCAACAAAGAACCAAAGTAGTCGTCTAATGTAATAGTGTAAAGTGTGAGCGGCTTTCCCGGGATAGGGCCTACTAGAACCCACAGTGTCATCAGGTACTGCTTGATGCCTTCGATGGCATGCTCACACTTGTCATACCACTTAAACTTGGCATCCTTTTTGATAAGTGCTGAGAATGGATGACATCTCCCGATAGGTTGGATATAAAGCATCTTAGATATGCCAACGCCCTTAGAATGATCGAGTTGAGTTAAACTTTTAGGGGTGGCATTTTCTACCGCTTGATCATCTATAGATCAATTTTGATTCCACTGGTGTCGATAAACTAAAGGAATTTCCGAAGCTACTTTGAATGCACACTTCGGTGTTCATTTTGAGGTTAAACTATCTTAACTGCTCAAAACTATTCCCAAGTCAAAGAGATGGTCTTCCTTTTCTCTACTTTTGACCACGAGATCATCGACATAGCACTCAACCTAATGATGAATGAGTTCATTGAATATTCGAGTCATATCCAGTTGGTATGTAGCACCGACATTTTTAAGGCTTAAGGCATGACCTTATAGTGATAGATTCTGATCATGGTTTTAAAAGTAGTGTGTCTTTTATCTTCAGGGGCCATCTTTATCTGGTTATATCTAGATAAGCCATCTTTGAAAGAGAAGACTGCATGAGATGAGGAAATGTACACCATCAGCTCCGGCATTGATAGTGAAAATTCATCTTTCGGACATACCCTATTTAAATCCCTAAAATTGACACATATGTGAATTTGGTCATTCTTTTTCTTAACTGGGATGACACTGGCTACCTAGGTATGGTATTTTTCTTCCTAGATGAAGCTAACATCGATTATTTTCTTGATAGGGTTAGCATTAGGTCTATTACTAGTTTATGGACTGTTACATCAAGAGCCAATCCAGGCATCTCTTCATAATACCATGCAAAGTAGTCCTTAAATAGCCTAACTAAGTCATTGGTTTCAATTTCATTCAACAAAGAACTGATGTATGTTCAGCATGGATCTTCTTCAGTTCCTAAGTCGATTTCCTTGAACTTGTCGATGGTTGACTTGATCTCTTCTTCAAACTCTAGCTGTGCATCTTTGGCTTCAAAATCATTTGGATCATCTGAGTTTCTAAGCATAGCTCCTCATATAAGTTAATGTGATTTGAAAATAACCAATCTGATTCTAAATGATTGGTGATGACTAATCAGTAATAGTCATCATCAACTAGACCCACTATATCGAATCTTAGTCCTAGTCTTGATTGAGAGCTTTTGCATTTATTTTTCCATATTCTTTCAAAATAGTCTGACCTATGCTTTGACCAAGTATATGGGATTAACCCTTTCTTTGCTAAATTATGAACACAAGATAAGTACCAATCAAAAGGTAATTCTATTAAATCTTTATATGAATCATGCTCAAGTTCTACATCAATTTCATGACTTGAGGATGATGTTCCCCTGAAAAGAACCTCTCAGTCTTCACACCTATGGATGACTTAGGGGCTTCCTTAACTACCAAACCCTCAACTTTTTGAGAGGAAATTAGAGTTAGAGCTAAGGTTCCCAACTGATGCCTAACTATTTCACATATAGACCTCGATACACTTATGCTTTGCTTTGGGGCCTGGTCTTCTTCCCTATCTGGCTCAAGATTCACCTCCAAGGAAATCTACTACTGAGAAGAGCTGGCTGGTGCGCTACCCATATAAGGCTCATCCTATGAACTAGATTCTAAGTCTATATGCATAATAGGTCTACTCCTGGTAGATGGGACATATCTTCTATTGGGTGGCCAATAAAGAGGTTTTCCACTCTTGGGACTGCCTCTCAATGGGCCTCTTCCTCCTTAGTGTAGGTCAAGTCATCATACCCATATGTTGAATGGAGTAAAGAACGTGGCTAGAATTTAATGTGATGCTTCACTTCCCCAAGACTATTTACGCCCCTTTTATTTTCTTTTCATTTCACATTTCTTTTACTTTCTTTTCTTTTTATTTTACCTTTTTTCTTATTTTTAAACTTTGGCCAAGTTCATAAGAATAGACTTGATTATGAGGGAGGTAGTAAGCCGCATCCTCATATATGTCAACCTCATGAACTATAAATAACTTGAGAGCTCCTTTGACATAGTAGACGATCCCACCTCTCATAAACTTCATACACTAATGTAGAGAGGATGGAACTATGTTGTGCTCATGTATGCATGGTCTCTTATACAAATCATTAAAAGATGTATCAGAGTATATAATGTGAAACTTTGCTTCGGTCTTCCAATCATCTATCTCCAAGGGCAACACTATGGAGCCTAAGGACTGTTGACCTCACTTTTGGAGTGTGGATTCAATCTTCCCATCTTAGGAGTCTTCTTGACACTAAGACTTCCTAGTCATAAGACACTTCTAATAATTAGGTAAACAATTAACTTAAGCCTAAAGAGTTAGAACGGTTAACTATAGGATTAGGTTATGCCTAGGGGATAATTACACTACAACCCAAATCTAATCCATGTTCACCTTCTCAAACCAAACCTCAAGTTCAGTTCATACATAAAATTCAAATCCAAATCCAAACCCAAATTCCAAAACCAAATGATTGAAGCCCATGATCAAATCCAAACATGAAACCCTTCCTAAGCCATATGACCTATCCCATGGACTTAGCCAAATATTAATCCAAATCAATCCAAAATCAATTGATTTTGTCATAATAAATTTATATCTTCAATCAACTTCCTAAATATAAATCAAATCTACATTCAAATGATCAAAAGTAAATGAAACTAAATCAAATTTAATCAAAACCCTTCCTAAGCTGTACGACCTAACCCATGGACTTTGCCAAATCTTAATCCAAATCAAGACAAACTCAGTTGATTTTCTCACAAATCAATCATATTTTCAATCATCTTCACATATTTAAATAAAATATACATTTAAATCATCAAAACTAAATCAAACTAAATCAAAATCCAAACTTATGCTAGATGGCCCAACTCCATTGACTTAGTCAAATTCCTTCATTCCAAAACCCAAATTGAATTGATTTTCTCATGAATCAATCATACATTCAATCATATTCATAAATATAAATGAAATCTACAATCATAAAGCCAAACCAAAATTGACCCAAGTCAAACCCTTAACCCATTTGACTTGAAATGTTCAAATGAACCAAAACCAATTTGAACCCAAGCCGTAATTGATTTATATATCAATCCCAAATCCATATATAAACTCAAATAAATCAAAGTCAACCCAAAATCAAGCCAACTAAACCCAACCACACTTATTTGAGTCACGTTCTAATCCTACACAAATTGGATTGAACTAAGCTCATCAAACCCTCTTATCATGATTATTGATCACCCTAGGTTGATCAATTATCACAAATTGGGTCAAACCAAGTCAACTTGGTCATTTGACCAAGTCAAACCCTTAACCCATATGAACCCAAACTAGCCAAATTGCAACCTAAGCCAAATCCCTTGAAACCAATGATTCATACCAAATCAAAATTAATATTTGAATATGGCCTTCAATTGTGTCAAACCAAACCCAATTGGCCTTCTTGACCCAAGTTGACCCAAATTGACCTAAAAGACCAAATTGGGTCAAATCAAAATATAAACAAAATTGATTGCAACCAATGGCTCAAGTTCATTCCAAATTGATTGCTGAACTTGACCAAGCCATGATTGGACCCAATTGAACCCAATTGACCTACTTAGCCCAAATTGATCTAAAGATTCAAGTTGGCCTAAACAAAACTAAATCCAAATTAATTGAAACTAAAGCCTACAATCATCTTCAATTGGTCAACTAAACCCCAAACCAACACCCAACCTAATCCAATTTGGCGAATTTGGTCAAATCGATCAACTTAACCCATTTGACCCAAATGAATTTAAATGAGCCAAAATAAAATCTAAGCCAAACTAAACAAAACCAATTGAACCAAAACATCCTAAATGATCATGTAAACTTGACCTAACCCTTAGTTTGACCCAATTTGACCTAAATGAGTCAAATTAATCCAAACATAACCAAATCAACTCTAATTGACTTGAAATTTGGGGTAACCCACTTTTAGCTCAATTTAAATCTACCCAAATTAAATCCAATGCCAAATAATCATTCTACCCTTGGGTCAAGGGCATCACATGAGAAAAATCACCCATATAACTGGTCATTTCCATTTCTTGGCCACTTGGTACTCTCCCAATGGTCCACCTAGGCACCTAAGACACTGCCCAATTTAACCCAAGGGGTGGTTGGGTCGGCCATGACCCATGGGAGGTGAAATCACCTCACCCTCCCCATTGGAGCATTTGAAACCCATAGGACACCCATGATTCCCCCTTGGCAACCAACTCACCTCCTCGCCACCCATGACTCCCTGAGATAGCCAGATAACCACTAGAAGCCAAACCCAATTCCACCATCCAATCAAGATGAAGAGGGGTATGCACCCCTTTATTTCCATTCAAATACACACAAAAATCATTCCTCAAAGCCCTAGTTACCCAAGATGAGCTATTAGAGCCATTTCCTAAGCTCAAGCGCTCATCATCAAAAAATGTCATTCTGTCCATCATGAAATAGACGCCCCATTTCAACTAACTTCCCCATTTCTCCATCAAACTCAAATTAACATTGCATGCACCTTCCCTAGGCTTCATCGAGTAAGAACGAATCATTTCCCAAGCTTCCTAACCATCGGAGGTGGGAATTCGATCAAAGCCAAACTCCAAATCGTCAGTTCATGGCCCTTCAAGCGAACATCGAGGAATTGATCCAATTGCTCAACAAGGCTTCATCTCCACTAGATGAATCTTTATCAATCTTTCGCCATCGGCCTTGAGCTGAGGTATGCTTCAAAAATAGATCCTTAGGCAAAATGGGTTGGCTCTTTTGAAGAAAACTTACATCTCGTGTTCTTGACTATTGGATCCCCTCCGATCGATGTCGAAGGAGTGGGATCCTTTGAGTTGATCCGAGCTCAAGTCGGGACTGGGGATCAAGGCATTACTCTTCTCCTCACTCGTGATGTTGGATCACACACCGTTCATTCAGCGTGATCAGAATGGACTATCATGATTAGATTGCTAAATTGCTCTGATTTAATCTTTTTAAGTTGTGGGATTAATCCTAGCTATCCGATCTTTGATCAGATGGTGAACAAGAAAGTGCATCCGCATCTGCCACATAGACACTGAGTCGGATATGTTTTAATTAGCCAATCTCATGGTGCCACATGGAAATCGTGCGTCGACCCATCACGTGGTGCCAACAAGATTAGGCTTTCATTAAGCTTAATTAATCATTTTAATGGTTGAAACTTCTAAAATCATAAAAAATCATGGGGAAATAAAAAAATTCAAATAAATACTCATTTTAATGATATTTCAGGATAATTAATAAAAAATGATATTAACTAATTTTGAATAGTAATTAATGTTTAATTAAGTTTAATTACAAAATTTATTAGCATAATTACTTCTTAATTACTTAAGAAATTAATCCCAAATTTTGTGGATTAATTTAATGGGATGACCTCATCCCATGATTTTTTGGGATTTATTGCTTACTTAATTAAGAAAATTGATAAATTAAACCTTAACTTCTTTCAAGTTAATTAATGATTAATTAATATCATGAACAATATTGAATTTGTTAATTAAGTTTATCAATCATTGTTCAATAGTAAGTGAACTAAGGAATAGGGTTGGGACCCTTTTTCGTAAGTTCATTTCACCCTATTTTAGAATGAAATTACTTAAGATTTTACTAATTATTTAACTCACTTAATCAAATTGAAATCATAATCACATCATACCTTAATTAATTAAATCATGGGGTAGATCTTTATGTGTTTAATAACCTAAAGGAGTTTAATGAAATTATGTTTAGTCCACATGTGTGGGAAAACCATAAGAGTAATCAGTTAAGTCTCTTAATCTAATTAACTATTAATCATGAGCCAATTGCATTAGGCCACTTTTATTTCCTAGGATCATTGCAAGTTTATTTTCTATGCATATCATGTTGGCTCATAATTATTTAGTTATTTACTTTAAGGTGACATAGGTAAGGGTAATTAATTCATATAATTAAAAGTTCAACTGAATTAACCCATAAAATCAACTTAATTACATTTCCTTAAACTAAATTAAATCACTAATGTTGGAATGGGTTTAAATCAACATGTTATGATTTCTCTTCTCCTCTTTAAACTAAATCAAATCAAAAACTTAATTAATTAATAAGCTTTGGCTTGCTTTAAATAATCCTATTTGATTTGATAGTCCTTAAGAACTAGTTTGGTTGAATGAATCACATGCTTATATTTGATTGTCCTCTTTCCAATCATGTTAAATTTGGTATGTCATTTGAATTCATGCATCCATCTTTCAAACTCAAGTAAAATAAAATGGATTTCCTTTATTTAAGCATGCATGTGTTGATTAAATTTAATATATGCGTGGCTATTATCACTATTAAATCAAAATGTATTTTTCAAAATCTTATAAATAAATAATAATATGTGTTATGACGCTAGTTATAAATACATAACAAATGCATATTCTTATAGCTTAAGTGCCTGAATGTTGAGCTCTATTTCCTATATTCATGTGTTAATTTATATAAGATTGAATGGTAATGGGAATATAGTCTAGATATCGGGAACACGAGGCTTTAGCTAGCTCTAAGAAGGTCATTTGATTACCTCACTGGTTTGTTACTTGGTTGATGAAATCGAAAAGAAGAAATGTTGTATCTAAATTTGTTCTCTATTAAAAGAAAACCCAAAATCCCTAAACCATAAACTAAAACCTGAACCATAAACCTAAAACCTAAACCTTAAACCCTAAACCCTAAACCTAAAATCCCTAAACCCTAAACCATAAAACATACAACCCAAAACCCTAAACCCTAAACCCCAACCCTAAACCCTAAACCCGAAACCCGAAACCCTAAACCCTAAACACTAAAAACCTATAAACCTAAACCTAAAAAAAATAAAAAAATAAAAACCTAAGCCTAAAAATATAATAAAATAAAAAATAAAAACTAAATTAAAATAAAATAAATAAAAACCTAAACTAAACTAAAAAAATAAAATAAACCTATAAATAAAATACCAAAATAAAATAAAACTAAACGCATAATAAAAAAATAAAATAAACCTAAAATAAAATAAATAAAAAACTAAATAAAACCTAAACTAAAAAATAAACAAAATATAAATAAAAAATAAAACCTAAACTTTAAACTAAAAAAAAAAACCTAAACCAATAACAATCAAAATAAAATAAAACATAAACTTGAACTAAAATAAATAAAACCTAAACATAAACCTAAAATAAACTAAACCTAAACTCTAAACTAAATAAAATAAAATAAACTATAAATAAACCTAAACCTAAACTAAAAAATAAACTAAAAATAAACATAAAATAAAAAAATAAAATGAAAATGTAAACCTAAACTTAAAAATAAAAAATAAAACCTAAACCTATAAAATAAAGTAAAAATAAAACTAAACAAAAAAAATATAAACCTAAACCTAAACCTAAAAAGTAAACAAAAATAAAAATCCTAAACTAAAATAAATAAACTTAAAATAAATAAAAAAACTAAATTAAAATAAAAAATAAAATAAACTAAAATAAATAAAAAATAAACCAAATAAACTAATAAACCAAAACCTACAGGTTTACTTAATTTAAAAAAAAATCCCCTAAACCCTAAACCCTAAACCTTAAACCCTAAATCTGAAACCCTAAAACTAACACTAAATCAGGAACCCTAAACCTATAAACCTAAACATACAACCTTAAACCCTAAACTCTAAACCCTATACTAACCCTAAATCTGAAACCCTAAATCCTAAACCCTAAACTCTAACCGTAAACTTAAACCCTAAATCCTAAACCCTAAACCCTAAACCCTAAAAACCCTAAACCTTAAAGCCTAAACCCTAAACCTTAAAGCCTAAACCCTAAACTCTAAACTAATCCTAAATCCTAAGCTAAAAGTAAATGTAAACCTAAAGTATACAAAAAAAATAAACATAAACCTCTAAAATAAATAAAACCTAAACCTAAACCAAAAATACTTTCAACATGGAAGAGATTAAATTCAAAATAGAATTTTTATTGATGATAATTATTTTTAAACATTATTTATAATATTTCTTTAAGAAGAGCCCATTGATTGGAAGCATTGGGCCCTATCCCTTATGATTAATAAGTTGATAAGATCCTCTTTAGTAGGCCTTCTCTATGGTGAAAGGGCCTTCCCAAGTTGGTTCAAACTTGCCTCCCATCTTATGATGGGAAACAATCAGTCTCCTTAGAACTAAAATAAGCTCTCCTACTTGAAAAGCTCTAAGACAAACCAACTTGTTGTGAGCTTGAATCATTTTAACTTTATTCAACTCGAGGTTTTTTCATGACCGCATGCATCTCTTTTCTAAACCTTCGAGCTCTTCTAACAGCAACTTGGCATTATGCTCTACTGTGATCATGCTACCCACAACTATCCTTGGTGATGAGAGTTGGACTTCTAACAGGAGAAAGGAGCAGGCTAAGTTGGAGTTCTATATGTGGTGCGGTATGCCCACAAGGCTTCAACTGACTGCTCATGCCATCATCGCTTATTTTTGTTGAGTGTCTTCTTTAGTATTTGGATGAGAGTTTTGTTGAAAACTTCTGCTAATCCATTTGACTTCGGGTAGTTGATGGTAGAATATATCTAATCTATATTGTGTCTCTAAGAAAAGTTATTGATCTCAGTGCTCTTGAATGCAGTATCATTATCAAATATAATTCATCGAGGCACTCCAAATATATATACGATATGGTTCCTAAAAAACTAGAGCACATGCTGAGCTATGACCTCTCTGAGTGCAATCACCTTCTCCCATTTGGAAATGTAGTCAGTAGCAGCTAAGATAAACTGATGACCCTTGGAAGAAGGAGGATCAATTAGACCCACTATGTCAGTACCTCAGCACTCGAATGGCCACGAGGCCAATTTAGGATGTAGAATGTTGGGTGGTTGGTGTAGGACCAAACCGTGTATTGACATTGGTGGCAACGCCTAGCCGTATCCATGTATTCTTTGATTATCGGTGGCAAATGGCATTCTAGTCTCTTGATCTTGGCTTTCATCTTCGATTGACCGGTTGGCTCCACATAATCCTGAGTGTACCTCGGTCATGATCTTACGAGCTTTGCTTGTCTAAAAAATATAACCACATATGATCTAAAGATCACTGGTACAAGACACCATCGACAAGAGCATAGGAAAGTGCTCTCTACTTCATCTGATAGGCTTCAGACTTCTCTTGAGATAGTTTATCTTTATTTAAGTAATCCATGAATGGTTACCTCCAATCTAACTCCTCATCATTCTTAGCAATGGAAACCTCCCCTTCAAGAGAGTACTATTTAATGAGTTCAATATCAATAAGGGATAATACTTGTCTATTTTGGACCTTTATTGATATGGATCATCCTGACATGCCCACTTAGGAAGCTTGGCTAAAGCATACGCCATTACGCTCTCTTCAAGGAATCTTATAAATGGTAACCTCTAGGGATTTGGGGCAATAACTCAATGGTATACTTATTGTAGTGATGGATCATGGGCTTTATAACCTTAAAAGACCCAATAATTTAGTTGATAACTAGCTGAGAATCTCCAAAAATGTTGATGTTTTGGATGCTTAGAGTAATGACTAACTCCAGACCAGCAATCAGAACCTCATATTCAACTTTATTGTTGGTGCAAGGATTGGATAGATGATATAAGAATCTCATAACATCGTAGTATGAAGTTAAGATAACTATTCCTACCACTATTTTTCCTTGAATAGTAGATTGTGGTTCTTCTCCTCTTTGAGAGGAAGTCATACCATTAAGGTACATCTCTCAGCTATGAATGCTAGCATGCCCTAAGTTTATGATTTGTTCATCAGGGAGATATTCACTAAGCAGAGAGTCAACAAGAAGTGGGTGTACTGCTAAGAAATCTGCTAGCAGTTTTCCATTCACTGCATAGAGGGGTACGAAGGTAATGTCAAACTGTGAGAGGATCATGGACCATCGTGCCAACCATCTGGATAGCGTCAGTCGTGTCACTAGATACTATTGTGGATTGCTCTTAGAGATTAAGTTCACCTTATGAGGAAGCATGTAGTGTTGTAGCTTTCGGATGCAAAGATTAAAGCTAGACAATGCTTCTTATTGGGTGGATAAGCCCTCGAGGGATTAGATGGCGACAGGTAGAGAGCATTTTTCTTCGTTGGCTTGGGCCAACAAAGCACCAAAGGTGTCATCTAACACAATAGTTTAAAGTGTGAATGGCATGCCTTGGATAGGGCCTATTAGAACCCACAGTGACATCAGGTAATGCTTGATGCCTTCAATGGCATGCTCATACTTGTCATCCCACTTAAACTTAGCATCCTTTTTGACAAGTGCTGAGAATGGTCGACATCTCCCTAATAGGTTGGATATAAAACATCTTAGATATGCCAACTGACCTTAGAATGATCTGAGTTGAGTTAAACTTTTAGGGGGTGGAATTTCTAATACCGCCTTGATCATCTCTAGATCAATTTTGATTCCTTGGTGTCAGACAACAAACTAAAGGAATTTCCTTGAAGCTACTTTGAATGCACACTTCTGGGTGTTCATTTTAAGGTTAAACTATCTTAACTGTTTGAAAACTATTCTCAAGTCAAAGAGATGGTCTTTCTTTTCTCTACTTTTGACCACGAGATCATCGATATAGCACTCAACCTGATGATGAATGAGTTCATTGAATATTCGAGTCATAGCCAGCTGGTATGTAGCACCGTCATTTTTAAGGCTAAAGGCATGACCTTATAGCGATAGATTCTGATCGTGGTTCTAAAATTAGTGCATCTTTTATCTTCAGGGGCCATCTTTATTTGGTTATATCCAGATTTAGCCATCTATGAAAGAGAAGACTGCATGAGATGAGGCAATGTACACCATCAGCTCCGTCATTGGTAGTGAAAATTCATCTTTCGGACATACCCTATTTAAATCCCTAAAATTGACACATATGTGAATTTGGTCATTCTTTTTCTTAACTGGGATGACACTGGCTACCTAGGTATGGTATTTTTCTTCCTAGATGAAGCTAACATCGATCATTTTCTTGACTTAAAAAATGACCTATTGTTCTATGTCTAATCACATGCGTCTAGGAGTTTGCTTGATAGGGTTAGCAGTAGGTCTATTACTAGTTTTGGGACTACTACGTCAAGAGTTAATCTAGGCATCTCTTCATAACACCATGCAAAGTAGTCCTTAAACTCAACCAGTAGCCTAACTAAGTCATTGGTTTTAATTTCATTCAACAAAGAATTGATGTATGTTCAGCATCGATCTTCTTCAGTTCTTAAATCGATTTCCTTAAACTTGTTGATGGTTGACTTGATCTCTTCTTCAAACTCTAGCTGTGCATCTTTGGCTTCAAAATCATTTGGATCATCTGAGTTTCTAAGCATAGCTCCTCAAATGAGTTAATGTGATTTGAAAAGTACCAATCTAATTCTAAATGATTGGTGATGAATAAGCGTACATCATCAACTAGACCCACTATCTTGAATCTTAGTCTTAGTCTTGATTGAGAGCTTTTGCATTTATTCTTCCATATTCTTTCAAAACAGTCTGACATGTGCTTTGACCAAGTATATGAGATTAACTCTTTCAAGACAAGTACCAATCAAAATGTAATTCTATTAAATATTTATATGAATCATCCTCAAGTTTTACATCAATTTCATGATTTGAGGATGATGTTCCCCAAAAGAACCTCTGATTCTTCACACCTATAGATGACTTAGGAGCTTCCTTAACTACCAAACCCTCAACTTTTTGAGAGGAAAGTGGGGTTAGAGCTAAGGTTCCCAACTGATGCCTAACTATTTCACATATAGACTTGGATACACTTATGCTTTGCTTTGGAGCCTAGTCTTAATCGCTATCTGGTTCAAGATTCACTTCCAAGGAAATCTACTGCTGAGAATAGCTGACTGGTGCGCTAGCCATATAAGGCTCATCCTATGAACTAGATTCTAAGTCTATATGGATAACGTGTCTACTCTGTAGTGGGACATATCTTCTATTGGGTTGCCAATAAAGAGGTTTTCCACTCTTGGGACTGCCTCTCAATGGGCCTCTTCCTCTGCTTAGTGTAGGTCAAGTAAGTCATACCCATATGTTGAATGGAGTAAAGAACTATGGTAATTTAATGTCATGTCACTTCCTCCTTCAAGTCTATTTTCCTCCTTTTATTTTATTTTCCATTTTCACTTTTCTTTTTTCTCTCTGCCTTTTTCTTTTTCTTTTACCTTTTTTTTATTTTTAAACTTTGGCCAAGTTCGTAATAATAGACTTATTGATTTTGAGGGAGGTAGTAAGCCGCATCCTCATATATGTCAACCTCATGAACTACAAATAACTTGAGAGCTCCTTTGACACAGTAGACGATCCCACCTCTCATAAACTTCATACACTAATGTCCAGAGGATGGAACTATGTTATTCTAATGTATGCATAGTCTCTTATACAAATCGTTAAAATATGTATCCGAGTCTATAATGTGAAACTTTGCTTCGGTCTTCCAATCATCTATCTCCAAGGGCCAACCATGGAGTAAGGACGACCTCACTTTTGGAGTGTGGATTCAATCTTCCCATCTCGCACTTAGGAGTCTTCTAGACACTAAGACTTTCCTAGTCAAGACACTTCTAATAAATAGGTAAACAACTAACTTAAGCCTAAAGAGTTAGAAGGGTTAACTATAGGATTAGGTTATGCCTTAGGGTTAGGATAATCCACCTACACTACAACCCAAATCTAATCCATGTTCACCTTCTTAAACCAAACCTCAAGTTCGTACATAAAATTCAAATCCAAATCCAAACCCAAATTCCAAAACCAAATGATTGAAGCCCATGATCAAATCCAAACTTGAAACCCTTCCTAAGCCATATGACCTATCTCATGGACTTAGCCAAATCTTAATCCAAATTAATCCAAAATCAATTGATTTTCTCATAATAAATTTATATCTCCAATCATCTTCCTAAATATAAATCAAATCTACATTCAAATGATCAAAAGTAAATCAAACTAAATCAAATTTAATCAAAACACTTCCTAAGCCATATGACCTAACCCATGGACTTAGCCAAATCATAATCCAAATCAAGTCAAACTCAGTTGATCTTCTCACAAATCAATCATATTTTCAATCATCTTCACAAATTTAAATAAAATATACATTTAAATCATCAAAACTAAATCGAACTAAATCAAAATCCAAACTTACGCACATGACCCAACTCCATTGACTTAGTCAAATTCCTTTATTCCACAACCCAAATTGAATTGATTTTCTTATGAATCCATCATGCATTCAATCATATTCACAAATATAAATGAAATCTACAATCATAAAGCCAAACCAAAATCAACCCAAGTCAAACCCAACTTAACCCTTTTGACTTGAAATGTTCAAATGAACCCAAACCCATTTGAACCCAAGCCAATTGCAATTGATTTATATATCAATCCCAAATCCATATGTAAACTCAACTAAATCAAAGTCAACCCAAAATCAAGCCAACTAAACCCAACCAATTTCACTTATTTTAGCCACGTTCTAATCCTACACAAATTGGATTGAACCAAGCCCATCAAATCCTCCCATCATGATTATTGATCACCCTAGGTTGATCAATTGTCACAAATTATGTCAAACCAAGTCAACTTGGTCATTTGACCAAGTCAACCCCTTAACCCATATGAACCCAAACTAGCCAAATTAAACCTAAGCGAATCCCTTGAAACCAATGATTCATACCAAATCAAAATTAATATTTGAATATGACTTGGCCTTCAATTGAGTCAAACCAAACCCAATCGGCCCTATTGACCCAAGTTGACCCAAATTGACCTAAAAGACCAAATTGGGTCAAATCAAAATATAAACCAAATTGATTACAACCAATGGCTCAAGTTCATTCCAAATTGATCGAACTTGACCAAAGCCATGATTGGACCCAATTGAACCAACAATTACTTAGCCCAAATTGATCTAAAGATTCAAGTTGGCCTAAACAAAACTAAATCCAAATTAATTGAAATTAAAGCCTACAATCATCTTCAATTGGTCAACTAAACCCCAAACCAACACCCAACCTAATCTAATTTGGCCAATTTGGTGAAATCGATCAACTTAACCCATTTGACCCAAATGAATTTAAATGAGCCAAAATAAAATTTAAGCCAAACTAAACCAAACCAATTGAACCAAAACATCCTAAATGATCATATAAACTTGACCTAACCCTTAGTTTGACCCAATTTGACCTAAATGAGTCAAATTAAGCCAAACCTAACCAAATCAACTCTAATTAACTTGAAATTTGGGGTAACCCACGTTTGGCTCATTTCAAATCTACCCAAATTAAATCCAATGCCAAATGATCATTCTACCCTTGGGTCAAGGGCATCACATGAGACAAATCACCCTATAACCGGTCATATCCATTCCTTGGCCACTTGGTACTCTCCAATGGTCCACCTAGCACACGCCCAATTTGACCTGGTGGTTGCCCATGACCCATGGGAGGTGAAATCACCTCACCCTCCTTGTTGGAGCATTTGAAACCCATAGGACACCCATGATTCCTCCTTGGCAACCAACTCACCTTCGCCCTGCCACCCATGACTCCATGAGATAGCCAGATAACCACTAGAAGCCAAACCCAATTCAACCATCCAATCAAGATGAAGAGGGGTATGCACCCCTTCATTTCCATTCAAATACACACAAAAATGATTCCTCAAATCCCTAGTACTAAGACGAGATGCTAGAGCCATTTCCTAAGCTCTCAAGCTCGTTCTCATTGAAAAATGTCATTCGCTGGTCATGAAATAGGACACTCCCATTTCTGACCTAACTTCCCTATTTCTCCATCAAACTCAAATTAACTTTGCATGCACCTTCCCTAGGCTTCATCGAATAAGAACAAATCATTTCACAAGCTTCCTAACCACCGGAGGTGGGAATTTGATCAAAGAACTCCAAATCGCCGTTCATGGCCCTTCAAGAGAACATCAAGGAATTGATCCACCTCCAAGGCTTCATCTCCACTAGATGAATCTTTATCAATCTTTCGTATCGCCTTGAGCTCCGGTGAGGTATGCTTCAAAAATAGATCCTTAGGCAAAAATGGGTTGGCTCTTTTCGAAGAAAACTTACATCTCGTGTGATCTTGAATATTGGATCCCCTCTGATCGATGTCATGAAGGAGTGGGATCCTTTTGGAGTTGATCTGAGCACAGGTAAGCTGGGATCAAGTGAGCATTGGCGACGACTCTTCTCCTCACTGTGATGTTGGATCACGCTCACACCGCCGCGTGATCAGAATGGACTGTCATGATTAGATTGCTAAATTGCTCTGATTTAATCTTTTTAAGTTGTGGGATTAATCGTGGCTATCCGATCTTAGATCAAACGGTGGACGAGAAAGCGCATCTGCATCTGCCACATAGACACTGAGTCGGATATGTTTTAATTAGCCAATCTCATGGTGCCACATGGAAACTACTGCGTCACCGTGCCAACAAGATTAGGCTTTCATTAAGCTTAATTAATCATTTTAATAATGAAACTTCTAAAAATCATAAAAAATCATAGGAAAATAAAAAAAATTCAAATAAATACTCATTTTAATGATATTTCATAGGATAATTAATAAAAAATGATATTAACTAATTTTGAATAGTAATTAATGTTTAATTAAGTTTAATTACAAAATTTATTAGCATAATTACTTTCTTAATTACTTAAGAAATTAATCCCAAATTTTGTGGATCAATTTAATGGGATGACCTGCATCCAATGATTTTTTTGGGATTTATTGCTTTCTTAATTTAGAAAATTGACTAATTAAACCTTAACTTCTCTTTTAAGTTAATAAATGATTAATTAATATCACGAACAATATTGAATTTGTTAATTAAGTTTATCAATCATTGGTCAACAGTAAGTGAATTAAGGAATAGGGTTGGGACCCTTTTCCGTAAGTTAATTTCGCCCTATTTTAAAATGAAATTAATTAAGATTTTACTAATTATTTAAATCACTTAATCAAATTGAAATCATAATCACATCATACCTTAATTAATTAAATCATAGGGTAGATCTTTAGGTGTTTGATAACCTAAAGGAGTTTAATGAAATTATGTTTAGTCCACATGTGTGGGAAAACCATAAGAGTAATCAATTAAGTCTCTTAATCTAATTAACTAATCATGAGCACCACTTTTATTTCCTAGGATCATTGCAAGTTTATTTTCTATGCATATCATGTTGGCTCATAATTATTTAGTTAATTACTTTAAGGTGACATAGTTAAGGGTAATTAATTCATATAATTAAAAGTTCAACTTAATTAACCCATAAAAATCTTAATTATATTTCCTTAAATTAAATTAAATCACTAATATGGGAATGGGTTTAAATCAACATGTAATGATTTCTCTTCTTCTCTTTAAATCAAATCAAATCAAACTTAATTAATTAATGCTTTGGTTTGCTTTAAATAATCCTATTTGATTTGATAGTCCTTAAGAACTAGTTTGGTTGAATGAATCACATGCTTATATTTGATTATCCTCTTCCCAATCATGTTAAATTTGGTATGTCATTTGAATTCATGCATCCATCTTTCAAAATCAAGTAAAATAAAATGGATTTCCTTTATTTAAGCTTGCATGTGTTGATTTAATTCAATATATGCATGACTATTATCACTATTAAATCAAAATATATTTTTCAAAAGCTTATAAATGAATAATAATGTGTTATGATGCTAGTTATAAATACATAACAAATGCATATTCTTATAGCTTAAGTGCCTAAATGTTGAGCTCTATTTCCTATATTCATGTGTTAATTTATATAAGATTGAATGGTATATAGTCTAGACATCGCGGGAACACGAGGCTTTAGCTAGCCCTAAGAAGGTCATTTGATTACCTCACTTCCCTGGTTTGTTACTTGGTTGATGAAATCGAAAAGAAGAAATGTTGTATCTGAATTTGTTCTCTAAAAAAAAAACCCAAAAACTCTAAACCATAAACTAAAACCTGAACCCTACACCTAAAACCTAAACCTTAAACCCTAAACCCTAAACCTAAAATCCCTAAACCCTAAACCCTAAACCCTAAACCCTAAAACATACAACCCTAAAACCTAAACCCCAAACCCTAAACCACAAACCCTAAACCCTAAACCCTAATCCCTAAACCCTAAACACTAAAAACCTATAAACCTAAACATAAAAAAATAAAAAAATAAAAAAATAAAAACCTAAACTAAAACCTAAACCTAAACCTAAAAATATAATAAAATAAAAAATAAAAACTAAATTAGAATAAAATAAATAAAAACCTAAACTAAACTAAAAAATTAAATAAACCTATAAATAAAAATACCTAAATAAAATAAAAACTAAACATAAAAAAAAATAAAATAAACCTCAAATAAAATAAAATAAAATAAAACTAAATAAAATCCATCCCTAAACCCTAGACTCTAAACCTTAAACCTACAAATACTAAACCTACAACCCTAAACCCTAAAACCCTAAACCCTAAACTTTAAACCCTAAACCCTAAGCCCTAAACCCTAAATCATAAACTGTAAAACTTCTAAACCCTAAACCCTAAACCCTAAACTAATCATAAACCTTAAACTAACTCTAAACCCTAAACTCTAAACTAACCATAAACCCTAAGAATGGATAGAACCTGACGCACAAGAACATCACCGCTAACTATGCTCGCCTAGATTTGGTGGTTGAGATGAAGGTGGAGGTGGCGACATCGAAGTGTGGGAGGGGATCCAGGCCGGTGGATATGGAGGTGGTGGTCAGAGCAGTGGTGGTTATTGAGGCGAGAGGAGTGACGGAGGTTGCAGTCGTGATGGTGGTGGAGTGATAGATCGAGGATATGATGGTGGTGTCATTTTTGATGGTGCTCATTTGTTCTATTGGTGCTCATTTTTAGGGTTTATCTCATCGCTTGTGTCTGAAGAAACTTGGGGTGCTACTTGGATGATTAAAGCAAAAAGATGAAATGTTGAATATGAATTTGTTCTTTGTTAAAAAAAAACCTTAAACCCTAAACCATAAACCCTAAACCCTAAACCCTAAACTAAAACTTAAACCCTAAACCTAAAACCTAAACCCTAAAACCTAAACCTTAAACACTAAACCCCAAACCCCAAACCCTAAACCCTAAAAGCTAAAACCATGTTTATTTTATTTATGTTGTAGCTCGTGGTTCTGAGAAAACTTGTGTTACTAGGTTGATTAAACAAAAAATGAAATGTTGAATCTAAATTTGTACTCTATTAAAAAAACCAAAAACCCTAAACCCTAAACTAAACACTGAATCCTAAACCTAAAATATAAACACTAAACCCTAAACCCTAAACCCTAAAAATAAAAAAATAAATAAAAGAAACCTTAACCCTAAACCCAAAACTAACTCTAAATCATAAACCATAAATCTTAAACCTAGAACCGTAAACCTAAACTATAAACCCTAAAACCCTAAACCCTAAACCATAAATTGTAAACCCTAAATCCTAAAACCCTAAACCTTAAACCCTAAACCATAAAACCTACAACCCTAATCCCTTAACCATAAAACCCAAACCCTAAACCCTAAACACTAAACCTTAAACCTAAAACCTAAAACCCAAAAACCAAAACCTAAACTAGATAAAACCTAAAAATAAAATAAATAAAAAAACCAAAACATAAATAATAAAATAAAATAAAATAAAATAAAAATCTAAACTAAAACCTAAACCTAAACCTAACCTAAAAATAAAATAAAATAACAAAAAGAACTAACTAAAATAAAATAAATAAAAACCTAAAATAAATTAAAAAATAAAATAAACCTAAAATAAAAAACCTAAATAAAATAAAAATAAAATAAAAAATAAAAATAAAATAAACTTAAAATAGAATAGAATAAAAACTAAATAAAACTAAACCTAAAAAATAAAACTAAAAATAAATAGAAAATAAAACATAAACATTAAACTAAAAAAAAAACCAATCCCTAAAATAAACAAAATGAAATAAACCTAAACCTAAACTATACTAAATTAAACTAAAATAAATAAAATCTAAACCTAAACCAAAATAAACTAAACCTAAACCCTAAACTAAATAAAGTAAAATAAACTAAAAATAAACCTAAACTAAAAAATAAAACCTACAATAAAAACGTAAAACCTAAACCTAAAAAAATAAAAAATAAAATCCCAAGCCTAAACCTAAAAATTAAAAATAAAACCTAAACCTAAAAAATAAAATAAAAATAAAACTAAATTATAAAATAAAAATAAACCTAAACCTAAAACTAAAAAATAAACTAAAATAAGAAACCTAAACTAAAATACATAAGCCAAAAATAAATAAAATAAACAAAATAAAATAAAAATTAAATATAAATAAACATAAAAAATAAAATAAAATTAATAAATATAAAAATAAACTAAATAAAGAAAAAAATGCCTAAATTTACTGGGTTACTTAATTTAAAACAAAACCCTAAACCTTAAAGCATAAAGCCTAAACCCTAAATCCTAAACCTCAAACATTCAAACCCTAAACCCTCAACGCTATACCCTAAACACCTAAAAATCTAAACCTAAAGTAAATAAAATCTAAAGATAAAATAAATAAAAAAATCCTAAACCCATAAAATATTAAAAAAAATAAAATAAAATAAAAGCCTAAACTAAAACCTAAACATAAAGCTAAAAATAAAATGAAATAAAAAATAAAATAAACTAAAATAAAATAAATAAAAATAAAAACTATTAAAAAATAAAATAAACCTGAGAATAAAAAATCTAAATAAAATTAAAACTAAACATAAAATAAAAATAAAATAAACCTAAAATAAAATAAAATAAAAACTAAATAAAAACCTAAACCTAAAAAATAAACCTAGAAATAAATAAAAAATAAAACCCAAACTCTAAACTAAAAAAAAAACTTAACCAAAAATAAAAATAAAATAAACAAAATAAAATAAATTTAAACCTAAACTAAAATAAACTAAACTAAAATAAATAAAACTTATACATAAATCTAAAATTAACTAGACCTAAACCCTAAACTAAATAAAATAAAATAAACTAAAAATAAATTTAAACCTAAACTAAAAAATAAAACCTAAAAGTAAACCTAAATAAAAACCTAACCTAAACCCTAAAAAGCTAAAACCCTAAACCTAAACTAAATAAAACCTAAATAAAAAATAAATAAAAAAACCTAAACCAAAATAAAATAAAAAAATAAAATAAAATAAAAACATAACTAAAACCTAAATCTAAACCTAAACCTGAAAAGAAAATAAAATAAAAAATGAAAACTAAAATAAAATAAATAAAAACATAAACTAAACAAAAAAATAAAAAACCTAAATAAAATAAAAACTAATCCTAAAATTAAAAAAAATATAAAATAAAATAAAATAAAAATAAAAACTAAATAAAAACATAAACATATAAAATAAAACTAAAAATAAAACCTAAAAACAAATAAAAAACAAAACCTAAGCCCGAAACTTAAAAAAACCTAAAACTAAAATAAAAATAAAATAAACCTAAACCTAAACTAAAATAATTAAACTAAAATAAATAATACCTACCACTAAACATAAAATAAACTAAACCTAAACCTAAACTAAATAAAGTAAAATAAACTAAAAAAAACAAAAGCAAAACTAAAAAATATTTCCTAAAAAAAACCTAAAATAAAAACATAAAGCCTAAACCTAAAAAAATAAAATAAAAACCAAAACCTAAACCAAAAAAATAAAATAAAAATAAAACTCAACTAAAAAATAAGCCTAAACCTAAAACTAAACCTAAAAAATAAACTAAAATTGAAAACCTAAACTCAAATAAATAAACCGAAAATAAATAAGCTAAATTAAATAAAAATATAAAATAAACCTAAATAAAAATAAATAAATAAAATAAATTAAAATAAATAAAAAATAAACTAAATAAACCTAAACCTACCAATTTACTTACTTAAAGAAAAACACTAAACCCAAAATCCTAAACCCTAAACTCTAAACCTACAACCCTTAACCATAAACTGTAAAAAACTCTAAACCCTAAACCCTAAACCCTAATTCTAAGCTCTAAACCCTAAAATCATAAACCATAAAATCTTAAATCCTGATCCGTATACCCTACACCCTAAACCTTAAACCCTAAATCCTAAACCTTAACCCAAAACCCTAAACCCTAAAACCTAAACCTAAACCTAAAGTAATTAAATAAATGAAAAAATAACCTTAAACCCTAAAACCTAATAAACCTAAACCTAAACCTAAACCCTAAGAATGGGAAGAACCTTGACGGGAACATTACACAACCAGTTAGTCTAGATGGTGGAGGCTAAGGAGGAGGTGGCAAGCAGTGGTGGTGGGGAATCTGAGGTGCTAGTGGATATGCGGTGGTCGAAAGATGATGTTTATGGAGGCGGAGGAGCGATAGAGGTTACAACCTTGGTGTCAAGGAGAAAGAGATTGGAGATATAATGGTGGATCCTACTACTTGAGAGGTTGATTCTGATGGGAATAGAGAACCAAGAACGGTCGATCCAAGCAATGGAAATGTGTCTTTATAGTAGAGATGGTTCTAGTTATCTAGGGTTTTTGATTTGCTCAATGTGTGCTCATTTTATATCTATGTCATCGCTTGTGTCTTAGAAAACTTGCTGTGTTACTTGGTTGGTTAAATTGAAAAAAAGAAATGTTGAATCTGAATTTGTTCTTTGTTAAAAAAAAAACCAAAAACTCCAACCCTAAAATAAAACCTGAACCCTTGACCTAAAACCTAAACCATAAACCCTAAACCCTGAACCCTAAACCCTAAACCCTAAATCATAAAAACCCTAAACCCCAAACCCTAAAAGACCTTAACCTAAAACCTAAACCCTAAACCTTAAAACCTAAACCCTGATCCCTAGACCCTAAACCCTCAACTAACCCTAAACCCTTAACCCTAAAAAAGCTAAAAAGCTAAACCTAAACTAAATAAAACCTAAAAAAGGAAATAAATAAAAAACTAAACTCAAATAAAATAAAATAAAAACCTAAAGTAAAATCATAACCTAAACCCAAACTTAAAAAATAAATAAAAAATAAAAACTAAACTAAAATAAAATAAATAAAAACCTAAACTAAACTAATAAAAAATAAAAAAAACATAAATAAAATAAAAACAAAACCTAAAATAAAAATAAAATAAACCTAAAATAAAATAATATAAAAACTAAATAAAAACTTAAACCTAAAGAATAAACCTAAAAATAAAACTTAATAACAAATAAATAATAAAATTTAATCCCTAAACTAAGGAAAAACATAAACCTAAAATAAAAATAAAATAAACCTAAACTAAAATAAACTAAACTAATATAAATAAAACTTAAACCTAAACCTAAAATAAACTAAACCGAAACGTAAACCTAAACCCTAAATATAATAAAATAAACTAAAAATAAACCTAAACCTATACTTAAAAAATAAAACCTAAAAATAAACCTAAAATAAAAATCTAAATCCTAAACCTAAAAAAATAAAATAAAATCCTAAACATAAATCTAAAAATAAAAATAAAACCTAAACCTAAAAAATAAAATAAAAATTAAACTAAACTAAAAAATAAACCTAAACCTAAAAAATAAACTAAAATAAATAAGGAAAACAACAACAACAACAACAACAAGACATTATCCCACTAACTGAGGTCGGCTACATGAATACTTCGTCTCCATTATGTCCTATTATGTGTCAAATTATCATTCAATTCAAGTATACTAAGTTTATTTTTTATACAACTTAACCATGTCTTTTTAGGTCTACACCTACCTTTCTTAACATAAGGCAATTCTAATGCATCTACTCTCGTAACCGAGTCATTGGACGACTGACGCTTTATGTGGCCAAACCATCTAAGGTGACTCTCTCAAATTTTATCTACCACTAGAGCTACTCCAACATTTTCCCAAAAATAAACATTTCACTTTTATCTCAAAGAGTACAGCCACTCATCCACCTAACCATCCTCATCTCTACAACACTTAACTTAGTCTCATGCTTCTCTTTTATTGGCCAACATTCTACACCATAAATCATTACAGGTCTTACCACCATTTTATAAAATTTTCCCTTAAGTTTAAGTGGTACTTTCTTATCACAGAACAAGCCAGATGCATTCCTAGAACATTCAGATTTTGCATTTTAATGATTTGTTCACCTAATCTGACAACACTACCACTATAACTTCTGGAACTAAAATTACACTCCAAAAATAAACTAAACAAAATAAAAATAAAAAATAAACCTAAATAAGAAAAGTAAACTAAAATAAATAAAAAATAAATTAAATAAACTAAATAAACCTAAACCTACCAATTTACTTAACTTAAAAAAAAATTAAAGAAAACCCTAACCCTAAAACTAACTCTAAACCCTAAACCTTGAACCCTAAACCTACAACCCTAAAACTTAAAACCTTAAACCCTAAACCCTAAAACCCTAAACCCTAAACCCTAAACCATAAACCCTGAAGCCTAAACCCTAAACCCTAAATCCTAAAACCTACAACCCTATACCTTAAACTCTAAACCCTAAATCCTAAACCTTAAACACTAAACCCTAAACCATAAAAAACTAAAAACTGAAACCTAAACTAAATAAAACCTAAAAATAAAATAAATAAAAAACTTAAACCTAAATATAATAAAAAAAGAAAATAAAATAAAAACCTAAACTAAAACCTAAAGCTAAACCTAAATGTAAAAATAAAATGAAATAAAAACCAAAAATTAAACTAAAATAAAATAAATAAAAAGCTAAACTAAATAATTAAAATAAAATAAACCTAAAAATAAAAAAAATAAAAAAAAATAAAATCTAAACATAAAATAAAAATAAAATAAACTTAAAATAAAATTAAATAAAATAAAACCTAAATAAAAACCTAAACCTAAAAAATAAACATAAAAATAAAAATTAAAAATAAATAACTAGTAAAACCTAAACCCTAAACTAAAAGAAACCTAAACCTAAAATAAATAAAATAAAATAAACCTAAACCTAAAATAAAATAAACTAAACTAAAATAAATCAAACCTAAGCCTAAACTTAAAATAAACTAAACTTAAACCCTAAACTAAATAAATTAAAATAAATAAAAAATAAACCTAAACTTAATCTAAAAAATATAACCTAAAAAGAAACCTAAAGTAAAAATGTAAAACTTAAACCTAACAAAATGAAATAAAAACCTAAACCTAAAAATAAAAAATAAAAGCTAAACCTAAATAATAAAATAAAAATAAAACTAAAGTAAAAAAATAAACATAAACCTAAACCTAAACCTATAAAATAAAATAAAATAAAAAACCTAATGTAAAATTTATAAACCTAAAACAAATAATCTAAACTAAATAAAAATAAAAAATAAACCTAAATAAAAATAAAAAATAAAATAGACTAAAATGAATAAAAAAAAACTAAATAAACCTAGATCTGCCGATTTACTTAATTTAAAGAAAAAAAACCCTAACCCCTAAACTTTAAATCCTAAACCCTACGCCATATAACTAACTATAAATCCTAAACCCTAAGCCAACATCCTTAAACCTACAACCCTAATCCCTAACCCCTAAACCCTATAACCTACACCCTAACAACCTACAAACCTAAACCTAAAGTAAATAAAACCTTAAAATAAAATAAATAAAAGAAATCTAAACTTAAATATAATAAAAAATAAAATAAAATAGAAACTTAAACAAAACCAAAAAAAAATAAAATAAAGGTAATAATAAAAAACCTAAATATAATAAAAACTAAACATAAAATAAAAATAAAATAAACCTAAAATAAAATAAAATAAGAGCTAAATAAAAACCTAAACCAAAAGAATAAACCAAAAATGAAAACCTAAAATCAAATCAAATATAAAACACAAACCCTAGACTAAAAATAAAAACATAACTGAACATCAAAATAAAATAAACATAATAAAATAAACCTAAACCTAAACTAGAATAAACTAACCTAAAATAAATAAAACCTAAACCTTAACCTAAAATAAACTAAACCTAAACCGTAAACTAAATAAAATAAAATAAACTAAAAATAAACCTAAACTTAAACAAAAAAATAAAACCTAAAATAAAAACCTAAAACCTAAAACCTAAACCTTAAATGCTAAAAAAGTTAAAAACATAAACCTATACTAAATGAAGCCTAAAAATAAAATAAATAAATTAAATCTAAACCAAAATAAGAAAAATTAAATAAAAAAAACATAAACTAAATCCTAAACCTATACCTAAACTTAAAAAGAAAATAAAATAAAAATATTAACTAAACTAAAATAAAATAAATAAAAACCTAAACTAAACTAAAAAAAATTAAAAACCTAAATAAAATAAAAACTAAACCTAAAATAAAAATAAAATAAACCTGAAATAAAATAAAATAAACACTTAATAAAAACCTAAACCTAAAAAACAAACCTAAAATAAATAATAAATAAAACCTAGACCTTAAACTAAGAAAAAAACCCTTAACCTAAAATAAAAATAAAATAAATCAACTTAAACTAAAGTAAATAAAACCTAAACCTAAACTTAAAATAAACTAAAAATGAACCTAAACCTAAACTAAAAAATAATACCTTAAAATAAAACTAAAATAAAATCCTAAAACCTAAACTTAAAAAAATAAAATAAAAACCTAAACCTAAACCTAAAAAATAAAATAAAAATAAAACTAAACTTAAAGATAAACCTAAACATAAATATAAACCTAAAAATTAAACTAAAATAAATAAATCTAAAATAAATAAACTAAACTAAATAAAATAAAAATAAATCTAAATAAAAAAAAAAGCTAAACTAAAATAAATAAAAATTAAATAAATTAAACCTAAACCTACAAATTTTCTTAATTTAAAAAAAATAATAAAAAATAAAAAACCTTAAACCCTAAACCTACAACCCTAAACCCTAAACCCTAAACCGTAAACCCTAAACATTAAACCCTAAAGCCTAGAAGCCTAAACATAAACTAAAGAAAACCTAAAAATAAAATAAATAAATAAACCTAATCTTAAACAAAATAAAAAAAAAATAAAATAAGATCAAACCTAAACTGAAACCTAAACCTGTACCTAATCCTAAACATAAACCTAAAAATAAAATAAAATAAAAATTAAATGTAAAATAAAATTAATAAAAACCTAAACTAAGTGAAAAAATAAAATAAACCTAAAAATAAAAAACCTAAGAAAATAAAAACTAAACGTAATATAAAAATAAAATTGACCTAAAATAAATAAACTAAAAACAAAATAAAAACCTAAACCTAAAAAATAATCCTAAAAAGAAATAAAAAAATAAAACGTAAACCCTAAATTAAAAAAAACCTAAACCTAAAAAAAACATAAACCTAAACTAAAATAAGTAAAACCTAAACCTAAACTTAAAATAAACAAATCCTAAACCCTAAACTAAATAAAATAAAATAAACTAAAAGTAAACCTAAAATGAAAACCTAAAACCTAAACCTTAAACCCTAAAAAGGAAAAAACCTAAACCTAAACTAAATGAAACCTAATAAATAAAAAAACCTAAACCAAAACAAAATAAAGTAAAAAGTAAAATAAAATTAAAACCTAAACTTAAACCTAAAGAGAAAATATAATAAAATTAATAACTAAACTAAAATACAATAAATAAAAACCTAAACTAAACTAAAAAAATGACAAACTTAAATAAACTAAAACCTAAACCTAGAATAAAAATAAAATAAACCTAAAATAAAATAAAATAAACACTAAACAAAAACCTAAACCTAAAAATAAATTAAAAATAAACCTAGACCCTAAACTAAAAAAAAAACCTAAAACCTAAAACTAAAAAAATAAAAAAATCAAAAACTTAATCCTAATCCTAAGCATAAACCTAAAATAAACTAAACCTAAACCTAAACCTAAACCTAAACCTAAATAAATAAAATAAAATAAACTAAAAATAAATGTAAACCTAAACTAAAAAATAAAACCTAAAAATACCTCAAATAAAGAAAACATATATATATATATATATATATATATATATATATATATATATATATATATATATATATATATATATATATATATATATATATATAATAAAACCTAAACTTAAACTTAAAAATAAAAAAATAAAACCTAGACCTAAAAAAAAATAAAATTAAAATTAAACTAAAAAATAAACATAAACCGAAACCTTAACCTAAAAAACTAAAATAAAATACCTAAACTAAAATAAATAAACCTAAAATAAATAAACAAAAATATATAAAAATAAAAAATAAACCTAAACAAAATCAAATAAACTAAAATAAATAAACTAAATAAACTAAATAAATTAATTAAACCTAAACCTACCAGTTTACTTAATTTTAAAAAAACACTAAACCTTAAATCCGAAACCATAAACACTAAATCCTAAACCCTAAACACTAAAATTAACCATAAACCTATAAATCCCTAAAATAATAATAAACCCTATACCCTATACCCTAAAATAAACCCTAAACCTACAACCCTAAACCCTAAGCCTTAAGCCCTAAAGCCCTAAACCCTAAACCTTAAACACTAAACTGTAAACCCTAAAACCCTAAACCCTAAACCAGAAACCTTAAAACCTATTTGCATTAGGTACCTTTCATTCCTAGGATGCATTACTGGTTTAAATTCTTTGTGGTTTTATGTCATACATTGGCTCATAATTATTTGATTAAATATGTTAAAGTGGTATAAGGGGAATTAATGAACTTAATCTACAACTTAACCTAACCAAAGCATAAAATTAATCTAATCACCTAAAAATTAAACTAAAATAATGCACACATGTGGGAATGGGTAAGGACCAGTAAACCTTCTCACACTTTCCTAATTCAAATCAAACTCAAACCAAAATGAAAGTCTCTTTAAACAACTTTTGATTCTCTTTAAATGATCTTACTTCCTAAGATTGTCTTTAAGAATTAATTAGAGTGAATGAAATTACATGCTTACATCACTTTATTTCTTTCCTAGCATGCTAAATGTGTATGTCATATAAGTTTTATACATTCATGCTTTTCTAAAATCAAATTCAAAATGAAATGTTTTCTTTATGTCAAATTGCATGTTTTGGCTAAAGTAATAATATGAGTGGCTATTATCACTATTAAATTCAAAACTATTTTTAAAATTTATAAATCAAATACCTAAAATTGAAAGTGTGCTACTTATAATTATTTATAAGCTTGCATGTGGATATAAATATGAAGATGTGCATAGTGTAGCCTTTATTCTCTTTTCTCTTAGTATGGTTTTGAATAGGATTTGGCAAAGTGTATAGTTCATTTGAAAATAATGTAACACTTGCCTAATTCCCTTCCTATTCCTTCCTATACTATTACTTAAGAAGGACATCTACATTTGCTCATATAAATTTCATAAACAAAATAAATCATCCAACACAAACTTTTTGCATCTTTCTTTTCCATTCATTTATTTTGTATACATGCTTGTATTTAACGAAAGTGGTATATCTGTCTGGACAACCCTGGGGTTGCGAGGCTTTAAGTAGTCCTAAGCAGATTTTGTACCTTACGCTCATAGTTAAAAATGGTGTTGTACTCACTTATGCCTTTCATACATACATGTGTGCATGTGAAAAATGGATAAGAAAACCTCTTTTCTACTTAATGAATATCATGCATCATGAAGCATTCAAATTTTCTTAAGTAACTCACTTAGCATTCTCTTTCAATGCATTTCTTTTTGTACATGTGCATGTATTTAAGAAAAGTGGTATATTAGTCTGGACAACTCCAAGGTTACGAGGCTTTAAGTAGCCCTAAGTAAGTATTGTACCTTACACTTCTGGTAAAAAATGGCATCGTACTCACATATGTCTTTTATACTTGTAAATGTGCATATGAAAAATGGATAAAAGAATCACTCTCTTCTACTTAACAAAATCATGCATACATTAAACATTCCAAATTTTTTTAAGTAACGTCACTTAGTATTCATCATAAAGTATGCTAAACATTCCCATTTATATGTATAGATATGCTTAGGATCCATTCATATGCATGTTATACACATGTGGGAAAGAATAAAATGCTGTGTGTTTCGTGATAGTAATTCACTCTAGTTAATCTTAAAATGTCTTTCCTTTTGAATAGGTTTATTTAGAGAAAATCTAAACTTAGGATTAATTAAAATAAATAATAAACCATTCACTAGATAAAAAATCATTAATGAACATAGCTTAGAAATCACTTAAGGTAGGGAGGAAAGAGAAGTTCTCTTCTCTTTCCTCTCTTGCAATGTTTAGTAATTAAGTAGGTTCATTCAAACTAAATCAAATTATCAAATAAAATTAACCCATATCAACTAAATAACTTAAATGAGACTACCCTTCTAAGTTGAACCTTTTCACACTTAAAAAAATTCTAACATTAAAGCATAGCTAAGCATACCACACAAACCTTATATGGAATACACATTAGGCTAAATCACCACATCTAGTCCTATGAGGTATGGTTTGATTTTTGTTTTTGTTTTGTAATGTAATGTTTTAGTATGTATGTTAGAGTGTATGTGTATAGAATGAATGGTAGGATGATTTAGTCTAATCATTATCTTCTGCAGGGGATTGTGCTTAAGGGGTGCTTTAATAAAAATGTAATTGCTTTTGCTATGCAGGTCGCTTATACCCTTAAGCATGATCCAAAATGGGCTAGGTGGACTTGGTTACCCATATGTGGGGTGCTAAGTCCAATTTGTTTATATACATTCTTTGGAATGTGTGGTTTGTTTAGCTAATCTCAATTTTGTAGGTTTTAGTTAGATTTACTTTTTCCCTTTTCATGTACCTTTGTAATTAGGATTTTGGAATGATTATTAAGGGGATTAGGATGAGAATTGGTTATAAGGCCATGCCTTATGTACCATGTGAAGCCTTTGGAGCATCCACCTTCCAACCATCCAAAAGAATGAACTAAAGAAGAAAGAAGAAAAGGAGTAAGAAGAAAAGAAGAATGAAGAAATGAAGGTTGAAGACCCCCATAACAATGAATTCTTTTCTTAATTGTACTTAATTCATTTGTAATCTGGGTTGTATAAAAGTAAAGCTCGGCTACCCAAATTATTTTTTGGGTTTGTGCGGTGGTGCCTGGCCATAAATGACCTTGTATTCTTTTGCGTTAGCTTTATAAAATGTGTGATGTTTTGCTTAGCTTGTGCATTAAGATGACATGTTTTCCTAGTTTCTTCCTTTCTCTGATGTATGGCCTAGATGACAATTAGGCTCTTAGGAAAAAATAAATCTTCTACCAAATTAATCAACTCAAAATTAAAAATAAGCAACTCGTAACCTCACTTAAATCCTAAGCTAAAAATCAAGATAAAAGAATTAGCAACCCTTTAGATGGATGAGTATTTCTCTTACAACATCATGCACAACAACATCTTGTTTCACTCTTGATTGGAGGGCTTCCACATTTGCTAAAGAAACTTGGCTTGACCTTTGAGAGCCATGGTGGAAACACACCTCCTCCCTTCTCATTGATTTTGGCCAATAATTTTATTTCTCATGCATTAAGCATATGAATCCTATAAGCCTGAGTGAAATGATTGTCCAAAAATAAAAATAAAAATGAAATCTAAATTGCATTAGATTCAGGTCATTTAAAGCATGCCCTTACATGATCTAGTATCTTTAGGGAGTGAGTTTAAGGACTTAGTCTCTTTCTAAATGAATAACAGCCTAGCTATATTGCATAAAACATATGACTTGCCTACATGAATTTAAAATCATAGGAGGAGTTAGTTGGCGCCACCCCCGTGGTGTGAAATCCAAGCAGTGGTTTGTCCTCTCTTGTGGAGGCAAACCAAAAGCCCATTTTCACCTTAGATTTAAGTTGTGCTTTCAGCCCTCACCAAAGCACCCTAGATTTAGGTTCTGAGGTTGCTTCTCCCCTTTGTGGGCCATAAGCCTAAATCCTCAGCTCTTAGGCATTTCTATCATCTTCTATTGTGGAATCATAAGCCCTAAATTTTTAATGAAAAATTCAAGTCAAATAAATTAAATCAATTTCAAAAATGTAAAGCCCAACTTTAGGATAGTTTTAGATGTTCGCTAGGTTTCCTAGCATCATGGGCATCTCTTACTTATCTTCCTTTGGGTTTGATAATAACTCCCTCTCTTTGATCAATCCCTTTTGATCTTCCAAAATAAACTAATCGATTGATAGTCCTACATATTAAAATCTTTAGAGACAATGATCATTTACCTTAATCGAGAGTATTCCTAAGGGTTCTCATTCTTTAGGATGTAATTAAATATGGGGGCTTGCCCCTGTAGGGATCTTAATAAGCCCAGTTTAAAATAAACCTTACTTTACATTTCCATGTAAAGTAGGAGAAGAATCTTTGGTACATATGCAGACCCATTGTCCTTAGGAGTCCTTATTGAAGTGATTAGGTCTATTGTAGGGAGGTGACTTCTATCTTTCGAGATAGTACACCTCTCCTCAATGTCATACTCGATCACCCTCAATAAGAACATCTGCAAATCTACGTGGTGTCCCAACTAAAGGTATATATTTCTATTTTCATTTATCCTCTCCCAGAAAGAATAGATGAAGGCAAGAAATATTTTTCAATAGATTTTTCTAGCAACTCGGTTGGGGATGGTTCCTCTCTCCATCTTTGGTAAATGATCATTGTCTTCAAGTATTGATAGTGGGTTTGTACTTTGGTATGAATATGAAACTATCTTTCTTTCGTTGGCACTTAGCTTATTTCATTCTTAAGTTAAGCTAGCCAACATCTTAAGGTTTTAGGACCTCACCCCGTGTTGGTCTTAAAATCCCCATTGGATTCTCCAATAGGTAGAAATAAAAAGATCTAAATAAAAGAAAACATTTAAAGACATCCTCCTTATCATTTTTTATGATAAGAAAAGGTTCATTCTAAAATAATAAAGACAAAATAAATTTTCATAAAAATCTTGCTTTTCAAAAAGTACTCTTTCAAAAAATGCACATAATAAAATATTTTCCACAAAATTTTCTTAAATCACCCTCATCTAACAATTCTCATAATTCTTATATGTAGGAATCTTCAAAAATAAAACTAACAATTTTTTCCAAAAGCACAAATGAACATCTTCCTTTAATTCATTTTGATGAAGATTTTATTTTTCAAATAAAATGAACAATCATCTTTTCAAAAGTCAAAATCAAAATAAAAAAATAAAACTTTCAAAAAGCACACATGAACCTTGCCATTCAATACACCCACACCTATTGAATGAGCGTTTCATCTAAAAATAAAACTAGTCTTTTCAAAAGCATATCTTCATTCAATATACCCAAATTTATTGAATGAAGATTTCATTCATTAAAATAATATCATTTAGAAATCCCACCTAAACATATCCCATATATGATTAAGTTGGAATTCCCTCTTTCAAAAAACAATAATCACACACAAAATAAAATTTTCACATTTGCAAAATTAAGATTGACTTCCATTTCAACATACCCAAATTTGTTGAATGGAAGTCTTCTTTTCAAAAATCAAAACTTAACAATCATATTTTCCAGATTTAAATACATTTGGAACTTTATTTAGCATACTCAAATTTGCTAAGTGAAGTATCCTAATTCAAAACCAAAATTTTTAAACACATTTGGAACTTCATTTAGCATACTCAAATTTGCTAAGTGAAGTCTCCAAATTCAAAACCAAAAATTTTCAAACACATTTGGAACTTAATTTATCATACCCAAATTTGCTAAGTGAAGTCTCCAAATTCAAAACCAAAAATTTTCAAACACATTTGGAACTTCGTTTAGCATACTCAAATTTTCTAAGTAAAGTCTCCAAATTCAAAACCAAAAATTTTCAAACACATTTGGAACTTCATTTAGAAAACTCAAATTTGCTACGTAAAGTCTCCAAATTCAAAAAAAAAAAAAGTTTCTCAAGCACCTTTGGAATTTCATTCTTTAGCATACCAAATTTTCTAAAGGGAGGTTTCCATTTTCAAAGCCAAATCAAAAAAAATAAAACATTTTAACACATCTTTTGGAATATCATTTAGTATACTCAAATTTGCTAAGTGAAATTTCCATTTCACAAAATTAAATGGAACTTCATCTTTGGCATACCATATTTGCTAAAGTAAAGTCTCCACTTTCAATCAAAAACAAATCAAAACCAAAAGGAAACACATTAGGATTTCCTTATCATACCCAAATTTGCAAAGGATCCTAGTTTTACAAAAATAAAAATATCCAAAAACAAATGAAACACTTTAGGATCTTCTTAGAATACTCAAATTTGCTAAGAATCCTATTTTCAAAAAGATCCTTCAAAAACACACTTGGGTTCTTCACTTAGCATACCTAAATTTGCTAAGTGGGAATTCCATTTTTCAAAATCAAACAATAATTCACAAAAATAAAATAAATAACTTTTTTTAAACACTTCACTTAGCATACCCAAATTTGCTAAGTAAAATTCCAAATCAATAAGCAATACCAATTGACCACTTTAACATACCCAAATTTGTTAAAGGAAAGGGTCCTCAAATCAAAATATAATTTCAAACATGAACCTATGGAAACATCCTTCTAAAAATATTTGAATCCATCCTTCAACATACCCAAATTTGTTTTAGTTAGATTCATATTTAAAATTCCTCTTTTTAATCAAATTTTAAATCTTCTCTAATCCATTTGAACCGCACTTAACACTTATGTTAGATGTAGGTTCAAATTTTTAATTCAAATTCAAAAATCAACAAAAATAGAAATCTGATCCAAGCTCATTTCCTAAATGTGTAGATTCTCAGCATCAATATAGCTACAGTTCAGTCTTTCAGTTTTTGTAGTTGATTTGAAATGGCAGGCTCACAGAAGTTTTTGTTCACTTTCCCTCACAACATGGACTTGGCCTTGGACCTGGCCAATTTCTTCCAATTGGATCATACCCACCTTATCCATTTTGGGGATTTGAGGGAGTGAGGATAACATGTAAGGGAACTCCCCTCACAACTGTCAGTAGGATTGTGGTGGCCGGACAGAAGTTGGTCATCCAGATTGATTTACCTTCAGATTTAGATATCTACTCATTGAAGAGGAAAGCAGTGGCAGTCCCACCAGCTTTAGTAGTGATATTGATAGAGCCTGTGCACCCCATGGTTTCCCATGCTACCCAGTGAGGGCTAGCGCACAGTCTTTGGCACCGTCTAAGGGTAAGCTCCTCTGATTCTAGAGATTGCCTCCCTAGCTTTTGAGGTTGGCTCTAGTTCTTACTCTACTCATCCTACCAAGACACAAAGGAGAAACAAAAATTGCATGATCAGCGGTATCATACTAGGATTTCCAAGGAGATGGAGGTCGCTATGTGGTTAGTAGTAGAGGAGGTACCTATTTTATCACCCTGCTGATTATAGCGAACCAGTTTCATCTTCTCTCTAGGTCAGACAGAGAAGATGCTAGGAAGATTCACTCACCTCCACCAATGGTTCAACATCAGCCCTCAATTACTTAGAGAAGGAGGTCGTATGTCGGCCTCCGATCAATCTTGCGCCAAGTTGGTAGAGCTTATGGATGTTTAGAGTCTGGAGTTCAATTTGATTTGAGATCCATCATCCCCTATAGCATGGGAAAACATATTCGATAAGAGAGGGCTAGAGAGTCTCATACATCTGTTCATATCACCAATAGGGAGATGCAGAGGTTCAGTTGCTAGTCGGCAGCTTCTGCACTTGTCAACTTTCCAGCTCGGTGCGCTACCCGCATCGACCATACATATAGCATCCTACTTACTAGGACCAGTCATCATAGGAGGACAACTCCTATTTATAGAGAGTCGGTGGTGTCTCCACCACACCGCTCTACCCCCCGTCTGCCATCACCAGTTCACGTTATAACATCTCTAGTTCCATCAAAGGCCATGAAGGCCATATCCAGGGAGAAGCATACCCCATTGGTGATCTGGCTATGGCCAAGAAATCCTACTCCATCTACACCACCTACTACAGAGAGGCCGAGCTCTACTGCTTGACCTTTTGCCCTAGTGGTGGTGTGGAAGGAGTGGCAACTCTGAAGCATAGTGGTCATTCCTTGACCAACTCCACCAGTTAAGTAGGATATGGAGATGGTAACAGTTATTACAGAGGTAGCAGGTGATAGCCTAGATGCATCGATGATAGTGGAACCTCCTAGGAATGTCACTCCTTTCATAGCTAGTGATAGTCAGGAGTGTGTCTCTTCTAGTGAGTACAGTCCTCATAGGATTGACTCTTCAATAGCAGGGGAGATCTAGTGCCTCTCGGTGACGTGAGATCACATGGTCGTCAAAATCATTTGTTCCCGCTCGATTGATCATTTTCTCGAGGAGATAGTAGCATTATCTTGTAGAGAAGAAGGAGATTCTGGGGTATGATTGGTCAGATGAGGAGAAGATTAGCTTCGATCCCAATGAAGATGATTTGTTGGGAGACTCAACTGGGGTCTGCATGGTAGATACTAGGGGATCTCTCCTTAGGGAGCAGCAGGCCATGGAAGGTGATGGGGTTGATCAAGAAGACATAGCTGAATCATCCCAACACATTTGATATCAATTGAAGATAAAAGATGAGTGGATATATAGGATGGAAAAGCATCTTGAGGATTTGTTGGAAGCAATTTTAGTACTTCAGAAATAAGCCCAAGCAGTTCATCCTACTACAGTCGACATTAGTCAGCCAGAGTTAGTGTATATCTTGGACCCTGCCAAGACCTTACCTCCTGTTGAGCAAGGTAGCACTAGCATGTATAGGAAGATAGTGGAAAGCACCTCCATACAAGAAAAAGACCTGATCCATGGTTGAGCAAAGACGCGTGAAGGAAGCATTGGCTGCCGGGGAGGATCATCAGTTCCAAATGGGTAGACCCTACCCAGAGGAATTCGATGCAATCCATATCCCAAGGGTTTTGTGTCACCTTTGTTCAAATGCTTTGATGATAGTGGAACCCTAAGGCAGTATATAGCACACTTCAGGCCTAGTTATTGCAATACTGGTAACACTTTGCTATTCCACCTCTTCGTTACTAGCCTAGTAGGATTATTATTGCTGAACTTTCCAATGGTTCAAAGATATTTGCTAAGTTGGAGCAACTCTTTATCAAGAGGTTTGCTAGAGCTCGAAAAGGTTATTGTAGGTGATCTCGTAGCATAACAACACCTAGGTGAGTCCCTTATTGATTATATTCTTGATGATGTAACCTAAGTATGAAATGCGAGCCACAATTGTCTGAGTAGCATGCCATTGAGATTCTTCTAAAGAATATCCATGGCTCAGTCGCCTTCATGCTTAAGGGCTTCACTATCAAAACATTTGAGAAGCTAATAAATAAGGCAGCTAGTCTACAAGGAGAGGCCAAGCAGTTGCCTTTTCAAGACCAGTTTCCCAAAGCAAAGCCATAGAAGGTCAATGAGAATAAGCCGGGAGCAGTGACAGTGGTAGATAAGGGGAAGCAACTAGCTAGAGATCAGTCCTTGAGGCCACAACCTCAGCAGCCTTCACTTACACCTCCTTTACCACCATCGAGGCAGCCCTACCGACTTCCACAGTAGCCTCCACATCCAACACCACCACCTCCTCACCATACACCGCCAGTAGCACACATACTGCCAAGTAGTATGATCCACCTACTCTTTTAGAGAAGCTTAATAGACTTTATTCATTTAAGAGGGAGGTAATCAAAAAGATATTTAAGAATCTCCTAAAGAAGCTTGATTTTTAGCTACCCAAGCCTAAGAGACCAGAGGAAGTAGGCAAAAGTCATGATCCTAACTTTTACCCCTACCACTGTATATTAGGCCATGTTTTAGAGGATTGCTTCACATTCAAGGACTGGCTTGAGCATAGCTTCAATACCGGTGTTGTAGTCATCCTAAAGGAATACCTTGTGGAAAAACCATCCAATTCCATTAGGGTAATTTTTGGGGATACTTGTGATGCTTCCAAAACTAAAGAAGGTTAAGATATTTATTTATCCAAAACCTCTAAAAAGATCATCCAAAAGATCAAGAAACTTTCCTTACAGGTGCTTGAGTCAGCTCAAACCTCCAACATCAAGGAAGGTTTGCAAGTTGTCAGTGCCAACTTGGGGAAAGGGGGAGCTCAGCAGTAGCATGTGCCAGGGATAGTCCAGTAGTGCAACTACCGATCGAGCCCAGCCTCCTGCCTACAGTTGTAGCTTTGACACTAACGACTTCTTCCACTTCAGCTAGTACTTCTTCTTCTACTAGTAGAACTTTTGTATCAATGGATAAGGGCATCAAATCCCTTACCCCACTCACTTTACTTAATTTCTACTTTGTACCTCCAAATAAATCCAAGAAATTGAAGAATAAAGCTAGCTTGATTTACATCTATGTCACTTCTGATGGGTTGTCTACTCTATTTTAATGATAACTCTTCAAGTCAAAATAACTATAACCGATCTTCATCTTTCGATTGTGAGTTGGACTTCCTCCTAATACTATGGGTTCACTTGAGATAAACTTGGAATCATCTCGATTCTGAGGGTCCCATAGGAGAAGTAGGTGAGCCTTATATGCTGGTAGAACCTTCCATTACCCTACTATAAGAGATCATCAAAGTCAACCTTCATAGTAGCAAGGTTCTACCTCCTAGGGCAGCACCTCAAGATGAGGGAAATAAGTTATTAGTATAGATGACCAAGAAGCCCCTCCACAGGATGCTCCACCCTTAGATATGCTTGTGGATGATCAGCCCAAGGTAGACTACAATGTCCTCTCTCATCTAAGAAAGTTTCCATCTAAACTAAGCATATACGATACCCTTGTCTCTTCCAAAGAAATGAGTGAATCACTAATCAAGGCTCTCCTTGATCCTGAAATATGCTTAGCTCACCTGACCACTATAGGTGAGGAGGCAAATTATATAAAAGAAGCAGGGAATCACCTTCATAGATGAAGATCTTTTCCTGGGGACTTGGAGCACAAGCCCTCTTTACATCACAGTTGACATGGATAGATTTAGACTTACCAAAGTTCTCATGGTTCCAGGTGCATCGATGAACATTATGAGTCTAAAGACACTTGCCTATTTGAGGTTTTACATCTCCACACTTCGAGGAGATCAGATGATGTTGAGAGAATTCAATGAACAAGGTGAGAGGAATTTAGGTTCCATAGTGTTACCTTTGGAGATAGACTGGAAGATCAAGCCAAGTTTTACATGATTGATTTGAATACTTTGTTCACTTTTATGCTCGAGGCCTTGGATACCTCAGAATAAAATAATTTTATCTTCCCTTCATCACTGCATCAAGTTTATAAAAGATGGGATTGAATACCATGTTAATGGAGATGAAAAGCCATTCTTAGTTAAAGAGGTTGAGATTAATGAGGATGCGACCTACTATCTTACTCAAAATAGTCATTCTCATGAACTTGGACAAACTTCAAAATCAAAAGAAAAAGAAAATGAAGAAAAAGAAAAGATAAAAAAAAGAAAAGTAGAATGAAAATCCAAGTCAACAAGAAAGGGGAATTGAAGAAGAAAAAGATCTACATATCAAATTCTACCCACAGTTCATTCCATCATATGGTCATGTGGGTAGGATTACTCAACCTCCACTAGGCATAGACAGAGGTAGAAACAGAGGCAGTTCCAAAGGTGGAAGGCCCCCTGGATGGCCATCAGCCAACAAACATCATGTTTCAGTTCATAGAAGTATCCCTACTATTCATATAGACTTGGAATCTAGCTCGGAGGAAGAGTCTAATGTGATTAGTGTACCAACTAACCCCTATCAGCAGGTTCCATTGGAGGTGACTTTTGATCCAGGAAAAGATGAAGACCAGACCTCCAGACAAAGCAAAGTATTCGAATCAAGTTTATTTAAGATTATTAGGCAATAGCTGGGAACCTTAGCTCTAACCTCATTTACATATCAGAAAGTTGAAGGTTTAGTAGAAGGAAGTTCCTAAATCTTCCAATAATATGAAGCCTAAGGGATTCTTTTTGGGATCATCAACCTCAAGCCCTGAAGTTGATGTAGAACTTGAGGAGGATACATTTAAGGAATTGATAGAATTACCATTTTACTTTTACCCGCCTTGTGTTCATAATCTTATACAAAAAGTTTTAGTTTCTCATACATGGTCCAAGCATAGGTCAGAGTACTTTGAAAAATTATGGAACAATATAGGCAGGGAAGCATAATCAAGAGCAGTACTAGGATTTGGTACAGTGGGTCCAGTTGATAATGAAGATTACTGCTTAGTTATTACCAATCATTTGGAGTCTGATAGGTTCTTTTCACACACACCCAACTCTTATGAGAATGTGTGTTTAGAAATCTTATATGATCCAGATGATCTCCAAATCAAAGAGGCACCACTAGAATTCATTCAATAATAGACAAGCTTAAGGAAATCAATCTCGTGATAGAAGAAACTCCACACCGATGTACATCGTTCATTCCGAATGAAGAAGAAACCAATGACTTAATTAGGTTACGAGTTTAAAGATTGCTTTGCATGGAGTTATGAAGAGATGCCCAAATTATCTCCTGACATAGCAGTCCACAAGCTAGCAATAGATCTTGATGCTACCCCTATTAAGCAAGCTCCTAGATGCATGCGATTAGAAATCGAATAAAAGGTCATTTCTGAAGTCAAGAAACTGATCGATGTTGTTTTCATCAGGAAAGAGAAATATCCTACCCGGTTAGCTAGTGTCATCCCAGTTAAGAAGAAGAATGGCCAAATTCACATATGCATCGATTTCAAGGACTTAAATAAGGCATGTCCTAAGGATGAGTTTCCTCTTCCAATACCAGAATTAATGGTGGACATTACCTCGTCTCACACAGTGTTCTCTTTCGTGGATGGATAAACTGGCTATAACCAAATCAAGATGTCTCTTGAAGATGAAAGAAATACTACTTTTTGAACCCCGATCAGAATCTTCTGTTATAGGGTCATGCCTTTAGGTCTTAAAAATGTTGGTGCTACATACCAATGGGTCATGACTCAAATCACCAACGAGCTCATCCATCATCAGGTTGAGTGTTATGTTGATGGACTAGTAGTCAAGAGTAGAGAAAAAGAAGACCACCTCTTTGACTTGAGAGTAGTTATTGAACAGTTGAGATAATATAACCTCGAAATAAATCCCCTGAAGTGTGCATTCAGAGTAGCTTCAAGAACATTCCTTAAGTTTATTGTCCAATATCGAGGAATAAATCCCCTGAAGTGTCCCCAAGATTTCTTCTTAGGCTGATTGTTGCAAACTGACAGGAACCTTAGGTTGATTGATGCTCACTATGCTGACAATGACTTACCCGGTGGATACACCACTCTTAACAGATGTGAGTCCCCATGCTTTCTCCTTGAGTTGGCCACTGAATATCTATTTGATATATGACTAGCCATGTCATCTTCTCCAAGGTTTTAGATTAAGCCTTTAGCAGCCCCATCCCCTGATGCTATTAAAATAGGTTTACATGCTACCTTGCTAGTATGTTACCCCAGTGGTAATTTGTTAGAGAATGTGAGTCCCTACGCTTTCTTCCTAACTTGATCATTGTAAACTGATGAGTGCCTTGTTAGTATGGTAGATTTTACTACCCAGCTAGTAAACTACCTCATGTTGATTTTGGTTAAGAAGATGTGTGTCTCCGAACTTTCTTCTTGAACTAATCATCATGATCTAACTAGGTCGAGTATATTTGAGGTTTAGGATAAGTCTCCCAGAGGCTCCTTTCCTCTTGACTACATTTGAGTTTATATAAGTCCTCCAGTAGCATTCACTTAATAATCGGCCTAGGTCGGATGGCACCTGTCGAGCCAAAGATAGATTATCCTAGCAATCAGTTCCACTATAGGAGGATGTGAGTCCCCGAGCTTTCTTTCTAGACTGATTGTTGCAAATTGATGGGCACCTTGGGTTGGTTGATGTTCACTATGCTGACAGCAACTCACCCGGTGAGTACACCACTATTAGTGACGTGAGTCCCCGAGCTTTCTCCTTGAGTTGGACATCGAATATTTATTGGCTATATGACTAGCATGTCATCTTCTCTAGGGTGTTCGATTGAGCCGCTTAGTGGCCCCTCTCCCCATTGGCATTCTATTTGGATCACATCCTTTACAAACCCATTTAAGCACTACCCGAGTTACCCTTGGATTGGATAGTCCCCTTTTCCTAGTAGCCACCCTTGTGGTCGAAGAATTTGTTGAGTGGATGCACAGATTCTCCCTTGGTTCAGTAAATCTAAGTTAGGTCTAGGCTGATATAAGCTCCTTCTTAATTTGATCCCTCGTAATCCAACAAGGTCCACGTTAAAATAAACTAAATAAATAAATTAATTAATTTTCTTGTGGATTAGGAATTGAAGCTCCCAAAGGGCCTCTTTTCCCAAGCAGACGTCCTATCTTTAGAGCAGTTTCAGCAGAACTCCCTATAGGATTTTCTTGACTACCTGAGTTGAGATAAATCCCCAGGTTGGTACTCACTCCATAGTCACCATTAGGTCGGGTTCAATATATTTTTCCATAAATAGGTTACCCCAATAATCATTCTATTTTGGAAGATATAAGACTATGATGCATTCTTTCTAGCATGATTGTAAATTGATGGGTAGCCTTAGGTCTAGTTCGATTTATTGACCAAAGCAACCAATCACTCCAGTGGTCTTTTGTAGTGGAAGATGTGAGTCCTTGAGCTTTCTTCTCTTAAATTGATCATTGTAAACTAAAAGGCACTCCTTTGGTCGAATAGTTCTCCCATCAGCCAGGAAGCTACTCCCTTTAGTTCAGTAAATCTGAGATAGGTCTGGGATGATATAAGCTCCTTCTTAGTGTGATCCATCACAAACCAATGGTATCCATTGAAATAAATATAAAAATGAAATTAATCTTGACTATCTTTGAGTTGATTTAAGTACCCCAGTAACATTCACTCAATAGCCAGCCCTAGGTCGGGTTCGATTTATTGCCTGAAGCAACAGATCACCTAGTGGTTCCTTGGTTTGGTAGATGTGAGTCCCCGCGCTTTCTTTCTAACTTGACCATTGCACACCAAAAAGCACCCATTTAGTTGGATAGTCCTATCTTATTTTTAGTAGACTACTCCTTTTGGTGAGTCTGAGTTAGGTCTAGGCCGCCATGGCCCCTACTCAGTGTAGTCCATTGAAAATAAATGGGATCCATCATAATCAAAATAAATCTAAAAATGAAATTAATCTTGGCTATCTTGAGTTGATATAAGTTCCCTAGTGGCATTCACTCAATAGTCATCCCTAGGTTGGGTTCAATCTATTGCCTTGCCAATAGATTACCCCAGCAACTGGTCCCTACTTTGGAGGATGTTAGTCTACTATGCTTTCTTCCTAGTACAACTGCTTCATACCGAAAGGCATCCCTTTGGTTGGCCAGTCCTAACATGTGTTTAGTAGACTACCACTTTGGATTAGTAAATCTGAGTTAGGTATAGGACTCTTTGACTCCTACTTAGTGCGATCCATTGCAAATTAATAGGGTCCATCTCAAAATCCAAAATTTAGAAATCTGAAACAAATTCAACAAAATAAAATTTGAAATAAACAAAACAAAACAATCAATCAATCTAAATCAAATCTTTTGTTTCTCCTCAATGAGATGCAAATCTTTCTAATCCCCCAGTGGATCTAGAATTCTTATCCCTCAGCGGATTTCACAACCCCTCCCTTGTGGATGACTTGAACTTGCCTCTCTAGTGGAGAGTTCACTTTTCTATCCCCCGTGGACTCAAAATAAACACAAATTAAACAAACAACAAATTTAACCCTCTTCCCCAGCGAAACTTACTTAAATAAATCAAATTTCTCTCCCCAATGAGACTCAAATAAAATCAAACCTTTCATCCCCTTGTGGATGACTTGAACCTACTTCCCTAGTTAAAGGTTCACATATTCTATCCCTAGTGGATTTCTCCTTTTCTCTCTTATGTCTTTGACATAAGTAGAGTTACATTGCACTAAACTATAGATTCCTTCTTTACCTTAGGTTAGGGGTAAATTATTTCTGTTAGTGGTTGTGATCTTTTGGTGTTGTTGCTCATTTCGGTCAACACCAATATGTGCACTGTTCCTTGTCAGTCACACCAAACCTACTGGGCGCCTTTTGTTGATCTCATTTTTAGAATGAGCTTTCAACCCCTCCCTCTTAGACATAGGACTTCTCTTAGATACTAAGAGTTCCTTAGTCTTAAGACACATCTAGTGATTAGGTGGCACACAACCTAGCCCTAGAGACTTAGAAGAGTCAGCCATAGGAATAAGTCATACCTTACGGGTGTTAAGAAAATTTCTTTAACCTATAGCTTGAACCACATTCCTCACTTCCTTCCTTCAAGTCAAACACCAAATCAAATCAACATCAAACTTAAATCAATTCTATCCTAATTGATTTTCTTCAAACACAAATCAATTCCATTTGATTGAAAACCATGATTGAAATCCTTGATTGAAACCCATGATTGAAACTCATGATTGAAATTCCAAGTTTGAAATATTTCCTAAGTTCTTTGATTTTCTCTTAAGAACTTAGCCCAAATCAAGTTCAAACCATCTCAAATTCATAAAATTTTCTCACAACGCATTTATATTCTCATTTATATTTATATATATAAATGAATTATAAATTCAAATCAATCAAACTAAATCCAAAATTCAAATCCAAAATTCCAAATCTCTCCTAAGTACTTTAATCCTCTCTTAAGGATTTAGCCTAAATCATGTTCAAATCACTTCAAATCCTTGAAATTTTCTCATAACACATTTATATTCTCATTTATATTCACATATATAAATGAAATATAAATTCAAATAACTGAAACCAAATCCAAAAATCAAACACAAATTCATTCAAAATCTAACCTATGCCTTTAAAGTCAAAATCCTGAACTTAGCCAAATCAATTTCAAATCAAGCTAAACTCTTGATTTTTCTTCATGATTCAATTAATCCTTCAATCATGAATCCAAATATAAATACAAACTTCAAACACTTAATGAAAACTCAATTCAAAATCAAGATAAATCCATCTCATGTTCACCCTTTGAACATGAGATTATCAAATGAATCAAAAACCATTTGACTTCAAACCACTTGCAAATGGATTTACATTTCAATCATAAGTCCATATGTGAGTCCAACCAAACTCAAATCAAGCTTTGACCAAGCCATTTGACCTACTTAGGAAGTGACCTAAAGTACCCTTATGAGCCAAATTCTAATCCTAACCAAATTGGATTGAACTAAGCCCTCCTAAGCCTCTCATCATGATCAACAATCATCATGAGATAATCAATCACTCAAATTGGGTCAAACCAAGTCAAACCTAAGGGTTGACCAAGTCAACACTTAGGCAAAATGAAGCCCAACATAGCCAAAATCCACCACAGGCCAAATTGATTGAAACCAATTATCTTAGTTCATTCATGATCAATGTTCGAACTTGACCAAGTCAACATTTGAGCCTAACCTAGCCCAATTGGCCACTTGACCCAACTTGATCCAACTTGACCTAAAAAGCCAAAATGTATCAAAACTTGATCGAAGCCAAATTGATTGAAATCAATGGGTCAAGTTCATCCCAAAATGATTGTTGAACTTGACCAAAGCCTCAATTGGCCAACAAGACCTAACCTAGCCCAGTTGACCTTGAACTTAACTTGTCCTAAAGGATCATATTGAGCCAAATTCAATCTTAAATAAAATTGATTGGAAACAAAGATACCAATCCATTTCATATGACAAACTAAACCTAAACTAACCCTTGACCTAACCCAAATAGGTCAAATGGGTCAAATTGGTCAACTTGACCCATTTGACCTAAATGAACTCAATTGAACCAAATTCAAACCTAAACCAAATTGCATCAAACCGAAGCCACCAAAACATTTCAAATGGGCATATGAACTTGACCCAACCTTTGGTTTGTCCCAATTTGACCAATTGGTCAACTTGACCCAAGTTGACCCATATTGACCTAAATGGGTCAACATGAGCCAAATCACATCAAATCAACTCAAAATTCAATGAAACTTGGCCAAACCTATTTTCTCATCATACCAAATATGCCTAAATTGAAATCAAGGTCAAATGACCATTTTATCCCAAGGCCATATCCACTTTGAATTTGATCAAATCCTCTTCATAACCACTTAGCACCCTCTTAGTGGATCAAGTGAACACTAAGTGTGGTGCACCCAACCCAATGAGTTTGGGTCACCCAACCAAGCCCAATGGCCAAACTTACCACATGCCTTGAAATGGAGCACATGGAATCCTCCTTCCACTAAATTCAAGCACATGGCCACCTCACCCACTTCTTCCCTCCCTAAAATCAAATTCAAGGACATCCTAAATGACCTAATAAACCCATGGAATAAGTTCATTTTGATCAAAATGGCAAGGAGGCTTATGGCTATCTGATTACCCTTGGGGGAGATATACTCCCCCTAATTCAACTCAATCTTCACTCTTATTAATTCGATTGAAGTAAAGGAACTCAGAGCAAGCCCTAGCTACTCTTCCGAAGCTTCTTAGAGAGAGGTTCAATTTCCCATTTCTCGATTTCTCAAGTTGAAAATCGGGGAAGAAAACCAAAATCTAAACTCACTCCATACTTAAAACCAGCCAAATTCCCTTTATAAGCTCCCTTAGGGGCCCCAATCAAACTTGTCCAAGCTCTTTCCTAAGCTCCAAAGGTAAGAGGGGTGCTAGTTCGATCAAATTCACAAGGGGTTCAAGGTGGAGTTGGCCTCTAGAAGCAACCACCCAATCTCAAGACCTTAAACTCTTAGTTAAGCTTCATCTCCACTAGATGAAGCTTCTCCAAGGGAATCGAGTGTTGGTGATCACCTCAACTAGGTAAACCATTTTTCTGAGCTTAATCTAGCCATAGTGTGGAGCTTTGTGAAAGAAATTTTCATTGCATGATAAACTAGCATTTGGATATGATCTCCATTGTATGATGAAGGTATGGGCTAAATTTTAGCTCAATCCAAGCTCAATCGAGCTCAGATCTTGATAATCCATACGCATATTTTGGATGGACGGTCGAGATTAAAACACATAGCATCCCATGCTTCACCCTTTAGAACCACAGCTTTAATCTCAAACATCTGATCCTTGATCAGACCGTTGAAGAGAAAGCATCTAGCACCGCCGTTGACGCGACACTATGATGTGACAAGTTAAAGACCCAATCTTGTCTCGCCATGTGGAAAGCGCATGTTGCGTCAATGGCCCACATGGCACCGATGTGATTAAACATATAATTAGCTTTTTTAATTATTATTTAATCACCAAACCTTCCTAAATTCATATCTAAGCCTAAAAAAATCAAAAAAATATGAGAAAAATTGCATTAGAAAGATAATTGAACATAAAATATTCAAAAATTGATTTAAATTAATTTTGAATAGTTCATTTCTTTGCATTTGGGTTTTGTTGGGAATGTTATTTTGCTAATTACCCTCTAATTACTCTACTAATTAATCCTAAACTTCTTGTGTATGATTAGTAGGATGACTCGTACCTCCCCTAACTTTCTTGGGATTTATTAGCTGCTTAATTAGGGGAATTGCTAGCTCATTCCTTAATCACTCCCTTAATGTAATTAGAATTAATTATGGGTATAATTAGTGGTTTAACCCTCTAATTGAGTCAATTAAGATTTGATTAAGTGAATATTAGGTTCAGGGAATAATTTTGAGATACTTTCCTCAAGATATTTACTTAACCCCCTTTTCTACATTAATCCATCTTTAATTAAGGGTAATTCACTAATTACCCCCTTAATTAATTTCATAAAATTCTAAAACTTTCCAGAACTTAATTTATCTTTCTTAGATAGATGCTTAGGTGTCTATGAGTCTAAGTACAATTAAGGAAATCAAAATTCAACTCACATGTGTGAGGGGGGTTATGAAAGTACTTAAGTTAAACCCCTTAGTTTAATTAATCATTAATCATGAGCCAAATGCATTAGCCCTTTTCTTGCTAGCTGCATTGATGATTTAAATTCCTTGTGTGGTTATATGTCATCTCATTGGCTCATAATTATTTGATTAACTATGCTAAGGTGGTATAGGTAAGGGGTAATTAACACACTTAATTCATACCTTAACCTAATCAAAAATATAAAATGGATCTAATCATCTAAAAATTAAATTTAAATATCATACACATGTGGGAATGGGTTAGGAACAGAAAAATCACCTCACATTTCTCAAATTAAATCAAACTCAAAACAAAATCAAACCTTCTTTAAAAATAACTTGATTTGCTTTAAGCTCTCTTATTTCATAGGATTGTCTTTAGAAATTAATTAGGGTGGATGAATTTACATTGCTTTCATCAATTGGTTTCTGTCCTAGCATGCTAAATGTGTATGTCATATGGATTTCATGCATTCATGCTTTTCAAAAATAAAATTAAAATGAAAATGTTTTCTTTATGTCAAATTGCATGTTTTGGCTAAAGTAAAAAATATGAATGGCTATTATCACTATTAAATTACAAATTATTTTCAAAATATATAAATCAATTACCAAAACTGAAAGTGTGTTACTTATATATTATTTATAAGTTTGCATGTGAATATAAAAATGTGTCTTATGTTTGCTTCCTTTCTTTCCTCTTAACATGGATTTGAATAAGATTTGCAAAGTGTATAGTTCTTTTAAAAGAACATAACACTTGCTCAAATCTACACTTATCCCCTTCCATGTTATAACATAAGAAGGATCTTCATATTCACACATATAAATTGCATAAACAAATCAAAAATCAAGTATAACTTTTTTGCATTCTTTTTTTTCATTCATTTCTTTTGTAAATATGCTTGTATTTAAGGAAAGTGGTATATTAGTCATGACAACCCTGGGGTTGTGAGGCTTTAAGTAACTCTAAGTAGGTATTGTACCTTACACCACTGGTGTTAATAATGGCACCATACTCACTTATACCTTTCATACATTCATGTGTGCATGTGAAAATTGGATAAGAAACTCCCCTTTTCTACTTAATGAAAATCATGCATCATAAGCATTCAAGTTTTCTTAAGTAACTTATTTAGCATTCATCATAAAGTATGCTAAACATTCCCATTTGATGTGTATAGATATGCTTAGGATTCATCCATGTGCATGTTATACATGCTGGGAATGAAATCAAGTGATGTGTATTTTGTGATATTAATTAACTTTACTTAATCTTAAAATGCCTTTCTTTTGAATAGGATTGTTTAGAGTTGATATAAACTTAGGATTAATTAAAACACATAATAAATTATTCACTAAATAAAACTAAAATATGAATCTACTTTATAAATTAGTTAAGGTAAGGAAGGAAAGAGTAGTTTTTTTCTTCTCTTTCCCTCTCTTTACAACTAGTAATTAATTGTAGGATTCAATTGGACCTAATCAAAACAAAAAATAAAATCAACCCAAGACAACTAAATAACTTAAATGAAACCCTCCTCTAAGTTGAACACTCTTTACACTTAGAAAATGCTAACTTAAAGCTATAGCTAAGCATACCACACAAACCTTAAAAGCACACATTAGGCTAAGTCACCACTTATAACTTTAGATTAGGGTGGAGCATGGTTTGATGTTTGCTTTTATTTTTTGATGTTTTGTTTTAGTCTGGATGTTAGGGTGTATGTGCGTAGACTAAATGGTAGGGCGATCTTAGTCTAACCATTGTCTTATGTAAGGGATTGTGCTCAAGGGTAGCACTGTAATAAATAAAAATATAAATATTTTTGCTGTGTAGGTGCTTATACCCCTAAGAATAATCCAATAGGCCAGGTGGACTTAGTCAACCATGTGTGGGGTGTTAAGTTTAAGTCCAATATACATGCTTCGGATTTGTATGGTTTGTTTTATCTAATCTTTGTTTTGCAGGTGTTAGTTAAATTTTCATTTTTGCCATTTTCATGTAGTTTTTGGCAATTAGGATTTTGGAATGATTGTTATGGGGATTAGGATGAGCATTGGTCATAAGATCTCATCTTATGTACCATGTGGAGCATCCACATTCCAACCATCCAAAAGAAGGAACCAAAGAAAAAAGAAGAAAGAAGAAATGATGCTTGAAGGCCCCTATAACATGAATTTCCTTACTTGATTGTAAATTAATTCATTTGTAATCTAGGTTGTATAAGGGTAGAGCCCGGCTACCCAATTTGTTTTGGGTTTGTACGGTGGTGTCCAACCACAAATGACCTCTTATTCTTCTACGTTAGCCTTATAAATTTATTGATGATTTGTTTAACTTGTGCATTAAGATGGCATCATTTTCCTAGTTTCTTTCTTGCTTGAAGTATGGCCTGGATGACAATTAGGTTCTCAGAGGAAAATAAATCTTTTATCAAATTAATCAACTCTAAAGTAAAAATAAATAACTCATAACCTCACTTAAATCCTAAGTTAAAAATCAAGATAAAAGAATTAACAACCCCTTAGCTGGATGAGTATTTCTTCTATAATATCATGCATAAGAGCATCTTATTTCACTCTTGATTGGAGGGCTTCTTCCTTTGCCAGAGAAACTTGGCTTGACCTTTGAGAGCCATGATGGAACCACACCTCCTCCCTTCTCATTGATTTTGGCCAATATTCTTACTTCTCATGTGTTAAGCATATGAATCCTTTAAGCCTGAGTCAAAATGATCGTCCAAAAATGGAAATAATATGTAATATGTTTTGCATTAGATCTAAGTCATTTTCATGCCCTTACATGATCTAGCCTTTTAGGGAGTGAGTTTAAGGACTTAGTCTCTTTCTAAATAAATAATATCCTAGCTATCTTGCATAAAGCATATGACTTGCCTACATGAATTTAAAATCATAGGAGGAGTTAGTTGGCGGCCACCCCTAGGTGGTTTTAAGTCTGAGCAGTAGAGTGGTTTACTCTCTCTTATCGAGGTAAATCATATACCCAATTTTTTCTTAGATTTAGGTTATGTTTTTGGCCCTCGCCAAAGCTCCATAGATTTAGGCGCTGAGATTGCTTCTCCTTTTTGTGGGCCATAACTATAAATCCTCACCTCCTAGGAATTTCCAAAATCTTGTGTTGTGGAATCATAAGCCCAAAATTTCTAATGAAAAATTCAACTCAAATAAATTAAATCAATTTTAAAAATATAAAGCCCAACCATAGGATAGTTTGAGATGCTTGCTAGGTTTCCTATCATCATGAGCATCTCTTACTTATCTTTGTTTGGCTTTGATAATAACTCCCTCTCTTTGATCAATCCCATTTGATCTTCCAAAATAAATTAATCGATTGATAGTCCTACCTACTGCAATCTTTAGAGACAACCATCATTTACCTTAATCGAGAGTATTCCTAAGGAATCCCCTTCATTAGGATGTAATTAACTATGGGGGCTTTCCCCTGTAGGGAACTTAATGAACCCAGCTTAAAATAAACCTTGCTTACTTTTTCTTATAAAGTAGGGGAAGAAACTCTGGTACACATGCAGACCCATTGTCCTTAGGAGTCCTTATTCAGGTGATTAGGTCCATTGTAGGGTAGTGACTTCTATCTTTCGAGATAGTACACTTCTCCTCAATGTCGAACCTGATCACTTTAATAAGAACATCTGCAGATCTACGTAGTGTCCAAATGCATAAAAAAGAAAGTATATTTATCTTCTTCATTTTATCCTGTATATAGGGAAGATGGAAGTATACATTTCTTTTAGAGAAATTGAGATTTTTTCACCATGCCTTAGCTATCTTGCAATTCATAAGACTGAATTGCATGATTTTAAAATCATAGGAGGAGTTAGCTGGTGGCCACTTCAGGCGGTTATAAGTCCAGAATTCATACAATTTATTCTTTCCTATGGAGGTAAACCCTTATGTCAATGTGCCGCTTAGATTTAGGTCACACTAAAGCTACCTAGATTTAAGATCTAAGTTAGCTATTTCCTTTGGGCTACGAGCATAAATCCTTACCTCTTAAACATTCCCACAACTTTATCTTGGTTGATTATAAGCCCTAGTAATCTAATTAAATTTCAACTCAAAATATATAAATCTCCTCAATTCAAAATTATAAAGCCTAACCATAGGATAGATTGGAATGCTCACTAGGCTTCCTAATATCATGAGCATTTCCTACTTATTTCATTTGGATTCCAAAAATAAGTCTTCTCCTTGAGCTTTCCTAATTGATTTTTCAAATACAACTAATATTTTGATAGTCTAACCTTGAACTCTTTGGAGATGATAATTATCTACTTTAATTGAGAGTATTCTTAAAAAATTTCATTTCTTAAGATGTAATTAACTATGGAGGCTTGCCTCCAATTGGAAGTTAAGAACCTGGTTTAATATAAACCCTGCTTTATTCATCTATATAAAGTAGGAAAAAAATCTCTCATACATTCGAAGACACATCATGCCTTAGGAGTCCTTATTACGTGATTAGGTCCATTGTAGGGTGATGCCTCTATCTTTCAAGATAGTATATCATACCTCAATGTTGTACTCAATCACCTCAAAAAGTACCCCCCTACAATCCACGTGGTATCCCACCTCCCGCCACATGCATCCAAAATAAACACTATGAAGCCCTCTCACCTTGTTTATTGAATCCTCTCAACATCATCCTTTCTTTTTGGAGTTTGGAAATATTGATCCTCAAGGAGGCAAGGGTACTTAGACTCATAATGTTGATTGATACACCAGGGTCAACCAAAACTTTGGATAGCATGTATCTGCCAACATCCACTATAATGTAAAGAGGCGATTGTGCTCAGTCGTCCCTAAGACTAAGTCTTTATCACTGAATGTAACTCCTAAGATATCCTTTGAGTGGCATGCCTCCTCTTTAGTACTAGTTAGCTGAGCTATGCATATCTCTAATCAATTAAGGCCTTGATTAGAGATTTCCTCATCTCTTTGTATAAGACAAGGGTATCGTATATGCATAACTTAGCTGAAAACTTTCTAAGGTGAGCTAGGACATTGTAATGAACTCTAGTTGGTCCTCTAGATGCATATCCATGGGTAGAGCATCCTATGGAGGGGCTATCTGCACACTAGAACCAATGACTTGCTTACCCTTATCCTGAGGTGCTACCCTAGAAGGTAGAACTTTGCTAATGCATAGGTTGACTTCAGTGACTTCTTGGAATGATGAGCTTGTGGAAAGTTTTATCTTCCCATTTGGCATACCTACAACTTCTCTTATGGGATCCTCAGAGTTAGTTGACTCCAAGTCAATCTTAAGAGGTGAACCTGATTGATTCAGAGAAGCATAGTCTGACTTTGAATCAGAAAAAAGGGATAGGAACTACTAAATCTATTATTTTTATTTAGACTTGGAGAGATTTTAATAGAAATAAAATCAAGAGCATTAAAAGTGGATAATATATAACTAGAATTAGCTTTCTTCATTAATTTCTTTTTGGGTAGAGGTACATGACAGAAATCAAGTAAAGTTAGTAGAGTAAGGGATTTAGTGCCCTTTTTCATAGATACAATGCTCACAGAAGAGGAGCTAGTAAGAGGTGGCCGCAGTGAAGGGAGTATTGGACTCGGATGGTGGCTACACTTCTGGACTATCCCGGGCAAGTATGGTGAGCTGTTGTTGCTGCTGCTAGGCTATCACCCTCCCCGAGTTGTCCTTTGCAACTAGCAAACCTTCCTTGGTGTTCGAGGTTTGAGCTACTTCAGGTACCTGCAAGGAAAGCTTCTTGATCTTAGAAATGATCTTCTTTGAGGTTTGGTATAGGGAGATATCCTAACCTTCTTTGGTCTTAAAAGGATCGCAAGTATCCCCAAGGATTACTCTAAAAGTTCTGATAAGTATTCCTTAGGGATAACTATGGCTCTCAACTTGTAGTTGCGCTCAAGCTAGTCCTTAAAAGTGATACAATCCTCTAAGACATGGCCTAACATGTGGTGGTAAGGGAAATAGCTAGGATCATCGCTCTTGCCCACTTCCTCCGGCCTCTTAGGCTCTAGTAACTAAAAGTCAAGTTTCTTTAAAGAGTTTTCTAACTACCTCCCTCTTGAATGAATAAGGCTTATTCAATATATCAGCAAGAGTAGGTGGAAAGTAACTACATGGGGATGGATATGAGTACCACTGTTGGGTGGCTGCTTAGGTGGTGGAAATGATTGTTGTGTTGGTAGTGGGGCCAGTATGATGGTGGCTGTGGTGGCTAGTATGATGGTCGATGTGGTGGAAGAGGAGGTGGCAAAGGAGGCTCCTGAGCTCATAGTCTCTCATAGTGAACTCTAGCTGGTTGCTTCCCTCTATCCACTGACACAACTATCCCTGACTTCTTCTCAAACACCTTCTGCGGCTTGGGCCTAGAAGATTGGTCGAGAAAGGGCAACTGTTTGGCATCCTATTGTAGGCTAGCTGCCTTGTTGATTAATTTCTCGAATGTTTTGATGGTAAAGTCCTTAAGCTTGAAGGTGATCAGGCCATGGATATTCTTGAGAAAAATCTCAATGACATGTTGTTCGGACAGCTGTGGTTCGCTTTTCATGCTCAGGTTGTGCTACCTAAGAATGTAATCAATAAGGGACTCGTTGAGTTTCTATTTCACTACAATAAGGTCGACTATAATCACCCTCTACGCTGAGCTCCAGCAAACCTCTTGATGAAGAGGTGCTCCAACTCTGCAAAAGACTTCATTGAACTGTTGGACAGTTCGGTGCGCCAATCAAATGCAACACCTGACAGGATGCTAATGAAAAGGCAGAAGAGGAGTGCATTGCAGCCATAGATGTTGCAATAGTCTGCTCTAAAGTGTGCAATGTGTTATCGTGGGTTCCCACTGCAATCAAAGATCTTTAAGGATGGTAGCACAAAACCCTAAATAAAATAAACACTTAATAAAAACTTAAACCTAAAAAATAAACCTAAAAATAAAACTTAAAAATAAATAAAAAATAAAACATAAACCCTAAACTAAAAAAAAAAAACCTAAACCTAAAATAAACAAAATAAAATAAACATAAACCTAAACTAAAATAAAATAAACTAAAATAAATAAAACCTAAACCTAAACTTAAACCCTAAATAAAATAAAATAAGAAAACTAAAAATTAACCTAAACCTAAACTAAAAAAAAAAATCTAAAAATTAACTTAAAATAAAAACCTAAAACCTAAACCTAAAAAATAAAATAAAAATTTTAAAATAAAAAATAAAAAATAAAATCTAAAACTAAAAAAAAAATAAAAATAAAACTAAACTAAAAAATAAATATAAACATAAACATAAGCCTAAAAAATAAACTAAAATAAAAAACTTAAACTAAAATAAATAAACTAAACTAAATAAAAAAATAAATCTAAAAATATAAAAAAATAAACTAAAATATAAAAATAAACTAAATAATCCTACACCTACCAATTTACTTAATGTTTTTTTATAAAAAAAACCTAAATCCTAAACCCTAAACCCTAAACAATAAAATTAACCCTAAACCCTAAACCCTAAACCCTAAACCCTAACCCTAACCCTAAACCCTAAACCCTAAACTCTAAGCTAACCCTAAACCGTAGACCTAAACCCTAAAGCCTAAACACTAAACTCTAAACTATAATCCTAAACTAACCCTAAACTGAGCTAACCCTAAACCCTAAACCCTAAATCCTAAACCCTAAACCTAAACCCTAAAAACCCTAAACCTTAAACACTAAACACTAAACCCTAAATCCAAAACTTAAACTCTAAACCTAAAACCTAAAACTAAGTTTAAACCCCTAAACTAAACCTAAACTTACAACCCTAGTCTTAATCTAAACCCTAAAACCCTAAACCATAAATCCTAAACTAACCCTAAACAATAAACTTGAAACCATAAAACCCTAAACCCTAAACCCTAAACCAAACTTGAACCCTAAGCTAAACCAAAACCCTAAACCATAAACCCTAAACCCTAAACCCTATGCCCTAAAGCCCTAAACTCGAAACCCTAAACCTTAAAACCTAAACCCTAAACCCTAAATCCTAAACCCAAAAATAAACCTTAAACTCTGAACCCTAAATCCCAAACCCTAAGCCCTAAACCCTAAACCCTAAACCCTAAAAAGCTAAAAACCTAAAATAAATAAACAAAACTAAATATAAATATAAATAAATCTAAATGAAAATAAAAAATATAATAAAATAAAATAAATAAATTTAAAACAAAATAAACCTAAACCTACCACTTGACTAAACTTTAAAAATACATAAAAAATAAAAAAACCCTAATCCAAAACCCTAAATCCTAAACCCTAAATCCTAAACCCTAAAATCTGCAACCCCAAACCTTAAACCCAGAACCCCAAACCCTAAACCCTAAACCCTAAACCATATTGCCTAAACCCTAAAAACCTAAAAACCTAATCCTAAACTAAATAAAACCTAACAAATAAATAAATAAAAAAACTTAAACCTCAATAAAATTAAAAAATAAAATATAATAAAAACCTAAACTAAAACCTAAACCTAAACCCAAACCTAAACCTAAACCTAAAATAAACTAAAATAAATAAAATAAAAACCTAAACTAAACTAAAAAAATAAAATAAACCTAAAAATTAAAAACTTAAATAAAATAAATACTAAATAAAAAGTTAAAATAAAATTATCGAAAAATATAATAAAATAAAAACTAAATCAAAACATAAACCTAAAAATAAATAAATAAAAAAAATCCTAAACCTTAAACTTTTAAAAAAAACTAAAACTAAAATAAATAAAATAAAATAAACCTAAACCTAAACTAAAATAAATAAAACCTAAACCTAAACCTAAAGTATATTAAACCTAAACCCTAAACTAAATAAAATATAATAAACTAAATAAAGCCCTAAACCTAAAGGAAAAAATAAAATCTAAAAAAAAACCTAAAATAAAAACCTAAAACTTAAACCTAAAAAAATAAAATAAAAACATAAACCTAAACCTAAAATGAAAAAATAAAACTTAAACTTAAAAAATAAAATAAAAATAAAACTAAACTAAAAAATAAATATAATCCTACACTTAAACCTAAAAATTAAACTAAAAGAAAAAACCTAAACTTAAATAATAAACCTAAAATAAAACTAAATAAAAATAAAAAATAAACCTAAATAAAAGTAAAAAAAATAAAATATACTAAATTAAATAAAAAATAAAATAAATAAATGAAAAAAACCTAAACCTAATAGTTTACCTAATTAAAAAAAATCCTAAACTATAAATCCTAAACCCTAAATCGTAATCCCTAAACGCAAAACACTAAAACCTATAACCCGAAACCCTAAAACCTAAAACCTAAAACCCTAAACACTAAACCCTGAACCATAAACCATAATTCGTAAACCCTAAAAACCTAAAAACCTAAACCTAAACTAAATAAAATAAAAAAGTAAAATAAATTAAAAAACCTAAAGCTAAATAAAATAAAAAAATTAAAATAAAAGAAAAACCAAAGCTAAAACCTAAAATAAAATAAAAATAAAAAATAAACTAAAAATAAAAAAATAAATACCTAAACTAAACTAAAAAAATAAAATAAACCTAAAAACTAAAAAATCCTAAAATATAATAAACCTAAAATATAAATTTAAAAATATTACATAAAATAAATAAAAAATAAAACCTAAACCTTAAACTAAAATAAAAAAACCTAAACCTAAACAAAAAAAATAAAATAAACCTAAACCTAAACTAAATAAAAAAACTTAAACCTAAAATATACTAAACCTAAACCCTAAAATAAATAAAATAAAATAAACTAAAAATAAACCTTAACCTAACCTAAAAAATAAAACCTAAAAATAAACCTAAAATAAAACCCTAAAACCTAAACTTAAAAAAGTAAAATAAAAACCTAAACCTAAACCTAAAAATAAAAAATAAAACCTAAACCTTAAAAATAAAATAAAAATAAAACTAAACTAAAAATAAACACAAACATAAACCTAAACCTAAAAAATAAACTAAAATAAAAAACCAAAACTAAAATTAATAAACCTAAAATAAATAAAATAAACTTAAATAAAAATAAAGAAATAAACCTAAATAAAAATAAAAAATAAAATAAACTAAAATAAATTAAAATAAAACTAAATAAACTAAAAAAAAATACCTAAACCAACTAGTTTACCTAATTTTAAAAAAACCTAAACCTTAAACCCTAAACCCTAAACCCTAAATCCTAAACCTTAAATCTTAAACCATAAAATTTAGCCTAAACACTGAATCGTAAACTTACAACCCTAAACCTATAACCCTAAACGATAAACCCAAAATAACATAAAAACTAAAACCCTAAATCCTAAACCCTAAACTAACCCTAAACCCTAAATCCTAAACACATAAACACTAACCCTAATCCTAAACCCTAAACCTTAAACCCTGAACCCTAAAATAACCCTAAACCATAAACCCTAAACCCTAAAACCTAAGCCCTAAAGCTTAAACCCTAAACCCTAAACCCTAAACTAACCCTAAACCTTAAGCTAAACCTAAACCCTAAACCCTAAACCTTAAATCATAAACCCTAAAACCTCTAAACCCTAAAGCCTAAATACTAAACCCTAAACCTAAACCCTAAACCCTAACCATAAACACTAAATCATAAAACCCTAAACCCTAAACCCAAAACCCTAACAACCTAAAAATCTAAACCTAAAGTAAATAAAACCTAAAAATAAAATAAATAAAAAAGCTTAAAACTAGATAAAATAAAAAATAAAATAAAATAAAAACCTAAACTAAAACTTAAATCTAAACCTAAAAATAAAATAACATAATAAAATAAAAATAAACTAAATAAAAATAAATAAAAACCTAAACTAAGCTAAAAAAATAGAATAAAGATATGAATAAAATCTAAATAAAATACAACAATAAACATAAAATAAAAATAAAATAAACCTAAAATAAACCTTAAAAAACTAAATAAAAAACTAAACCTAAAAAATAAACAAAAAACAAAACCTAAACCCTAAATTAAAATGAAAAAGTAAACCTAAAATAAAAATAAAATAAACACAATAAAATTAACTTAAACCTAAACTAAAATAAACTAAACTAAAATAAATAAAACTTAAACCTAAACCTAAAATAAACCTAAACCTAAACTAAAAAATAAAACCTAAAAAAAATTCTAAAACATAAACCCTAAACAGTAAACACTAAAAAGCGCAAAACCTAAACCTAATATAAATAAAACCTAAAAATAAAATAAATAAAAAACTAGTAAACAAAAATAAAATAAAAACTAAACAAAAAATAAAAAACAAAATAAACTAAAAATAAAATAAAATAAAAACTAAATAAAAACCTAAACCTAAAATATAAACCTAGAAATAAAACCTAAAAAATAAAACTTAAAAAAAACCCTAAACCTTAAACACTAAACCAATAACCATAAATCCTAAACCCTAAACCCTAAACCCTAGATCCTAAAACTAAGCCAAAACCATAAACCTAAAACCCTAAAGCCTAAAGCCTTAAGAACCCTAAACCCTAAATCCTAAACCTTAAGCCCTAAACCCTAACCCTAACCCTAAATACTAAACCCTAAACTCTAAACCCTAAACCCTAAACCCTAAGCCCTAAACCCTAAATCATAAAACCCTAAACTATCCTTAAACCATAAACCCTAAACCCTAAAGTTTAAACCATGATAAACTCTAAACCCTAAACCTAAACTAACCTAAACTGAACCTGACTAAACCCTAAAACCTAAACCCTAAAACCTAAAACCTAAATCCTAAACACTAAAACCCTAAACCTAAACCCTATACCTAAACACTAAACCCTAAATGAAACCCTAAAACCCTAAAACCTAAACCCTAAAACCTAAAACCTAAACCTGAAATAAAACCAAAAAATAAAATAAATAAAAAAACCTAAAATTAAACTAAATCTGAAACCTAAACCTAAAAATAAATGAAAATAGAAAAATAAAATAAAAGTAAAATAAAATAAATATAAACCTAAGCTATACATAAAAAATACAAATAAACCTAAGAATAAAAACCAAAATAAAATAAAATCTACATGTAATATAAAAATAAAATAAATCTAAAATAAAAAAATAAAAATTAAATAAAAACCTAAACCTAAAAAGTAAATCTAAAAACAAAACTTAAATATAAATAAATAATAAATCCCAAACCCTAAACTAAAAATAAAAACTAAACCTAAAATAAAAATAAAATAAACAAAATAAAATAAACCTAAACCTAAACTAAGATAAACTAAACTAAAATAGATAAAACCTAAACCTAAACCTAAAATAAACTAAACCTAAACCCTAAACTAAATAAAATAAAATAAACTAAAATAATCTTAAACCTAAACTAAAAAATAAACTTAAAATAAACCTAAAATTGAAGCCTAAAACTTAAACCCTAAACCCTAAACCTAAACCCTAAAAAAAGCTTAAAACCTAAACCTAAACTATATAAAACCTAAAAATATAATAAATAAAAAACCTAAACAAAAAAAATAAATTAAAATAAAAATAAAATCAAAACATAAACTAATACCTAAACCTAAACCTAAACCTAAAAAGAAAATAAAATAAAAATTAAAAGCTAAATTAAAATAAAATAAATAAAATCCTAAACTAAACTAAAAAACCTAAATAAAATAAAAATTAAGCCTAAAATAAAAATAAAATAAACCTAAAAGAAAATAAATTAAAATAAAAACTAAATAGAAACCTAAATCTAAACTTAAAAAAAAAAAATCTAAACTTAAAATAAAAATAAAATAAACTTAAATCTAAACTAAAATAAACTAAACTAAAATAAATAAAACCTAAACCTAAACCTAAACCTAAACTAAATCAAATAAAATAAACTAAAAATAAACTTAAACCTATGCTTAAAAATAATACATAAAAATAAACCTAAGATAAAAACTTAAAACCTAAACCTAAAATAGGAAAATAAAATCTAAACATAAATCTAAAATAAGAAAAATAAAACCTAAACCTAAAAATAAAATAAAATAAAACTAAACTAAAAATAAACCTAAACTTAAAAATAAACTAAAATAAATAAACTAAACTAAATAAAAATATAAATAAACTTAAATAAAATAAAACTAAAATAAATAAAAAATAAACTAAATAAACTAAATAAACCTAAACCTACAAGTTTACTTAATTTAAAAAAATGAAAAAAAGTAAAAATAAAAAGTAAAAGATAAATAAAAAAACCCTAAACCCTAAACCTACAACCCTATACCCTAAACCCCTAGAACCTTCCTACCCCAAGCGCTCTCTCGTTCTCTGCTAATTTTTGAATCTTTATTTGTGGCATGCCCTTGGGATTTCTATGCCTTTGGCTTCATTTTGATCAATTTCAAAGGCTTGAATGGCATCTGGCAGTTTGCATGATGTTTTGTCATCCATGGCTACGGTGAGTTCTAGTCCTTGGGTTCCACCTAAAAATATGGATGTTTTGGCTAGGGCATCTAACATTTTGGGGATTGGCAGCCCTAATGCTACATCTTCTATTAAATCTTTTAAGGAAGTGCTCCATAGTAAGATTTCTCCTTCTGTTGAGTTGGTTAATCTCATTTTAACATCTTTTTGAGGTTTGTCGACCGTAATGTGCTCTGATGTGGATGTTGAAAAGTTGGAAAATACTTTAAATTTTCTCTTATCAGTAAATTTTCTTTACATCATCTGAATGTGGATAAGATCCACTCTTTTTTCCATAATATCATGCTTATGGGTGCCTTCTCGATTAGTCTTATTGACCCTCGGCATATCCTGATTTAACTTTCTAATGATCTAGATTATCCATGTGTTTTTACATCATTCTTATTTCATCCTTAATTGCCAAATGCATTTCAAGTAGTCACCCCTTTTTGACATTTAGGAGGAATCTCCTATTATTCCTGTGTGATTATTTCTTCCTAATATGCACATTCATTTTATTACCCATCATGTGCTTTTTGCTATCGAGGTTATATTTTGTCAGCCTTTGCAACTCAACCAAGTGATCGCTGAGTGATCTCGCCCTTCTATGGCTCGGATCCTCATTGAATTAAGCATAACTGAAAATTACCCTAAAGAAGTTGGGATTAGCTCTAAAAATATGGGTATTTGCAAAAGGTTGAATTGGAGAACCTTCTAATTTTTTGTTCCCACTATAAAATACATGGTCATGATAATTTGGAATGTTTTATTTTCCATCCCCACTTTAAAAAAATGAATTCCTCCTAAGGAAAATGTTGTCTCTACCCATAAGCAGATTCCTACTTATGTTCAAAAATTGACCTCAGATCCTAAGGATGGTATGAAAGCAATTATTGATGTTGATTCCTTGGATATCAGGGTAAATCCTGTTGAACATGTTTCGGCTTCTAATGTTGGTAGGAATTCGATCGATATTCAAAATGGGAAGGATGATTTACCTCTTGTTCCTTCTTTGAATTTGAATAATTCTAATGCAGAGAATAATAAATCTTCTTTGTTATTAGAAGATGATTTATTTTCCTCTAATTATATTCATGAATCTATGATGGCTTTGATCGATGAAAATGAAGCTTTTAATGATGATTTAAATGATGTTGAGCATGCTGAAAACCTTTTTGATCTGGATTTTACTACTTGTGCTTTAATTGGTTCTAATTCATCACCATATCTCAATTCTAATCTTGATATTCATGTTAATCCTACTTTTCAACTAAATATGGATTTGGAAGAAGGTGAACTACCCTCCAACACTTGGAGATTTATTTTAAATCTATGACCAATGTTACTAAATCTTACTCAGATGATGACTCTAGGGGAAAACAAAATGTCCTCCAAACTTATCATGCTAAGAAGAAAAAAATGTTAAAAATTTCCCTTCCGAATTGTTCAGAAATACTAGATCTGCCGCAGTCTCTCACTCCTCTCTTATTTAACCTTTGCTTAACCCCCCTTTTTTATCTTCCTTATGTTTAATTTTCTTGTTTGGAATGTTAGAGGGATCAGTACCCTCTCTATTCATACTCATATTAGAAATCTTTGTTGCATTCATAATATTTCTCTTTTTATTGTTCTAGAGCCTTTTATTCATGCTAATAAAATTAACCATGTTGCTATAATGATTAGTTTCAATAAATTCTTCTCTAATGTTAGTAATAAGATTTGGTGTTTTTGAAATAATTTCATTGAGGTCTCTATTCTTGATGACTTTCATCAAGTTGTCAATGCTCGCATCTCTTATGGTGAATATTGTGTTTTGGGGTATTTTATTTATGCATCTTGTTATAGATCTGGTAGAATCTTCTTTGGGATAATTTAAGGGATTTTGCTACCTCTATCAATAAGCCTTTATTTTTTGGTGGTGATTTCAACACCATTTTATTCTCATCTAAATGAAGTGGTGGTTGCTCTCCTAATTTTCATTCCATGGAAGATTTCTCCATTATGATTCTGATTGTAA